>JAPVLW010000030.1:272500-290000 GCA_027382335.1 Takifugu ocellatus
TTGTCCTATTCTTCTATTAGAAGTGTGCTAGCTAGCCTAAGCTAACGCTCTCTGTCCAGAGGGTCAGGACGAACCGCTGTCCGCCCTCATCCTTCGGTCAGGTCGTCGTTGAAGTACAGCTGGATGGAGGGGATGAAGCGCTCTGGGTCCAGGCGCAGTTCCTGGAGCTCTTGGTCGTCGTCAGGAACGTGGTTCTGGTCCAGGGTCTTGCTCATGTCCAGAATGGTGCCGCCGTGTTTCCAGGTGTAGCTGCGGGCGTGAGCGTTGTAGCGCAGGTACCGCAGGAGGATCTCGGCCAGGGTCTCCTCTGAGCACACCTGCAATCATGGCCATGCTAATGTAGCTTCGTGGTTTAGCTTTAGCCTAACGGAGCTCAACGTGTTCCAGGTCACCTGCAGTTTCTGCTCCTGTGACGTCAGCGTGTTGATGACGCGGATCCACCTGGTTTTGGCCGACAGGCGGCCCACCTCGTAGCGCTCGTCGCTCCACCAGGGCTGGCCGAAGTCTGTGTCCCAGCCGGAGGAAGGGCCGGACGGGGGGACGTGCACAAAGCGCCCCCTGGGGGTGTAGTAGCGCGCACAGTGCGTCAGCGGGTCCACACACCTGCGGATCTGAGAGCGGACAGGAGGTGAGGGGGCGGGGCGGGGCTCAGCGCTTCCCTCGGATTGGTCCGTTTCCACTCACGTCTCCGGTCTGCGGGTCGAACCAGCTGCTGATGTCCGTCCCCGCGCACTCCAGGATGGGCAACAGCAGCACGTCCCCTGCGGGAAACAGCGACACCTGCTGGTCAAGGCGCGAACCGCCCCTCAGCGGAACCGGTGCAGCGCCGGAATCTACCGACGCCGTTTAAGCCCGGTTCGGACTGTGTCCCGCGGGGTGGTTCTGTCTGTGCTGACTGTCACTCACCTCGGTACCGGGTCACCAGCGGGCTCAGGTCGCACACTCTGCCCAGGCAGGACACCCACAGGTCGTCCACGGTGTCGTGCGCGGCCACCTCAGCGGGGGTGAAGAAGCGCGGCCTGCTCGTCCCGCTGTCCATCAGAACCTGCAGAGAATCCGAGCAGAACCCGAACCTGTTGGTCTGAACGGGAGCGGAGCAACGGCGCTGTCGTTACCATGGAGACGCTACAACAAAAGCCTCCGGAACGACCAGAATGATCCATTTACCTTCTGCCGAGCTCGGACTGGACGGTACTGGTTCTGCAGGATTCGGACGGTTCGGTCAGGACTTCAGAGGTCTTTCTGCTGCTAAACGTGACGCACAAACAGTCTGATATGGGATGGTGGTCCGGTGCTAGTTTGTGTCTTTGGACCAACGGACTGGGTTAGTGAATTGGGACCAGAACCAGACGGCTGTAATACAGTGAAGGGTCATTTGGACCGGGGCTTTCAATCAAAGCTACTTTGACCTTTGAACCTTGTTGGCCTGGAAGCAGGGCGCCTCGGCGCCATCTGCTGGAGGGGCGCAAGCAGCCTGACCCAGACAGCTGCTGGGTGGGTCCAGGCCCGGGTGGGTCCAGGCCCGGGTGGGTTCAGGCCTGGTGGGTTCAGGCCTGGTGGGTCCAGGTCCGGTGGGTCCAGGCCCAGGTGGGTCCATGCCCGGGTGGTTCAGGCCCAGGTGGTTCAGGCCCCGGGTGGGTTCAGGCCTGGTGGGTCCAGGTCCGGTGGGTTCAGGCCCAGGTGGTCCAGGCCCGGGTGGTTCAGGCCTGGTGGGTCCAGGTCCAGTGGGCCTCATCCTGTCCGTCTCCTCAACTTTAAAACATTTTTTTTTAACTTTGAACATTCTTTTTATTACAGTTTTAATCTCAGTGAAGTATTTCTGACCTTTATTTTTATTTGAGTTATTCTTCTTAAACAGCTTTGATTGATTCCATCTCATTTTATTATTCTACATTATTCTGTATTTTCATTGATATTAAACTATTGTGAAGGTTCACACACGAGTGGCTCAGGGTCCAGGGTCCAGGGTCCAGGGTCCAGGGTTCAGGGTTCAGGGTTCAGGGTTCAGGGTTCAGGGCTCAGGGTCCAGGGTTCAGGGCTCAGGGCTCAGGGTCTAGAGTCCAGGGCTCAGGGTTCAGGGCTCAGGGTCCAGGGTCCAGGGTCCAGGGCTCAGGGTTCAGGGCTCAGGGTCTAGAGTCCAGGGCTCAGGGTTCAGGGCTCAGGGCTCAGGGCTCAGGGTCCAGGGTTCAGGGTCCAGGGTTCAGGGCTCAGGGTGCAGGGTCCAGGGCTCGGGGTCTAGAGTCCAGGGTTCAGGGTCTAGAGTCCAGGGTCCAGGGTCCAGGGCCCAGGGTCCAGGGCTCAGGGTCCAGGGTCCAGGGTCCAGGGTCCAGGCTAAACTTGAACACAACTTTTCTTCAGACCAACATTCAAACAACATGAAACATTAAATAAGTCGTGGCTCCATCTGAAGTGATGAAATAACTGTGCAAACCAACAACAGAGCTGATAATGTTGAGTTCTGCCCCCCAGGAATGTTTCACACGTGGCAAACTCTCTTCAGGAACCTTCTGTGGGGGGAGGGGCCGGGACCGCTCCATCCTCCCGTCAATCACCGCAGGAGCCCCTTTGATTGGCCGAGCTCTGGCGAGTGGGTGGAGCGTCTCTCGGTGACGTAGTTCGTCAGAACCAGAACTTTATCGCGAGCGTTGGTTCTGCGGGCAGCGGGAGCGGAAGGTGGATGGAGAAGAAGCGAACGAGCGCCTGAGAACACCCGTAGAAGCTCCGACATGTTTGCAGGCCGCCTCCTCAGCCTGCTGGCTCTCACCGTCCTCCACTCCGCCGCGTCGGCCGGACGGCAGAGCCTCTCACCGGGTGAGGCTGCTCTGGAGGCTCCGGCGCGGCCGGGCGGAGCTCCCGGGCCGCCGCTAATGTCCGAGCTAGCCGCCGCTAATGTCGGCGTTGTGCTTCATGATTGTTGGGATAACTTTAACAACTACCGTGTGTACCTGAATCCAGGGTGTCAGGACGATCATCGTGATTTACATGGAGTTTTCCCCTCGAAATAACATCTTCTGTCATGAATAACCAGCAGAAACCGTCTGAAGTTCGTCTGTCAGATTCTGACAGTTACTGCAGTGTTAATACTGCACCGTCCACTGGAGAACACTGTCGAACTGTATCAGTTATTGATGAACTTCGTTTTGGTCAAAGGTTTTACTTGTTGGCTGGTGACGTCATCACTGATCGTGTGTGTGTGTGTGTGTGTGTGTAGAAAATCTGCTGGTGATCACCGCGGCAACAGAGGAGACGGATGGCTTTAACCGTTTTATGAGGACAGCAAGAGAGTTCAATTACACCGTGAAGGTAACACACACACACACACACACACACACACACACAGAAGGAGGAGGATGATGATGATGTCATCACCGCCATCAGGTCCTGGGTCTGGGTGAGGAATGGCGGGGGGGCGATGTGGCTCGGACAGTAGGAGGTGGTCAGAAGGTCCGATGGCTGAAGAAAGAGCTGAGCAAACACTCCGACAAGGAGAACATGGTCATCATGTTTGTTGACAGGTAACACACCGGTGTGTGTGTGCGTGTGTGTGTGCGTGTGTGTGTAAGAGAGAGAGCTCAAGAAGCAGCTTTTATTTTGAAAGGGTCTCCCATGTCTTCCTACAGCTATGACGTGATCTTGGCGTCGGGTCCAGAAGAGCTGCTCTACAAGTTTTCCCGTCTGGGTCACAAAGTGGTTTTCTCAGCTGAGGGGTTCTGTTGGCCCGACCAGCGGCTGGCCTCCAAGTACCCCGAGGTGCATTCTGGGAAACGCTACCTAAACTCAGGAGGTGAGGGAGTGCAGTAGAGTCCTGTGTGTGAGGGAAAGAGTGGACATGACGCGTGTGTGTGTGTGTGTGTGTGTGTGTGTGTGTGCGCGCGTGTGTGTTCAGGGTTCATCGGCTTGGCCTCGGAGCTGAGCGCCATCGTTCAACAGTGGAAGTACAAAGACAACGACGATGACCAGCTGTTCTACACCAGGATCTACCTGGACAAAGTGCAGAGGGTGAGCTGCTGGGGTGACCTGGACGCCACCACATCACCGTGGAAACGGCGCTGCCTGCTGCACGTCTGACTGCTCCTTTAAACAGGAAGTAGATTCCCGGTGGCGTTGAGAACTTCACTGTCGTTTGTGTCTGCAGACAAAATTCAACATGACTCTGGACCATCGCTCCAGAATCTTCCAGAACCTGAATGGAGCCGTTGGTGAGACTCACACACACACACGCACACACACACACTCATGATGTGTGAATAACCTGCTGCTTGTTCAGATGAAGTTGTCTTGAAGTTCGAACGGTCAAAGGTCAGAGCCAGAAACGTGGCGTACGACACACTTCCTGTTGTGATTCACGGCAACGGGCCCACCAAGGTAGACAACCTTCGTCGGCCAATCACAGCCTTCCACAGCATGCTCCAGGGGTACTGAGCACATTGTGCGTGTGTGTGCACGTGCAGCTGCAGCTGAACTACCTGGGGAACTACGTTCCCACGGCCTGGACCTTCGCCGGCGGCTGTGGGATCTGTGACGACGAGCTGCGGTTGCTGAACGAGGCAGGTTGCCGTGGCGGCGTCCACTCACACGGGTGATGGAGCCGATAATCTGACCGATGAGATCATTCATTATTGCTGCGTTGACTGTCCAGGAGGAGGAGATGCCGTTGGTCCACGTCGGAGTGTTCATTGAGAAGGCCACGCCCTTCCTGGAGGAGTTCCTGGAGCGGCTGACGGTGATGAGCTACCCAACGGCCAGGCTCCGCCTCTTCATCCACAACAACGTAGGCGGTGACGCAGCGGCCGCCTCCGTGCCCGCTGCTCTTTCTGACCCGCTGACACGTTCCCACAGGTGGTTTACCACGAGCGCCACATCCACAGGTTCTGGGAGCGCCACCGCGCCCTCTTCCTGGACGCCCAGCTGGTCGGACCTGAGGAGAACCTGCCGGAGAGCAAGGCCCGAAACATGGCGGCGTAAGTGGAGATGAGCGGCCGCTGTGGGCGTGGAGCTGGCGTGCTCTGACGGGGGGGTGTGTCTGTGCAGCGAGGCGTGCAAGAAGGACCCCCGCTGCGAGTTCTACTTCAGCATCGACTCGGACGTGGCGCTGACCAACCCCGACACCCTCAGGATCCTGATCGAGGAAAACAAGTCAGTCCTCCCCTGAGCAGCACCTGCTGGTCGGGAAGCTGCCGGCGGCGCTCTGATGGTTCCTCTCCGCTCAGATCCGTCATCGCGCCCATGTTGTCCAAACACGGGAAGCTGTGGAGCAACTTCTGGGGGGCGCTGAGTCCGGAGGGCTACTACTCCAGGTCTGAAGACTACATCGAGATTGTCCAGGGAAAAAGGATGTGAGTGCACGCTGAAGCCTCTCACCTGACGCCTGCAGGAGCTTAACGGGGTGTGTGTGTGTGTGTGTGGGGGTGTGTGTGTGTGTGTGTGTGGGTGTGTGTGGGGGTGTGTGTGTGTGTGTGTGGGGGTGTGTGTGTGTGGGGGGTGGGTGTGTGTGTGTGGGGGGTGGGTGTGTGTGTGTGGGTGGGTGTGTGTGTGTGGGTGTGTGTGTGTGTGTGTGTGTGTGTGTGTGTGTGTGTGTGTGCGTGCGCAGAGGGCTGTGGAACGTTCCATACATCACGCAGGTGTACCTGATCAAAGGCAGCGTCCTGCGGTCCAAACTGTCCCAGGTCAGCCTGTTCCTGGATGAGGAGATGGATTCAGACATGGTCTTCTGCAGGAACATCAGGGACCAGGTCAGCTGATCTGGTCATGTGACCGACAACAGGGAGAAACCCAAGACTGACCACCGTGTGTGTGTGTGTGTCTGTGTGTGTGTGTGTGTGTGCGTGTGTGTGTGCGCGTGTGTGTGTGCGCAGGGCATTTTCTTGTTTGTGTCCAACCGAGACGAGTTTGGACGTCTGGTGACATCAACCAATTTCAACACGTCCAGACTTCATCCTGACATGTGGCAGATCTTTGACAACCCTCTGGTCAGAACCACACGCGCACGCACACACACACACACACACACACACACTCGGGGAACCTGGCTCACACACTGTGTTTGTAGGACTGGAAGGAGAAGTACATCCATGAGAACTACTCCAAGGTGTTTGAGGAGCAGGAGAGCTTTGTGGAGCAGGTGAGTGTGGACGTCTGAGCGTGAACCCAGCAGCTTCTGGAGCTCACCTGTCCTCTTCCTGTCAGCCCTGTCCAGATGTTTACTGGTTCCCAGCATTCTCCGAGAAGATGTGTGACCATCTGGTGGAGACCATGGAGGACCATGGCCAGTGGTCCTCAGGAGGCCACAGGGTAATTGTGTGTGTGTGTGTGTGTGTGTGTGTGTGTGTGTGTTGGGCCCCTCTGGGCCCGGCTCTCTTACATGTCCTGTGTCTTCAGGATGAGCGTCTGAGCGGAGGCTACGAGAACGTCCCCACTGTGGACATCCACATGAACCAGATCGGCTTTGAAAAGGAGTGGCTCAAGTTCCTGAAGGAGTACATCGCGCCTGTGACGGAGCGGCTGTACCCGGGCTACTACCCCAAGGTGCTGCTGCCCTCAGCCACGGCAGGAACACTCAGCATTCATGGCACAGGACTGTAACAGCCATCGTGTGTGTGTGTGTGTGTGTGTGTGTGTCCAGGCTCAGGCCATCATGAACTTTGTGGTGCGTTATCGTCCTGACGAGCAGCCGTTTCTCCGACCACATCACGACTCGTCTACATTCACCATCAACATCGCCCTGAACAGGAAGAACATCGACTATGAGGTACACGGCTCACACACACACACACACACACACACACACTCCACCAGAACTTGTGTAGAACTTTCCAGCTGCTGTATGGCAACGTGTGTGTGTGTGTGTCCCAGGGTGGAGGCTGCAGGTTCCTGCGCTACAACTGTAATGTGGAGTCTCCAAGGAAGGGCTGGTCCTTCATGCACCCGGGTCGCCTGACGCATTACCACGAGGGTCTTCCCACCACCAAAGGGACCCGCTACATCATGGTGTCCTTCGTGGACCCATAGAGAGAGAGAGAGTGTGTGTGTGTGTGTGTGAGATGTCCTCATCATGGGTGGGATTATGAGGGGATGTCTGATTGGATGAGCTGTGTCACCTGACCTCCCAGGGGCAACGCATCGTCCTGTGGCGTTTAAATTAAGACTGCACCGCGCTGCCTTACATGATGTCACTTCCTGAATGTTTGCCAGCAGAACACGTTTGTGCGTTCTTGTGGAACAGATAAAGTTCAGAATGATATTTATCACTGTAGAGGTCAAACTGGGAGGACCAGAACCCCCTTTTCTATTCCTCTTTTGTATTCAGAGTGAGTATTTTTGTCCAGATGTTTCTGGGTTTTACTGTTGGTTTCTGATTCAGTCTCCTCAAAGACAAATGGATTTCTGAGGTTTGCCTTTAGTTTTTTGGCTTTGTACAAACAGCATTAAATTATTGGTCAGTGACCGAATGAATAAAGCTTTTGAGAGCCTTTGCCTCATTTTCTTTGGTTTTCATTTTGTGACATGAAGCATCTCCGTGGGAAACGTAAACTATGTTTTATCATCCAGTTAACCTGCAATTTTAGCCAAAAAAGCTTTTTTGAAAAGTTTTTGTATTATTTAATGTTAAGTTTTACATAGATTGTGAATTATTCTTAATTAAATGAAATAAAACTGCAGCAATCTCTCAGCAGATAAAAACGTTACCTATTCTGTCCAGCAGGTGGCGCAACGCGACCGCCAGATTAATTTTGTCCCTTGTTTGTCGCCATAAACCGGAAGTGTGAAGAGTCAACATGGTGCTGGAGAAGAAAACCTCCGGTGGGTGTTTTTGTTACAGAATTTTCATGGCATAGACGTAAAAATGTGTGCATAACAGCTGAAATATAACATCTATTCAAAGAGATTAGATGTTAATCAAGTTTACCGCCTCTGGCTCCACTCTGCGTTTTTGTAGCCGTTAGCTCCGCGGCTAACCGTATTCTGTCGATGTTAGCATCAGTTACACCATTTACATCACAACTACCTCAACATTTATTAACATTTCATTGGTCTGTTTTATCTTACACTAAATTATTTTAACTGAAACGAACTTCTTTAGGGGTGGGATTGACCCTTAAATAGCAGTAAAAGTGATCCACAATCTGAACCTGATTCAACACTCAAAACATTGTCGCACTGAGTCCTCCCCAGGATGATCATGTCCCAGGGGTTGTTATGGAGGCTCCCCGAGGAGGCTGCAGCAGGACGAGGGTCCTGACCTCTGTGATCTCTCCCCAGCTCGAGTGGAGGCTGGTCAGCACCGCGTCTTGGATGAAGCCACTCGCCAGAGAAGGTTGAGCAGACAGCTGGAAGCCCTGGAAAAAGACAACTTCCAGGTGTGTGTGAGGGTGGGGGGGCGATGCTCTGCTGGGTGATGTGTTGACCCCTTGTTGTGTCTCCAGGACGACCCTTTGTCTTCTCTGCCTCCCCCCGGTCCCACCGCGCGCCTCCCTGCTTTCAGTGAAACAGAAGAACCAGGTAAGAGCCAGGAGACTTCCTGTTTCCTGCTCAGTGTCCTCCTCGGCTTCCTGTTCGGCTGCATCTTCTCCTTTCTAAACGTGTGCTTTGATGTGGCAGAGAAGAAGAAGAGGAAGACGAGGGGTGACCACTTCAAACAGAGGTTCAGGAAGAACTTCACCGCTCTGTTGGAGGAGGAGGTGGGCGAGTTCTGACCTTTCTCTGCTCGTCTGCTGGATCTGACCCCCCCGTTCTGCGCTCTTATTGGCAGAACCTGTCAGAGCGACCTGAGCCGAACTACCTGTCCGCAGCGGCCCCGCCTTCCTCGCTTCCCCCCCGACACTTCTGCTGTGTCTGTGGCTACCCTTCTCACTACACCTGCACCACCTGTGGGGGGCGCTACTGCAGCAGCAAGTGTCTGTGCACGCACAGAGAGACCAGGTCCGTGTTTTTACACATGTTTTTAAACAACATTAATATTAACTGGGCATTTTGATTTATGTTCAGTTACATCTTACGTTTAGTTACTGCTTGATTAAAGTGACTATTTACTCCGAACCTTTTTATTCAACGGCTGTAAAGCTGGCAGTATAAAATGAGACCCCGCCCACTTTACAGGGACAGGAAGTGTCTTATGAGGCTAGCTTGTGTTGTGTTGTGTTGTGGAGGAACTTTCAGGAACATCTTCAACTCTTTGCAGGTGTTTGAAGTGGACGCTCTGACGTCCTCCTCCCATGATGCTTTGCGCCTCTGCATCCTCTGAGCCTCTGACGGTGATCATGTGACTCCAGCATCTGTTTACTGGCCCATGATGTGGGAGAACTTTGAAGGAGCCTCAACCTTCTGAGAGCGAGCAGCTGGTAGCGTAGCATGTCAGGACTGGACAACAGGCGATGTGGTCGTGGTCCCTCAGAATCAGCATCTGTCCAGGCCTCAGACAAATGTCCCAAAGAGGAAACAGCTGACAGGAAGTGGAGCAGAATCCAAACAGCTCGCGTTTGTGGTCAAGTGACTTATTAACCACATAAAGTGACGAATCATTTCAAAGCTGAAAACACACATTTTGTGAGTGAGAGGGTTTGTTGTCAGGTGACTCTTCCCTCACCCTTGTTACCATGGCAACGAGCTCATTAAAAACTTGTCAATAATTCATGTGGACTTTTGAAACGTGTGGTTCTTTCTCAAACAAAGCATTTATATAAGAGTGTGTGAAGGGGCGGAGTCGTGCAGACTTTGCTCTGGGACGTCCCAGCGCTCCCAGTGCTGAGAGCACCGGCTGGTGGACCCCCTGCTGTGGTCGGAGAATCGGTGAGGTTCCTTCAGGTTTCACACAGCTGACGGCGATGAAGAGACACAGGTGAGTCTGCTCAGGGGACGGGGGAGTTGGATCGCCTTTGCTGACCTCATTTCCTGTGAACTCTGCTCAAAGCTCCTCCCCCTCCGACATGACATCGTCTCCCTCGGTGACGTCAGATCCTCTGCCGACGTCTTCGTCACCTTCCTCCCTTCGTCACGGCCGCCAGCTGCAGGCCGAGTGTCTCCGTGGTGAAGTGACGCGGCGCACCAGTGCCTCCTCTGTCACCTGCCCCCCCTCCCCCCTCAGTCCCAGGGACACCTGTGGACTCAGCCCCGCCTCGTCCTTCCCCTGGCCCTCCTCTTCCTCACCTTCCTGCCACAACAGACCAGGTGAGCGTTGTGTCCTGACCGGAGATGCAGGTGATGGTGCAGTTCCCTGTGGTTCACCTGTTTCTCTCTGTTCAGCCCGCCTGTCACTGAGCAGCCCGGAGCTGCTGGCAGAATTGAAGGACTCCAGGACGCGTCCCCTTCGACGCGTCCCCGCACAGAACGGACTCACCACCATCTTCTCAGGACGAGGACGAGGAGGCCAGGTGAGTGAAGGTGGAGGGTTGCTCTGAATGGAGCAGCAGCATCCCAGTGTTGACTCCAGTTTGCTTCCTCCCCCAGGTCCTCTCAGCCCAGCCAGCCAATCACACGGCTCCATCCTGAGGCTGCAGCCCCCTGGACAGCTAATGGGTGTGCTAATGTTAGCATTAGGCTAACGTTTCATCCTGCGAGAGTTAGCTTCGGCAACTGTGCTGGAGACATTGTTGTGGTGTCCATATGAGCAGCAACTTATTTAAGCTCACATTAAAATTGACAATAAATATTTGTGTTGTGTCAAAACTGGCAGGATTTCAGAATTGATGTCATTTAGTTTCACCAGCAACTTTACATACAATCACAAATTCAGAGTTCAATAGTTGAAATCATCAAAGACTGTAGCAGCGAGCCTCGCTACATGCGCACACGGCAACTGTTGCCAGGAAACACATCTAATAAAACACCACAAAACTGTCAACAACTTTCACCAGCTGGATACCTGATTGTTGCCTGTTAGCAACCTGATCGTTGCCTGTTAGCAACCTGATTGTTGCCTGTTAGTAACCTGATTGTTGCCTGTTAGTAACCTGATTGTTGCCTGTTAGTTACCAGATTGTTGCCTGTTAGTAACCTGATCGTTGCCTGTTAGTTACCAGATTGTTGCCTGTTAGTAACCTGATTGTTGCCTGTTAGTTACCCGATTGTTGCCTGTTAGTTACCCGATTGTTGCCTGTTAGTTTCCTGATTGTTGCCTGTTAGTTACCCGATTGTTGCCTGTTAGTTTCCTGATTGTTGCCTGTTAGTTACCCGATTGTTGCCTGTTAGTAACCTGATTGTTGCCTGTTAGTAACCTGACTGATGTGTTTGCTGCCCTCAGTTCCAACAGTCGATCTCCTGGATCAGAGAATTGCTTATTTCAACCAACAGATTGTAACAGTCTTGGTTATGTGTAGGTTGAAGACGGATCCAAAACCACACAACTGTACTGGGGTCTTCTTAAGTCCCGTTTATTGAGAATGACCCAAACACGGGAACACAATCCCTCATTCATAAAAAAGCACACAACCCAAACACGGGAACACAATCCCTCATTCATAAAGAAGCACACAACAGGAAAACTGTCACCAATTAACTCGAGCAAAAGGGGAAAAAAGAGTGATCAACGCTAGAATATCTCTAACAAGTGTCCCGCTCAAAAACTGGAGTGAGCGCGCAGCTGATTGACGTCACAATGAGAGCGACGTACGCTGTCCAAAGGCCCGCCCCCTCTCCCAGCCCAGGGCGTCGCTGTCTCCCTCTGCTGGTCGTTAATAGAATTGCAGGTTTAATCATTTCCGCATTGGGCTGCGGCTCAACCCGGAAGTATCAACACTTGTTTACTGTTCGGAACTTCGCTCCAAACTTTGTGAAGCGGCTCCGGTTCCGCTCAGAACACCTGAAGAACTCAGCGCAGAACAAACAAAGAAGGTAAAAGACAAGTGAAGAAGAACCGAAGAAGAAAAGGTTTTTTGTGAAGGTAAATCCGCTTTGATCTGCTTCCGTTTCTGTCCTCATCAATAACACTGATTAATCAGCTCACAATCAGCCATTCGGTCATTTAGTTCGTTTAAAAAGTGATTCCTTTTTAGTTTTTTGAATTGTTCAATTACCAAAATCATTTTCCCTGCAAAGAACCATGAATATTGATGATCGACCTTTCAGTTGCTTCTTTGACACTTTTAACTGGATTCAGGCTGAATTCTTGTTCAAGTTCATCTGATTCGGATTGATGAACCGACACAGATTAATCTCTGCTGAAGTGGAGCAACATAAATGTGATTAACAAGAATTTCCATTTGATAATTTATTCTGATTGTAGATTCATAATTTGAACAATCAAATCCAGATTTGTGTCGCAGTTGAAAAAATAACTTGATTGAAAATTGATTAAACCGAGTTCCACAAACAAACGTTTGATCTCAAGAAAATGTTTAAGTAGATTACATTTTAAGAACTACGATCTTTGTTCTGTGGAGCAAAAGTTCAGCTTAAAAATCGAAGGATGAATTCAAACCAAATAAAAAGTTAATTTCTGACCATAAAGTTTATATGGTGGAAAAGTCCGGAAATGTCTACCAACAGGGGGCGCTGTTTGCCCACTGTGCTGGATCAGCCATCCATCCATCCATCATCCATCCACTCATCCATCCACTCATCCATCCATCCATCCATCATCCATCTGCTCACTCATCCATCCGCTCATCCATCCATCCATCCACTCATCCATCCATCATCCATCCACCCACTCATCCATCCACTCATCCATCCATCCACTCATCCCTCCATCATCCATCCATCCATCCATCATCCATCCATCCATCCATCCATCCATCCATCCATCATCCATCTGCTCACTCATCCATCCACTCATCCACCCACTCATCCATCCATCCACCCACTCATCCATCCATCCACTCATCCATCCATCCACTCATCCATCCACTCATCCACCCACTCATCCATCCACCCATCCACCCACTCATCCACTCATCCATCCACTCATCCATCCATCCACCCACTCATCCATCCACTCATCCATCCATCATCCACTCATCCATCTGCTCACTCATCCATCCATCCATTCATCCATCCATCCACTCATCCATCCACTCATCCATCCGCTCATCCATCCACCCACTCATCCACTCATCCACCCACTCATCCACTCATCCACTCATCCACCCACTCATCCATCCATCCACTCATCCACTCATCCACTCATCCGCTCATCCACCCACTCATCCATCCATCCATCCACTCATCCATCCATCCACCCACTCATCCATCCATCCACTCATCCATCCATCCATCCACTCATCCACTCATCCATCCGCTCATCCACTCATCCATCCACTCATCCATCCGCTCATCCACTCATCCACCCACTCATCCATCCACCCACTCATCCATCCATCCACTCATCCATCCACTCATCCATCCGCTCATCCATCCATCCAGGAAGAGGACATCAGGGAGGGGTGATGGAGCAGAGTGGAGGCGTCCCAGTGGAGGACCGGCCTCTGGTGAGTCCCTCACTCACCCTCTCACCGCTCATCCATCGCCCTCTCAGCCGCCGCCACTTGTCCAACTGCTCAGAAGTTTCACAAATGAGTGTGGACACCAATGCTCGTTGCCATGGAGACATGTTTTGTTTTTAAACAGGGATCCAACGGTACGTGTCACCACAATGGCGGGGATGTGACATCCTGCCCACCTGAGGTCACGTCGGAGGTCACCATGGAAACAGAAGAGAGCAAAGATGAAGGTGAGCGACACTCATCTGCTTGTCCCCACAGCAGATGAATCGCCACGGTAACGTCACCTAACCTGTGACTCAACCTGCAGACACCACTGTGACGCCACAGGAAACAGGAAGTGGAACCGTAGTTCAAGTCAACAACATGGTGTCCGCCAGCGAGACGCTGCAGCGAGTCCGCAGGTGGAGCGTCTCCAAGTACAAGGTAGCGGCGCTGGCGTTGTGGCGCGATGCACCTGCGGGCAGGTGTGACCAGCCTGCGTCCGCCCCCACAGGCCACCAGGCAGGCGCTGTCGGAGAAGCTGGGCCGGGGGTCCCGGACGGTGGACCTGGACCTGGAGTCCCAGCTGGACCTGCTGCGAGACGATCGACAGCGCTACGAGAATGTGACCGCGCTCGCGCAGACGCTGGCCAATCAGCTGGCCCAGTTCACGGCGACCCAGAAGACCCTGGGAGACGCCTTCAGTGACCTGGGCCTGAAAACCCCCCCGCTGCACGTGAGTCACGTGCACGCCCAGCAGCAGGCGACGCGGACAGCCATCAGCAGGTGAGTGAGGCGTTCAGGTGCGCTCGGTCATGTGGGCTTCCTCTGGTACAGGTGGAGTTCAGCCTCAACGCAGACGCTCAGAAGTTCCTGTCGAAAAGCGGGAAAACGCTGTCGGACGCCATCGGCGCCTTCACCTCCGACATGAACACGTTGATCAACAAAACCATGGAGGACACCATGATCAACGCCAGGCAGTACGAGGCCGCCAGGTCGGTGCACTTCCTGTTTCCTGTCTGAAGTCTGCCCAGCAAAGGTTTGAGCGTCATCGCAAAGCATTCTGGGAAACGTAGGACATCTGAGCCGCTGGTCAAATAAGAAGAAAAGAGGACTAAATCATCAGAAATCATCAGACTAATCGGGCCTGACTGTCCTCCAGGATCCAGTACGACGCGTATCGAGTGGATCTGGAGGAGCTGAATCTGAAACCACGAGACACCAACACGCTGCCCAAACTGGAGCGAGCCCAGCGCGAGTTCCAGGACCAGAGAGAGCGCTACCAGAAGATCCGCCATGACCTGAGCGTCAAGGTCAAGCTGCTGGAGGAGAACAAGGTCAGAGAGCTCAGTGGTGAGGGACATGGGACATGGTGAGGGACATGGGCCCAGTGGTGAGGGACATGGGACATGGTGAGGGACATGGGACATGGTGAGGGACCTGGGACAGTGGTGAGGGACCTGGGACATGGTGAGGGACATGGGACATGGTGAGGGACATGGGACATGGTGAGGGACCTGGGCCCAGTGGTGAGGGACATGGGCCCAGTGGTGAGGGACATGGGCCCAGTGGTGAGGGACCAGGGCCCAGTGGTGAGGGACATGGGCCCAGTAGTGAGGGACATGGGACAGTGGTGAGGGACATGGGCCCAGTGGTGAGGGACATGGGACATGGTGAGGGACATGGGACATGGTGAGGGACATGGGACATGGTGAGGGACATGGGCCCAGTGGTGAGGGACATGGGGACAGTGGTGAGGGACATGGGGACAGTGGTGAGGGACATGGGACATGGTGAGGGACATGGGACATGGTGAGGGACATGGGACAGTGGTGAGGGACATGGGACATGGTGAGGGACATGGGCCCAGTGGTGAGGGACATGGGACATGGTGAGGGACATGGGCCCAGTGGTGAGGGACATGGGACATGGTGAGGGACATGGGACATGGTGAGGGACATGGGACATGGTGAGGGACATGGGCCCAGTGGTGAGGGACATGGGGACAGTGGTGAGGGACATGGGGACAGTGGTGAGGGACATGGGACATGGTGAGGGACATGGGACATGGTGAGGGACATGGGACAGTGGTGAGGGACATGGGACATGGTGAGGGACATGGGCCCAGTGGTGAGGGACATGGGGACAGTGGTGAGGGACATGGGACATGGTGAGGGACATGGGACATGGTGAGGGACATGGGACAGTGGTGAAGGACATGGGACAGTGGTGAGGGACATGGGACATGGTGAGGGACCTGGGCCCAGTGGTGAGGGACATGGGACATGGTGAGGGACATGGGACAGTGGTGAGGGACATGGGCCCAGTGGTGAGGGACATGGGACATGGTGAGGGACCTGGGCCCAGTGGTGAGGGACATGGGACATGGTGAGGGACATGGGCCCAGTAGTGAGGGACATGGGACATGGTGAGGGACCTGGGCCCAGTGGTGAGGGACATGGGACAGTGGTGAGGGACATGGGACAGTGGTGAGGGACATGGGCCCAGTGGTGAGGGACATGGGCCCAGTAGTGAGGGACATGGGACAGTGGTGAGGGACATGGGACAGTGGTGAGGGACATGGGACAGTGGTGAGGGACATGGGACAGTGGTGATTGATGAATTGTCCCTTCACAACCTTTGACCTCCACAGGTGAAGGTCCTTCATCACCAGCTCTGGCTGCTCCACGGCGCCATGGCGGCTCACACTTTATCGTGTCACTCCTTCCTGGACCAGAGCCTCCAGCACGCCATGACGGAGCTCAAGAACATGGCTGTCGGCTCCGCCTCCTTCCTGGAGGAGCGCTGACGGGTGGATGTGGGCTTCTGGGCTACGAACATATTTACGTTTTTCTGTGCCTTCACGCAGCTGCTGCGGCGTCTGCCTGTCGTGATGCGTCCCCCTGCGAGTGGCGGCGGCGGCGGCGGCGGCGGCGGCGGCGGCGGCGGCGGCGTGCTCCAGTCTCAAAGCTCCAGTCTCAAAGCTCCAGTCTCAAAGCTCCAGTCTCAAAGCTCCAGTCTCAAAGCTTCAGTCGGAAGTCCTCAGGCTGAAGAACTGCAAACCTCCACCGGGTTACGGCCAGGCCCCGCCCCCTCGCCGCCTCACAGCTGCGCCGTCACCATGGCAACATTAAAACTGTGGTTTTGTAAATATGGATGAGCTTTGATCAGTTGAGACGTCGACGGTGCCGACGTCCAGCGTCTCCAGTCCTTTCGCTCCCTTTCCTCCAAATCTGGAGTTTGACCCTTGACCTCTGACCTCCACCTGGTCATGTGCAATATTACGAGAACATTGTGTCTGATGTTGAAATAAAATCAGCTTCTCCACCAAATAAAACTAAGTTGAATAAAATCGGTGACCTTTGACCCCATTCAGTCGATCACGTGATCAATGCTCTCGTCCATTAAAATGGCCGTGTTGTTGATCTTGAATCAGATTCTGTTAAGTTGGTGTAAATGTGTCATTATTCACCCGGCAACAACGGCAAAGGTCTGCTTGTGTTTTGGTTTCCGTGACAACCAAAGCAGCATTGTGTACCCAGAAGAACCGGTGCCAGAACACAATGTTAGCTTAGCAATGTTAGCTTAGCAATGTTCTCTTCCTTACTCCTGGGACGTGGACACTGGACGTGTTCCCCAGCTGGGCTCATCTCAGAGTCTGCAGAACCTCAGCAGAACCAGGACCGTCCGGACCGGCAGGTCCATCAATGCAGGCTGCAGGGCCTCAGCAGAACCAGGACCGTCCGGACCGGCAGGTCCATCAATGCAGGCTGCAGGACCTCAGCAGAACCAGGAGCCTCCGGACCGGCAGGTCCATCAATGCAGGCTGCAGGACCTCAGCAGAACCAGGAGCCTCCGGACCGGCAGGTCCATCAATGCAGGCTGCAGGGCCTCAGCAGAACCAGGACCGTCCGGACCGGCAGGTCCATCAATGCAGGCTGCAGGGCCTCAGCAGAACCAGGACCGTCCGGACCGGCAGGTCCATCAATGCAGGCTGCAGGACCTCAGCAGAACCAGGAGCCTCCGGACCGGCAGGTCCATCAATGCAGGCTGCAGGCTGCCTCAGCAGAACCAGGACCGTCCGG
>JAPVLW010000030.1:300000-305000 GCA_027382335.1 Takifugu ocellatus
ACTGAGCCAGTCAACAAGACTCACGACCCCTGTTCCTGTGTGTCCTGATGGGTTGGTGGAAACAGACCCGGTGTCTGGAGGCTAAGTGCAGCTTTTCCACCAGGTTTCTGTCTTTTCTGGTGACATAAACATTAAAATATCTAAGTGAGGATCCAATAAAATAGATTCCATTCCTCTCGTTATTATAGTTTTAATTTAGGATCAGGACCAGTGCTAGATTGTGATTGTTAGCAGTGGTGGGGCTCTTCACGTGTCTGATTCTGCACCATCATGTTGGCTCACAGGTATTTAAGTGTGACATTACTGTTTGAATTATATCCAGCAATAAATAATATTGTTCCAAATATTGTTGAATTTATTGTTGCAAAGTCTGTTGTGTGCAAGTGTTTAGTAGGGTAGTTCTATCGGACGCGTGACGTCATCAGAGCGCGCCGAAGCAGCGCTCCATGTGCGGATGGAGACGCCGCGAAGTTTGACTGGTTCGGTGTTGAACCACCGTTGGAAAGTGTTCAAATGTGTCGAGAAGAGAAGAGCGACATGTTGAGTCCCGAAACTGAAGGAACGATAGAAGAACAAAGAGGTGGAGAAAACCTTGAGTGAGTTTGGCTGATATCGATCTGTTATTGACACAGAAATCCACCGAGAAGTGTTGAATTACTGCAGAAATACAGCGCTAAATCAGCGGAGCTACGGGCCGTTTTACACCAAAGACCTTCTGACTGTTGCAGGTCAAACACACATTAGGAAAGTTTCCATATTCTCGTTCACTTCTGGTCAAACACCCAATCAAAAGAGCTGATCTTCTTCATTAAAACCCCGTCAGAGATGATTTTTCAATAGATTGTAAGTACTGATCTAAAGTGTGTAAAGTTTGAAATTCCCTGTTAAAGATGTATAATTGTTTACACTAGAAGTCCCAGCATTTTTCTGTCTACGTAGAAGACCCACATAGGGGCCATTTGGCCCGACCACTTTTCCCGAATACACTAATCACTCATTTTGTTATGGTAATGAGGCTGTTAGTGGCAGTGTGTGGGGTGAGGGGGTCACACCTTACAGAGAAGGAGGAATAAAAACACATTCACTCAGAACTGAAGAAGCCTTCTGGATGGAAGGCGAAATGTCTTCAAGAGAAGAAACCCAGTCCAGTTGACAGAGAAAACTACAATGATACAATGACCTGGATGATTGAGAATCTACACAGACAAAAACACATTCCATTCTAAAATGTGAACCTGTGAATGTCCCATGTGACCATAACGACTCATCGACTGCAACCAGACAATTGTTTGATGGATAAATACCTCAGGGCACATGGACTATCGCTTCAGTTCCCTCAAGAATTGTGGTGAAAGAAGCTCCTCTCCAAGGAAAGAAGATGCAGAGAATCAACACTCAACAGGCATTGGAAATGATCGTGAATGGAGCAAACCCTTGCGACTCGGAGGGAGAAGATATCAACCTTCAGGTGGATTCAGACTCCGAGCTGTCTCAGTCGTCTTCAGGTAAGATTTCATTTCATATTATTTCCTATTTTACATTTCATTTCGGTGAGGAAGTTGTAAAATATAGCACCATGTGAATAGAGCCTCCATTTTGTTTCTGAGTGCGGACTGCCGTCAGTTTTGTTTGATTCCACTTCTCCGGAGGTGTCTGCACCTTAGCCAACCTATTTGAGATGTTCTGGGATTATTATTAGCTTCTATGCTTGCATTTGTGATATCATTTGACTTTCCCATTGCTCATAATTCCATTTTTTTCCCCACACTACAGATGAGGAGACTGCTCCAACCAAAAAAGAGCGCTCGGCTGGGGACTGATGTGACAGACTGCGAAAGACGGCACAGTATGGCATGAAGAACAGGTGGGAGCGGGTCCACATTTCACCCCGCCATCGCCATACAACGCAGATGGAGCCAACAGCTGAGGCCAGGAGGTCAATCACAAGTCGTCTTCAGAGCTTCCTGTGTTTCATCACTCTGGACATGCTTGGTATCATTCGAGACTGTACAGTTCAACATGCAAAGCAAACGGAGCGTGTGGATTGGTTCATGGGCCTCTCTGATCTTCAGGGTGCCATCACTGCGTGACTGCTGGTCGAAAAACCTGGGAAACCCACAGATCGAAACCGTGTCCTGAGGGCGTTTCCAGAACATCATGCATCACCTGCGCTTTGATGACAGACACCCGCAGCGAGCGAGCACAGACCGATAAGTTTGCTGCCATTCCGAACATATGGGGATTGTTTGTCACCAACTGCATCACATCCTACATCCCTGCTCGACACATCACCATCGAACAACTTTTCCCGTCCAAGACTCGCTGCTGTTTCCTACAGTACATTGCATCTAAACCAGACAAGTTTGGGATCAAGTTTTGGGTGGCGTGTGACTTGAAAACCAAATACGTCTGCAATATCCTCCCATATCTTGGCAAGGACCCCGCTCGGCCTCGTGGGGAGAGAGTGTCTGAGAGTGTAGTCATGAGGCTGAAGGAACCATTCCTGGACGAGGGCAGAAATGTTACCACGGACAATTTCTTTACATCACTGTCACTTGCAAAACAACTACTTAGCCGGAATACAGCCATCCTCGGCACAGTCAACAAGATTCCTTTTTTTTTTTTTTTTTTGTTTTACTATTTTTAGCACAAAAATAACAATTACTTCTGCAACAACCCTCCACACCAAAACTGGGAAAAAGTTGCTTTTTCATTCTTTGTAAATATGTTTTGTTTTTTTAACAATAAATGCCAGTGTGTTGATCCCTTCCTTCCTGTCGATCCTTTCCACTGCATACAGCTCATAGTCCAGTTTAAGTCTTTATGGCTATGCTCACTGAGGTATTTATCATCTCACAACTAAAGCTTGCTCTCAAAAGAACCTCCTGAGCTGTAAGGTGTGTCCCCTCCCCCACACAGGTTCAGGTGGCTCCGGCCGTGTGCCACTAACAGCCACATTTCCATAACAAAATGAGTGTCCACAGGGGGGACTTGGGCCAATTGGCCGGCTCGTGGGTTTTCTAGGTAAAAAGGCCAAATGGCCGCTCTCTGGGACTTCTAGTGTTAAACTAGAAACACGCAGAAGCCCTGAACTGGATCGATAATCGGCAGCGTTTCAATGTTTAGGATGTTTGGGTGAAGATGGAGGAAGGCGGGAGAGGCAGCACGGAGGGAGCTGATTGGTGGAAACACTCCAAACTCCTCCTCCTCGCCCCTCCTCTTCTGCTGCTGAGCAGAGGAACCTGATGGGCGACCGGTCAGCGTCACCATAGTGACCGAGGAGGCGGAGTTTTTCAGCACCGCCCACCTGGAGAAGCCAGCCAATCAGACACGGATGGAGGAAGGATGGGAAATGACGTCACAATCTAGCCTGCAGAGCCAAGTAAGGGCCGATGGTGGATATTTATTGATGAGTATGATGAGTGATGACTATCCTATCCTCTACCTGTCCTCCCCCTTCTCCTCTCTCTCTACCCCCCCCCCCCCATCAGCAGGAGGGTCCCCCTACATGAGCCTGGTCCTGCTCCAGGTTTCTTCCTGTTAAAGGGGAGTTTTTCCTTGTTGCTTGTCTGGGGTTAGGCCCTGGGATTCTGGAAAGCGCCTTGAAACAATTTTGATTGTATAAGACGCTATATAAATAAAGATTGATTGATTGATTGATTGATTGATTGATTGATTGATGATGGTTTGACAGAGGAAATGACGTTTGTTCAGTGTGAACCGACAAAAGATCAAAACTCACTTGTGACCTCTTCTTTTAGTCTTCCTCCACCTGTCCACCGGGGGGCGCCTCTCGGTCCATGTTTCTGACGTTCTGTCCCCAATAAAAACATATCGGCTCGGATGGTCGCCATAGAAACGGTGTAGCTTTACTTGTGATCGTGTTGGGACATTCAGATCGATGCTGAGTCGCGCTGGTGACCCGGAAGTCATCGTGTGTATTTGATTGACGTGACCACGTCGTTTAGCGGATAAAAGACTATTTCTTCGCTGTTGAAGTCTATTTCAGCGAGGCTTTGCCCACAGATGAATTCTGAACGAAGATTTTTACATTTTCCTCGGATTGATTGACGTCTTCGATCGACGTCAGTGACGTGTGGCGCTGTGACCACGCCCCCTGCTTCTGTCACGCGGCTGCGATGGGCGTGTCCCTGCCTGTTCTTGAGCGTGGTAGAGCGAGGTAGAAAGTGAACCGAGAGAGAGAGCTCAGCACGAGCTGCCTGCGGTCCATCAATCACTGATCTTTGGGCTCCTCATCGATCCAGACTGACCGGAAACAGCGCCGTGACTCTGCGGATGTTTCCGCCGCTCTAGCCGCGGGTTTTCTCCTCCTTCCGGCGGATTTGTCCTCCTTTCTGTGTGTTTCTGGTGGGCGCGCGCAGCCATGGGCTTCTATGGGACCCTCAAGCTCATCTTCTTTAAAGTGAGTATCGATTATTGGATCGATCAGCTGATTGGGGCTGCGGTTGTCAGGCTCGTGCGGGATGACGAGGCGTTTCTCCCGCGGAATACCTCTGCGGCGCGTGCGCGTCCGCAAAGCACTGCAGATGTCCTCCGATCAGATGATTGATTATCGATCAGGATGGAGGAACCGAGAACACATCAAGGAATTGAAAATCAAAGCAAATGATTTTCTATTGATCTTTTCAGGCTGAGAAGATCAAATATGACGTATCAACACAGAAACCTGCAAAATCCAGCATTTTTAACTCATTAGCATCGTTAGCATCTGACTCAGGTCAGCTGTGATTTATTTTAACCTCTTCCACACAGACTCGCGCACAGTCTCACACACGCGCACGCCTGAGTTTCTGATCAGATTTTAAAGTGACAATATTTTCCTCATTTGACCTCTCCTGCTAACAGATGCTAACTGTAGCAGTCTTTCTTCACCACACAGCTAAAGATCTTTCCTGACCTTCATTGTCGACGACCCGTCTCGCCTCAGCGCGTGATTCCACACTGGTGCAGCCCCAGTGCATCAGCTAGCACGTCTCACT
>JAPVLW010000030.1:310000-320000 GCA_027382335.1 Takifugu ocellatus
GTGTTTCCGTGTGTGTCTCCCGTCCCCTTAGTGTCCTTCCCGGTTGCCATGGTAACCTCTCTTCACAGTGTCTGCGGACCCTGGCGGGTCACACGGGCGGCGTGTGGTGCAGTCAGCTGCTGGGCGCCACCGTCATCAGCGGCTCCACAGACCGGACGCTGCGCGTGTGGGACGCCATGAGCGGCGAGTGCGTGCACATGCTGCACGGGCACACGTCCACTGTACGCTGCATGCATCTCCATGGTAACCGGTAAAAGAAATTGGCGTTCTACTGGTGGTCTCCATGACGACCGGCACTTCCTCCCAACGCTGCTTTGATGTGAGAATGACCCTGGTTGGACGCTGTCTCCGTCAGGGTGGTGTCGGGCTCCCGGGACACGACGCTGCGCGTGTGGGACGTGGCGACGGGCCGCTGTCACCGCGTGCTGACGGGCCACGCCGCCGCCGTGCGCTGTGTCCAGTACGACGGGCAGCGCGTGGTGTCGGGCGGGTACGATTTCATGGTGAAGGTGTGGGACGCCGAGGCGGAGGTGTGTCTGCACACGCTGCAGGGACACACCAACAGGGTGTACTCGCTGCAGGTACACACACACACACACACACACACACCTGCGCGCCACTGGCGCAGCGGCTGATTGGTCCGTTGCCTCCTCGCAGTTCGACGGCGCGTTCGTGGTGAGCGGCTCGTTGGACACGTCCATCAGAGTGTGGGACGTGGAGACGGGTACGATCAGACCTTCGTGCACCAGAAAATGCGCGTTCGCGTGCGGGCGCATCACTCACGGTGAATGTGGGCGTGTCCTGTCCAGGGGGGTGTGTCCACACGCTCACGGGCCACCAATCGCTCACCAGCGGGATGGAGTTGCGGGACAACGTGCTCGTGTCCGGGAACGCCGACTCCACGGTGCGCGTGTGGGACATCCGGACGGGAGCGTGTCTGCACACGCTGCAAGGTGAGAGTCCCGTGGGGGGGCGTGGGGGGGGGACGCGTCTCACCGGTGGTGTCTCAGGTCCCAACAGGCACCAGTCGGCCGTCACCTGTCTGCAGTTCTGCAGGGGTCTGGTTCTGTCCAGCTCCGACGACGGCACCGTCAAACTGTGGGACCTGAAGACTGGCGTCTGGCTCCGAGACGTGGTGGCGCTGAAGAGCCGGGGATCAGGTCAGGACCGCGGTCGGGCCGCCCCGCCGGGGGCCGCATACTGACCTGTGCGTTGGTCCGCAGGGGGCGTGGTCTGGCGGATCCGAGCGTCGGACACGCGGCTGGTGTGCGCCGCCGGCAGCAGGAACGGGACGGAGGAAACCAAGCTGCTGGTGCTGGATTTTGACCTGGAGGACGGGACGGAAGAGACACATTGATGGGACGGACAGGTGGGGTCTTCCTGACCCGGTGGCGGCGGGATGGACTTCCTGCCTCCTGAAAACAGCTGAAACCTTAAAAGTGATGGCGCCCAAACTGGACCACAGAAGAAGTGTGAGGTCACACACATGTGGGACCGTGGCTGTTGCCGGGGAAACCAGGATCCTGTGAGGTGGCGCGCAGCTTCATGTGTAATAAGATGTAAATAGTGAGATGTAAATATTCCCTTTGTTATAAGAAGAGAGCGTTAGCCTGAGGGGGCGGGGCCAGTGGGGTTAATAAAGATCTGCTTTTGTAAACTGGTTCAGCTGTGAAGGTCAGATAATTCCATGAATGAGCTCCACCTGGGCAACGCGGTCCCTCAGCTCAGGTGTGTCACGTGACGTTAGCTGCTCCCCGAGGACGCTAACGCCGCTGACGCTAACGGGAAGGTTGTCCTTTTCAAGCTCGCCGTCGACCCATCACATGATGCAAGTCCGCTCATTCGGACTCAGACGTGGTCCTCACGACCTGCTGGAGGTCCCACCGGCTTCAGGATGGAGACCAGCTGGACCGGGTCGTTCACAGCCGACTGACCTGGGATTCTGACCCACAACCATCAGTGGGTTTAAAGAGAAGACGTCCACAGTCGTGTGGAGGAAGGTCAAAGGAGAATGAGCAGACTGGTTCAGATGCTGGAAGGACAACAGGAAGTCACCAAGTTCTGAAACGGAAGCTGTGTGGGATCCAGAATGGTGGCGGGCAGCAGGGGGCGCTGTGGCGCCTGCAGTCCTGACGTAAAGAAACAGAAGAAGAACCAGCCCAAACAACATGGCGGCCTCCGCAGAACACGTTGATCCGGAATCCGCACTACCAGATGAGATACAGGTCCAGGAGAGCAGCAGAGACCTGGACGCGTCGGACTCTGGACAGTCTGATCCAGATCCGGATGAAGGTGAGGACGGGGGTGAACCGCCAGGACCAAAGATCCGGGACACCCCGGAGGACATACGGCTCGAGGCGATCGCCAACACTGTGGCTCTGCATCCCAACAGGGACATCGTGGTGTTCGGGGACGTGGACGGGGACGTGTACGTCTACTCGTACTCGTGCACCGAGGGGGAGAACCGGGAGCTGTGGTCTTCCGGGCACCACATGAAGTCCTGCCGCCAGGTGCGCTTCTCTGCGGACGGACGGAAGCTCTTCAGCGTGTCCCGGGACAAGGCGGTCCACCTGCTGGATGTGGAGCGGGGACAGCTGGAAACACGGATCCGAGGGGCCCACGAAGCTCCAATCAACAGTCTGCTGGTGGTGGATGAGAACATCCTGGCGACCGGGGACGACGCGGGCAGCCTCAAGGTCCGGAACAAGTTTGGAAAAGACAGCTTCTGCTTACAATAGTCAATATTGTCCACCGTGGACATGGTGGTGGACAGCTCTTATGTCTTGGGTTGGCTGTTACGCTGAGTGTGATGAATGTGTGTTTGAAGGTTTGGGACTTGAGGAAGGGGAGCGCCATCATGGATGTGAAGCACCACGAGGACTACATCAGTGACATCACCGTGGACCAGGCCAGGAGGATCTTGCTCACTGCCAGGTTGGATCCAGAAGGTCACAGGTCCTGCGGCGTTGACTTCAGCTCACACTTTCTCCTGCCTCGTTGTGTCACAGTGGCGACGGCACCATGGGGGTCTTCAACATCAAGAGACGCCGGTTCGAGCTTCTGTCGGAGTATCAGACGGGTGATCTGACCTCGGTGGCGCTGATGAAGAAAGGCCGGAAGGTCGTTTGTGGCTCCAGCGAGGGGACCGTGTACATCTTTAATTGGAATGGCTTTGGCGCCACCAGCGACCGCTTCGCCCTCAAGGCCGAGTCGGTGGAGTGCATCGTCCCCGTGACCGAAAGCATCATGTGCACCGCCTCCATCGACGGCTACATTCGGTACGATTAGCCCGCCCTCACGAGGCTGTTTCTGATTGGTCGTCTGTGACGGTCCGCGATGGTCAGTTGTGATCTTCATAGCTTCGGGGCTTTTTCTGGGTTGGTTCAGGTTTCGAGTAAAAGTTGCGTTCTGGCCGGAGCTGCTAATGTTCTGTCCTCTCTTCATCAGGGCTGTGAACCTGCTCCCCAACCGTGTCCTTGGCTGCATCGGACAGCACGCCGGCGAACCCATTGAAGAGCTCGCCAAGTCCTGGGATTCCCGCTTTTTAGCCAGCACTGCCCATGACCAGCTCATCAAGTTCTGGGACATTTCCAGTTTACCCAATAGGAGCGTGGATGAGTACCGCAAGAGGAAGAAGAAGGACGGTCGTATGAAGTCTCTGACAAAGAAAGCCCACGGAGACAACGACTTCTTCTCAGGACTGTTGGAGGAAACGGAAGAGAAGGACGATGAACGGGAGGAGGCAGAAGATGACGACAGCGAGAGTGGGAGCGATTAAAATCAGATGCCCTCGGTCTTCGATACCTGCCGTGACGATCCGCTCACGCCGCCTGTGGTTAACCCGAAGGAGGGTTAGGGTTAGGAGATCTGAACCACGGTACCGACGAAGATCAAGATTTCTAATGTCTTGACATCGTGATCAAGAAGGATATTAAGTCATGGCGAAAGTAAATCTGGAGGTTGGAAAGACGATAAATATAACTTTTGATATTAAAGCTGTTGTTTTGAAAAATGTGTTTGAATTGATGCAAATATGTTCAAAAGCAGACAGATGTGTGTATTCAGGTGTGTGTGTCAGAAACGTGTTCTTTTTAACTTAGTCCCTCATTAAAATGACCTCTTTGGAGTTTCACCTGTGTACTATGATGGGGAACTTTCTAATGGAGATGTAAATCATCGATACCTGCTGCTCTGAACATCACCATAAACCTTTGGTAAAGTTTTCTTAAATCTCAACCACAGTGTTGTCATGGAACCAAACCAGTAACGTTGTTGTGGATCAGATAAGAGGAGTTTTAGAGTTGGTACAGTCCGGAAGTGGTTCGATCCAACACCAGGCGGGAAGAAGCTGCGTCACGTGAGGCGATTGAGAAGCCAATATGGCGACACGCAGCAGCGAGTAAGCTAGTCAAAAAGCCTGACCAGAAAAACGCATCGCTGCTTTTTTCAGACATTATTGTTCGGTTGTAGGTAAGATTTCCGGTTCTTTTTGGACGGGTAATTGTGTAGTTGAAGAAACTAAAAGCCGCTTTCCTTTTTTAAAGGCCGTCTACTGTCTGTTAGCTAGCTGAAGTTAGCCCCATTGCTAACCTGTATTTGTAAACAATGAGTTCGTGGTTCGAAACCAAACCATCGGTTTTATCTTCGGTATTGGGAGGGATGCTTTTCGACAAGTTAGTTTTCATTTCAGAAAACTGTTTCCAGTTTTCACCTCAATGAATAATCGCGATTTGGATTAATTTCGCCGTGTTATAATGTCATCACGAAGCTGGCTTGGCACGACTTGTTTTTATTACCTTTTCAACTTTGCCATCTCAAGAATTGTCTTCAGAAATGTGATTAAAATAATGCGCAGAATAAAATCACCGGTCTGTTTTGTATTCCAGTTAAACCATCAGAATGCCAAGAAAACCAGAAGACAAGCTTAAAGCAGGCGATCTGGTGTTTGCCAAGATGAAGGGCTTCCCCTACTGGCCCGCCAGGGTGAGAACACGCACGAACACGCGTTTTCTCATGCTCTGCCGTTGAGATGGTTTATAGAATACTTGCATGTGCGTGTACGCTCAGGTCTGCAAGTCAGAGACGGGTTACAAGAAGCGAGTCCCGGTCTTCTTCTTTGGGACCCATCAGATGTAAGTTTTGGCTTCTGATCAGTCGCCTCACGCCCTCAGTCGCATCCCCTCAATCATTAAACTGCTTGATCGCTGCCTCCTCTGCAGAGGCCATCTCCCCCCACACAACATCGTTCCTTACATGGGCAACAAGGGGAAGTATGGTGGAGGCACCTTCTTCAAAGGCTTTGCTGAGGGGATGTGGGAGATCCAGAACACACCTGGAGTTGGAAGTAAGCTCAAAGTGAGTCAGAGGAGATCTTAAAGAAACAGGACATGGATTTAAAAAGTTGGTTATTTTGGAAGACGTATTCATACTTATTTTCTGAAGTATTTTCCTTGGTGTCTTCAGGTCCCAGCAAAAAGCAAATCTGCTGCCAAAGCAGCTTCTGCTCAACCAACATCCGTCCTCAAAGTTGCCAAACGTGAGAAAGTGCCCTTGGACGCAGGGACACCTGCACAGGCTGGGTCTCCGCCTGTGGTGGGTGGCGGAGCAGCCGTGTCTTCAGGTGAGAAGGAGGCAGCTTCTGCTGCCACCAGAGCTTCGCTGAGGTCAAAGACCTCTGCAGAGGAACTAACAGACTGCAGCCTGACCTCATGCTCCGGAGGTCACGCCGTGAAGGTCGACCCAGAAGCTCCCGTGAACACCCGGCGCAGGAAGACGCCGGCTGTCGGCAGACGGGCAGCCAGGCAGGACCCTGCAGGTCTGATGGACGGCAAAGTTACGCAGAGGAAAAAGAAGGTAGAGCCGCAGTGAAGACTTTGACTGGTTTACTTCTTCCTTTCGATTCAGCCGAGAACAGTCGCGGTCCTGGGAACAGTCGCGGTTCAGGGAACAGTCGCGGCCCTGGGAACAGTCGCGGCCCTGGGAACAGTCGCGGTTGTGGGAACAGTCGCGGCCCTGGGAACAGTCGCGGTCCTGGGAACAGTCGCGGCCCTGGGAACAGTCGCGGTTCAGGGAACAGTCGCGGTCGTGGGAACAGTCGTGGTTCAGGGAACAGTCGCGGTCGTGGGAACAGTCGCGGTTCAGGGAACAGTCGCGGTCGTGGGAACAGTCGCGGTTCAGGGAACAGTCGCGGCCCTGGGAACAGTCACAGTTCAGGGAACAGTCGCGGTTCAGGGAACAGTCGCGGCCCTGGGAACAGTCGCGGTCCTGGGAACAGTCGCGGCCCTGGGAACAGTCGCGGTTCAGGGAACAGTCGCGGTCGTGGGAACAGTCGCGGCCCTGGGAACAGTCGCGGTTGTGGGAACAGTCGCGGTTCAGGGAACAGTCGCGGCCCTGGGAACAGTCACGGTTCAGGGAACAGTCGCGGTTCAGGGAACAGTCGCGGCCCTGGGAACAGTCGCGACCCTGGGAACAGTCGCGGCCCTGGGAACAGTCACGGTTCAGGGAACAGTCGCGGCCCTGGGAACAGTCGCGGTTCAGGGAACAGTCGCGGCCCTGGGAACAGTCGCGGTTCAGGGAACAGTCGCGGCCCTGGGAACAGTCGCGGCCCTGGGAACAGTCGCGGTCGTGGGAACAGTCCAGGGACCCAGAACAGTGATTTTTCTTGCTCCTGCAGAAGTGGGCGAAAGCTTCCGTCCCAGTTGGAGCCGATCCTAAAGCAGCGTTTGCTGATCAGACTCCTGCCACCGAAGCCCCGGCTGCTGCTGCCCGTAGGAAGAAGCTTGGCAGCACTGGAGACGCAGCAACCGTAGACCCCCGGCCAGCCCCAGAGAGGGCGGAGACCGGGGAGGCCGGAGCGCCTGCCGGGGCCAGGAGCCGGGTTACCACGGTAACCAAACATCTGCTGACGTTTGCAAAAGACAAAAAAATCCAACTGGCGGGTCTGGAACTGTCTTTGTTGCTGCAGGTGGATGCTGAACCACAGAAGAAGGAACCCTCCAGCGCCACAGGGACCAGTCCTCCCAGTACCCAGTTGAAGGTTGAAAAGCAGAGTGAGCTGCCCAACGGTGAGTCTTGATGGAAGCCCAGCAGTTGGGATCAGAGAGGAGCTCAGCTTTAGATCCACCAGGTGTCCAACTGGACCGAGCAGATCTGCCAAAGGAAATGAGCCGCTTTTCTCTTTTCTCCATCAGACTGTGAGAAACTGAAGGTCAAGGAAGTGTCCGACAGAGAGACGGAGGAGAAGACGAGTGGAGGGCTGAAGAGAAAGAGGGAGGCAGAGGACAGAGAGAAGGAGGTGCAGAGGAGCGAGAGTCAGAGCGGAGACACAACCGCAAGAAAGCAGAAGAAAAACCTGAAGAAGGCAAAGAAAGGTGGAGAGAAAGAGGGAGCAAAAGGCGGAGGAATGAAAACACGAAGAGCAGAGAAAGCAAAAGAGACAGAGACAAGGAGAGAAACAAGGTTGGGCAAGAAAGTCAGGAAAGGGTGGGGAGGAAAGGAGGGACGCCGTGATGAAGAGAAGAAAGAAACAATGGGGAACGGAACAAAACGAAAGAGAGGAGAGGACAAACGGGGGGGAAACACGGGGTCGAAGAAAGGGATCAGAGCTGAGGAGAAAGGGAAGAAGTCACGAGAAACGCCAGCAAACGAAGAGAGCTCGAGCACCGAGGAAGGAAAGAAAGGGGGGAAGATGATGGAGAAAAAGAAAGAGGGGGAGGGACAACCCATGGCAGAAGAAAAAGAGCAAGAGCCTGTGGAGGAGGAGGTAAAACTTCTATCTTTGATCATCTTTGATTGAGAGCAGCAACACTGGAAGCGGCCTGTGGTCGTCATGGTAACGCGCAGCGAGGGCGCCGTCTGTTGATGGATTCATTCAGCAGCTGCACCTGGTCCAGGTGATAACCTGCTGTTCATGTCTCCACGCAGCGACAGCACCACCTGGCGGCCAGGAGGGAGAGTCTCCTGAGGTCTCTGCAGGGTCTGCTGAAGGCCGGAGGCTCGCAGTGAGACACACACACACACACACACACACACACACACACACACACACACACACACACACACACACACACACACACACACACACACACACGCACGCACACACACCGTCTCAGCAGGTGAAACACTCAACGTCTGTGTTCTCCCAGGAAAACAGGTGATGCAACAAAGAAGAAAGTAGAGATGAAAAAGACGCAAGGCCAGAAGTCCCACATCCGAATCTTTCTCAGTAAGCTGGTGCAGGACGATTCTGGGATCAACCAACCGACGGAGGGCGCCGAAGGGACAGGGGAACGTCCACGGGAAGAGGAAAGCTGCTCCCAAGGTGATGAGAGCAGTGAGGAAGGAAAGAAGGAGACAGTGAGTGAGCTGAGGAAGCAACGGGATGAGAAGGAGAAGGAGGAGAGGAAAATCATCGGCAAGATTGTTAAAGCTGGACGGGGGACGAGAGTCCAGGTGAAGACCATGATCGGAGGAGCCGTCGTCCCCGAGGAAGACGAGAAGAAGGTGAGTAAAGACGGAAGAACGGACGACCCCAAGAAGAGCGCCGGAAAAACAGAGGAGAAGAAAAAGGGGGAAGATAGAAAAGTGGAAACGGCTGCAGAATCTGAGAGGTCTGGAAGAACGAAGGCTGCAGCAGACGAGAGAAAAGACAAGAAGGCAAAAGAGGAGAAGAAGGATGAACAGAGCAAAGCAGAAGAGAAGAAAGGGTTGAAAGAAAAGAAACACCAGAGTGTGAAAGAAAGAACAAATATGGCCAGAGAGAAGGGGGAAAGAACGAAGAACGGACAAAAGGATGCTGAGCAAACGGAGGAAAAGAGGGAAAGAAACCAGAAGACAGAAGAAATGGGAACAGTGAAGAAGAGTGCAGAAAGGAGGGACGAGAAGGAGAAAGAGGAGAAGAAAAGGTTGGACGAGGGGGCAGAAGTGGAACACAGGAGGAGGAGGGACGGCTCGGAGGGAAAGAGGGACAAGATGGCAGAGAAAGGAGGAGAGAAGGTGAGCAGTGAAGGCAAAGGCCTCAAAAGACAGAAAAGAAGAGGAAGAAAGAGCGATGGCTCCGAGAGAGGAGGAGAAGAAAAGCAAGAGGGAAGCGCAGCACCCGAGGAGAGGACGCAGACGGGTGGAAAGGAGAGCAAACCACAGAAGAAGAGTCCAGAGGGGACGGAGGGGAAAGAGACGGAAAAGGAACCCAACAGGAAGGACGGAGGACAAGATGAGGAGGAGGAAAGGGAGGAACAAAGCAACCTGCTCCAAGAGGCCGAAGAGAGGAGGGAGAGAAAGAGAGGGAGCGCTGAGAACGAGGACAAGCGCAGCAGGAAGCCACAGGCGGGCGGCGGCGGCGGCGTGGAGGACAAACCAGCCGCGGGAGGAGAGCGGCCTGAAGCCACAGGCGAGCGGAGCGGGGAGGAGTCGCAGCAGAAGAAGAAAGCATCAAAGAAAAGAGTGGGAGGGGCCGAAGGGCACGGCGAGGAAGAGGAGGGCAGGAGGAAGAGTGGTGAGGTCACGCCCACCGACTCCACCCTGCACCGGATCCACGGAGACATCCGCATCTCCCTGAAGACCGACAAGCCGGTGAGACGCCGCCGTGCCTTCGTCCCTGAGCGCCCGTTGCCGGGGCGACGCCGGCCCAGGCTGATGGACACCGGCGGCCCCGCTGACGCCTCTTGTCTCTTTCAGGACATCGATAAATGTCTGACGGCGCTGGACCAGCTGGGCCTGGTCTACGTGACGTCCAAACACGTGCAGCGGCACAGCGAGCTGGTGGTGACGCTGAGGAAGGTGGGACCGCCCAGGTGTGCCGGCGTTCCCGCCCTGGCGCCTTCTAACCCGCCTCTCTCCTCTCTGAAGCTGAGGTCCTACAGAGCCAGCCGCAGCGTCATGGAGAAGGCCTCCATGTTGTACAACCGCTTCAAACACGCCTACCTGCTGGGGGAGGGGGAGGAGCTGGTCAGCGCCACCTTCCTGCGCTCCTTACTGGAGGAGAAGGAGGAGGAGGAGGAGC
>JAPVLW010000030.1:325000-375000 GCA_027382335.1 Takifugu ocellatus
AGAGGAGATGCACGCAGAGCTGTGTTACGCTGAGTGTCTGCTGCAGAAGGCTACGCTCACCTTCGTGCAGGTCAGGCCCCTCCCCCACGCCCCCCACGCTCCCCCATCCTCCCCCATCCTCCCCCACGCCCCCCATCCTCCCCCACACCCCCCATCCTCCCCCACACCCCCCATCCTCCCCCATCCTCCCCCCATCCTCCCCCATCCTCCCCCCATCCTCCCTCCATCCTCCCCCACGCCCCCCACGCCCCCCACCCTCCCCCATCCTCCCCCACACCCCCCATCCTCCCCCATCCTCCCCCCATCCTCCCTCCATCCTCCCCCACGCTCCCCCATCCTCCCCCACGTCCCCCATCCTCCCCCACACCCCCCACGCCCCCCATCCTCCCCCACACCCCCCACGCCCCCCATCCTCCCCCACACCCCCCATCCTCCCCCACCCTCCCCCCACCCTCCCTCCATCCTCTCCATCCTCCCCCCATCCACCCTCCCTCCCCCATCCTCCCTCCATCCTCCCCCACGCCCCCCACCCTCCCCCATCCTCCCCCACGCCCTCCATCCTCCCTCCATCCTCCATCCTCCCCCCATCCTCCCCCATCCTCCCTCCTCCCCCCACCCTCCCCCCTCCCTCCCTCCATCCTCCATCCTCCCTCCCTCCATCCTCCCCCCATCCACCCACCCTCCCCCATCCTCCCTCCATCCCCCCATCCTCCCCCCATCCTCCCCCCACCCTCCCTCCATCCTCCCTCCTCCATCCACCCTCCCTCCCCCCATCCTCCCCCCACCCTCCCTCCATCCCCCCACCCTCCCCCATCCTCCACCCATCCTCCCCCATCCTCCCCCATCCTCCCCCCACCCTCCGTCCATCCTACCCCACACCCCCCATCCTCCCCCATCCTCCCTCCATCCTCCCCCCACCCTCCCCCATCCTCCCCCATCCTCCCTCCATCCTCCCTCCCTCCTCCCCCCACCCTCCCCCATCCTCCCCCATCCTCCCTCACCCGTCCCTCCACCCTCCCTCCATCCTCCCTCCATCCTCCCTCCATCCTCCCCATCCTCCCTCCATCCTCCCTCCCCCGTCCCTCCATCCTCCCCCATCCTCCCTCACCCGTCCCTCCACCCTCCCTCCATCCTCCCTCCCTCCTCCCCCCACCCTCCCCCACCCGCCCCCATCCTCCCCCCACCCTCCCCCCACCCTCCCCCATCCAGGTGATCTTCTGTCTTCCTCTGCAGGACGAGAACATGATCAGTTTTATCAAAGGAGGCATCAAAGTTCGAACAAGCTACCAAATCTACAAGTGAGTGTCTGTTGCTCCCGCCGACTGCTGTCACCATGGTAACCACACCGCGTCTTCATGTCACCGACAGGGACTGTCAGAACCTGCTGAACATCACTCAGGACCTGGCTGACCAGTCTGGTTCCTTCAGACAGTTTGAGGGTGGAGTCAAGCTGGGCATCGGCTCCTTCAACCTGGTGAGCTTTGGTTCCTGAGGGACCTGATTGAAGCCTCCTCCGGGTCCACTGAGCAGGGTTCTTCTTCCAGATGCTGTCGCTCCTCCCACAGAGGATCCTGAGGCTGCTGGAGTTCATCGGGTTCTCAGGAAACCGGGTCAGAAGGAGTCAGTGGGCGTCGACCCCACAGCTGCGTGCTGACCTGCTGACGTGGTTCTGACTGTGTGCAGGGCTTCGGGTTGTCTCAGCTGAGGGATGGAGCCTCCAGCCAGAGTCTCCGGTCCATCATCTGCGCCTTGACGCTGTTGTTCTACCACACATACGTGTCTCTGATCCTGGGTGAGGAGAACTTTAGCTGCAGGTCTGTGCTCACACAGCATCTGAACCATCTGCCTCTGTGTTTGTTCAGGAACCGGCGAGGGGAACCTGGAGGAGGCCGAAGCTCTGCTGGAGCCGTACAGGCACAAGTACCCCAAAGTGAGCCCGGGCCAGCAGAGCCGACGGTTCTGCTGAACTCTGGAAATAAAAGCTTCCGTTTCTTCTTCCTTCAGGGATCCATCGTTCTCTTCTATACGGCTCGAATCGCCACCTTACAGGGAAACTTCCAGAAGGTGTTTAAGAAGCCGAATCACCATTCCGTCGTGGTGCCTTCACTGACCCTTCTCTGACCCCCTCGTGCTGCCTTCACTGACCCTTCACTGACCCCGTCGTGCTGCCTTCACTGACCCCCCTATGCTGCCTTCACTGACCCCCGTCATGTTGCCTTCACAGACCCTTCACTGTCCCCGTCGTGCTGCCTTCACTGACCCCCGTCATGATTCCTTCACAGACCCTTCACTGTCCGCGTCGTGCTGCCTTCACTGACCCCATCGTGCTGCCTTCACTGACCCCCCTATGCTGCCTTCACTGACCCCCCTATGCTGCCTTCCTTGACCCCCATCGTGCTGCCTTCACTGACCCCCCTCGTGCTGCCTTCACTGACCCCGTCCTGCTGCCTTCACTGACCCCCCCTCGTGCTGCCTTCACTGACCCCCGTCGTGCTGCCTTCACTGACCCCGTCGTGCTGCCTTCACTGTCCCCCGTCATGTTGCCTTCGCAGACCCTTCACTGTCCCCGTCGTGCTGCCTTCACTGACCCCATCGTGCTGCCTTCACTGACCCCATCGTGCTGCCTTCACTGACCCCCCTCGTGCTGCCTTCACTGACCCCCGTCCTGCTGCCTTCACTGACCCCCCTCGTGCTGCCTTCACTGACCCCCCCATGCTGCCTTCACTGACCCCATCGTGTTGCCTTCACTGACCCCCCTATGCTGCCTTCACTGACCTCATCGTGCTGCCTTCACTGACCCCCCCCACGTGCTGCCTTCACTGACCCCATCGTGCTGCCTTCAGTGACCCCATCATGCTGCCTTCACTGACCCCCCTCGTGCTGCCTTCACTGACCCCCCTCGTGCTGCCTTCACTGACCCCCCTATGCTGCCTTCACTGACCCGTCCTGCTGCCTTCCAGGCCCTGCTGAAGTTCCAGGAGTGCATCAGCAGCCAGCAGGAGTGGAGGCAGATCCACCACATGTGCTACTGGGAGCTGATGTGGACACACTCGTACCAGCAGGACTGGGTCCAGGCGTTCCGCTACGCTGACCTGCTGTGTCAGGAGAGCCGCTGGTCCAAGGTGAGCCGAGCCTCTCGGGACCTGCTCCGGGTTCTCCAGCTCTGAGGGCCTATCTGGATCTGTGTGCAGGCCATCTACGTGTACCAGAAGGCCGCCATCCTCAGCATGATGTCAGAGGAGGAGCAGAAGAAGACGGGGGAGGACGTGGTGGACCTCTTCAGGTCAGAGACGCCGCCCCGGCCGCCAGAACCGCCGCAGGACATCAGCTGATCCTCCCGTCTCCCTGCAGGCAGGTGGAGGGTCTGAAGCAGCGCCTGGCGGGAAAGTCCATCCCCACGGAGAAGTTCGCCGTCAGGAAGTCCAGGCGCTACCAGGGCGCCGCCGTCGTCCCGCTGGTGGTCCCTGCGCTGGTAGCTCGCCTCCATGTGGTCGGGACGGACGCCGGCGTGTTCTGATCCGAACCTTCTGTGTGCAGGAGATGATGTACGTCTGGAACGGCTTCACCGTCGTTGGGAAGAGAGCCGACTACACCGAGGCCCTGCTGGTTACCATAGAGACGGCCGAGGAGCGGCTGCGCAACCACCCCAGTGAGCCGAACACACGCTGTGATCAGCTGATCTGTCGGCGATCTGTCGGTGATCGGGTGATCTGTTGGTGATCAGCTGATCTGTTGGTGATCAGGTGATCTGTCGGTGATCGGGTGATCTGTTGGTGATCAGGTGATCTGTCGGTGATCAGGTGATCTGTCTGCGATCAGGTGATCTGTCGGCGATCAGGTGATCTGTTAGTGATCAGGTGATCCGTCTGTGATCAGGTGATCCGTCGGTGATCAGGTGATCTGTCGGTGATCAGGTGATCTGTCGGTGATCAGGTGATCTGTTAGTGATCAGGTGATCTGTCGGTGATCAGCTGATCTGTCGGTGATCAGGTGATCTGTCGTGATGATCGGGTGATCTGTCGGTGATCAGCTGATCTGTCAGTGATCAGGTGATCTGTCGTGATGATCAGGTGATCTGTTGGTGATCAGATGATCTGTCGGTGATCAGCTGATCTGTCTTTGTGCTTCAGATCCATCAGACTTCCACCCAGACGACAGCTGCCTGCTCCAGATGTTGAAGGGCCTCTGCCTGAAACACCTGGACCGGCTGTTCCAGGCGGAGCTGTGCTTCACACGCGTGCTGTCCAGGTGACACACACACACACACACACACACACACAGGGGCAGTGGGCGTGGCTCCACCTGACCCTCCCATCCATCCTGCAGCGAGCGCCAGATCCGCTTCGACCACTACCTGGTCCCCTTCACGCTCTACGAGCTGGCGCTCCTCTACCACCAACAGGGGGACTCAGCCAAGGCCGCCGCCCACATCCACAACGCCAAGTAGGTCACCTGATTCCTGCTCCTGTCAGGCTAGCTAGTGTTAGCCTGAGGGCTAGCCTGAGGGCTAACACTAGCGCTGTCGCTAATGTTAGCCTGAGGGCTTCACTGCTGACTGGCTTTGAAATGTTCCTCCTGGACAGGACCAACTACAAAGGGTACTCTCTGGAGTCCAGGCTGCACTTCAGGATCCACGCGGCCCTCAACAGCCTCAGAGGATCTCCTGCCGGGACCCCCTAGGATCTCCTGCCGGACCCCCTAGGATCTCCTGCCGGGACCCCCTAGGATCTCCTGCCGGACCCCCTAGGATCTCCTGCCGGACCCCCTAGGATCTCCTGCCGGACCCCCTGACCCTGGAGCAGCATCAGAGCCCACCTGGCCGTCACTCCACAGCTGCTGTTGTCGGCTGAAGTCATGAACACGTGAAGGTTTTCCACATGATCAGCTGCACAGGTGACCTCACCACAGGTGACCTCACCCCAGGTGACCTCACCACAGGTGACCTCACCACAGGTGACCTCACCCCAGGTGACCTCTGCACAGGTGACCTCACCCCAGGTGACCTCTGCACAGGTGACCTCACCACAGGTGACCTCACCCCAGGTGACCTCTGCACAGGTGACCTCACCACAGGTGACCTCACCCCAGGTGACCTCTGCACAGGTGACCTCACCCCAGGTGACCTCACCCCAGGTGACCTCTGCACAGGTGACCTCACCCCAGGTGACCTCTGCACAGGTGACCTCACCCCAGGTGACCTCACCCCAGGTGACCTCACCACAGGTGACCTCACCCCAGGTGACCTCTGCACAGGTGACCTCACCCCAGGTGACCTCACCCCAGGTGACCTCTGCACAGGTGACCTCACCCCAGGTGACCTCTGCACAGGTGACCTCACCCCAGGTGACCTCACCCCAGGTGACCCATCTGTGTGAAATCAAATGAACCAAAGTTTCTGTCCATCATACCTGATGAGAACGCAGGTGTTCAAACTGACAGGAAGTTGACCTGCTGTCTACAGGAAGTTGCTGCCTGTAATCATTAGCATTAGCTGGGCGTGCAATAGCTTAGCTTAAAATGTGGCTGCTGACCTTTCAAAGATGGCCGCCACATTGTGGCGTTTGCTGCATCTGTAAACGTGCGCTGATGCAACGATGAGAGCATGTTAGCATGTTAGCATGTTAGCATGTTAGCAGCGTCTGGTGTCGGCGGCCATCTTTGTTTCAGTTTCGCTGTAACGTCAAAGAAGTGCACCATGATCACGCTCACACACACACACACATACACTCACGCACACACACACTCACACACACACACACACCTACTCACACACACACACTCACACACACACTCACACACACACACTCACACACTGCGCTACACTCGTCTGAAGTTTGCAGGTCTGAAGACAAACAAACTTTACACTTTTAGCATTTTTTTGTCCACTAAACTCAGTGGATGCTGAATATTTGTGGCCTTTATAAAAACAGTTAGCGTAAATATAGGTTAGCATATGTAAGCTAACGAGTTCTGTTGTCATGTACACCTGCAAAAAGGATTTTATCTATTTTATCTACTTTAACTTATTTGAACTTTTCTCCGGTGAACTAATGTGAAGTGGGCGTGACTCGTGAAGGCTGATGCTAACGGCTAATGGCTAACGGCAGATAAACTGTGTTTCTTTGCACAGAGCAGCTCTGATGTTTATTTTTGCTTGTTTTTACTTTCTATTTCTTAAAAATTTGGCTAAACATGCTAACAAAGATCTCATGAACGTTAGCAATGCTGCCCCTGAAGCAGGAAATCTGCCCTGCGGGGTCGTCATGGTGACGGATGCTGTTGGCAGGTTTGTCCTGTAAAACCTGAACGACAGCATCAAGCAAGCGCGACCATCAGGCCTCGTCTTCTCTCAAGGGTCAAACACGTGTGCTAACATGCTAACACTCGTGCTAACTGTCAGAAACCTTCGTTTTCCTGCTAAAAACCATGAAATTCTCCAGTTGACAGTTGTGGTGCGTCTGACCTGAGACCAGCACGCATCAGTTCTTAGCCGTTAGCATCGGCTCAAAGACCAAATTCTCTGTTTTTATGTTGGTTCTGCAGCTTTGACTTGTTTGTCCGAAGGTCAACGGAAGTTTGTTTCTGGTCTCTGTCCATGTTCTTCATCATGTGTCACATGACTCGGACAGGATGTGACATCAGCGACATGTGACATCAGCGACGCGTCGCGCTTCCAGACGTGGGAAATAAAAAACGAGATCAAAGATATTTTTTGTGGCTGCTTTTATCTTTTTAGAGTTTTGAACAAACGTTTGATGTAAAATATTATCTCCTCAGAGGAGATGGGGAACTTTGACGTTGACATTTGGAACGTTTTGTTGCCAGCAGGAAGTCGTCCATTCAATAAACCATGCTACTGTTAGCAGTAGCATCTCCAGAGAGGCACTGGTGGGTCAGGAGCTGTGGGCCACGGCCCCCCCGTGGTGATGGAGCCGTGTGTGTGTGTGTGTGTGTGTGTGTGTGTGTGTGTGTGACCAGTGTGAGTTCAGTTGTGTAAACAGGAAGTGTGTGTCTCCGCCAGATCTGTGACGGAGGTGACCGAACCGGAATCCAGTTCAGATTTTCCTTTCTTCTTTGCTAAATGACAAATTGCTAATGCTAAAGAGGCTAACAGAAAGCACAGCAGCGATGTGTGTTTACACCGAGACGCCGTCAGACACACACTCTCACTCACACGCACTCTCTCACTCACACACACACACTCTCTCACACACACACACACTCTCACTCACACACACACACTCTCACACACACACACACTCTCACTCACACACACACACTCTCTCACACTCTCTCACACACACACACACTCTCTCACTCACACACACACACACACTCTCTCACACACACACACACTCTCTCACACACTCACAAACAGACTGGGGAACTCATTCATCCCCCGAGCCATCAGGCTGTTCAGCTCCTCACTGGGGGGGAGGAGGGCCAACAGGAGAACTGGAACATTTTTATAGTTCTATATTTATATTCATATTCTATTTTTAATTTATTCTATTTTATTTCTTATTTTCTTATATTTTATTATCTTTAATAGGTTTGATGGGGTGTAATGGTGGTGGGAAATTTTGTAGATGCTGTAGATCTTTGGAGATGCTAATTTCCCTGGTGGACACCCCCTAAAGGGATCAATAAAGTACTCTTGAATCTTGAATCTTGAACACACACACAGCAGGGGCCTCATGGGGCGTCACCAGCAGGGGGCGTCGGTCTGGTCATCCTTGGACTCCGGGTCAGACAGTTGTTGGTTCTGCGGGTTGGCAGCAGCAGTTTTGTTGCTGTTAGCATCATTAGCATGAGCTGGCCACGCCCACAGCTGCGTGGGTGTGTTTGCACGTGTGTAACCGGCGGCGTCGATCATTAACTTGTTTGTGCTCAGTCCATCGACCCGCCGTGTCAAAGGTCACCAAATATTTAGCTGCTTCCTGGCAACATGTTGACTGGAAACACCTGGAAACGCCTGGAAACGCCTGGAAACACCTGGGAACGTCTTCAACAGCACCAGAAACTCAGCCGGGCGGCCGTGTCTTCAGTTTTTCAGACCCTCCGATGGTTCCTCGGCTTCACCCTGAGGCCTTTTTGGTTGCGGGAATTTGGATTTTCCCATGTTCCGGTAAAGAGCAGTATTGATTTGAGGAGCGGTCAGCTGGTGGACCTTAGCCGCGGGCTAATGATTGACGGAGGCGCCAGATAACGGCGCGTCCTCCCCCGGGCTGAAGCACATCTGGACCTGCAGATGTTCAGGATGACTTCAGCTTCTCCGCTGCTGCTGCTCCTCCTCCTCGCTGGCTCTGGAACGGTCAGTATTCGCACCGTCTTCGATCTGTGACTAAATGTGAGGTTAGCTAGTGTAGCGTTAGCTAGTGTAGCGTTAGCTAGTGTAGCGAACGTTAGCCTGGCTGGCGCGATGCTTGGGGACACCTGATTGGTCGAGCCCGGAGCGTCGGTCCGTCCGACTCTCGTCCTGCTCTTCTCTGCAGGTGAGCTCTGGAGCCGAGCAAAAGTTCGACTTCTCCCACGGGACTGAGACGCATCATGGCGCCCCATGGAAGGCCACGCCCCCCCCGCCCGTCACCACCACTGCGGCCCCAGAGAGGGCCGACGGGGAGCCATTCCTGGGGCCTCCGGAGTGTCTGCAGAGACGGTAAAGACCTCTTTAGAGCCTCTCTTCTGTGGTTCTGTTCTCATGACTCTGCATCCGCCACCGGACCAGGTACACTCGCCAGTCATGTGACCTGGTGTTCTGTCCGCCGTGGGAGCGTTGCCTGGATGGCCAGTGCCTGTGTAAGGTCCCCTACCAGTGTCCCTCGGAGAACGTGACGGCGGTTTGTGGGCGGGACGGTCGCAACTATCGCTCCTACTGTCAGGTACCCTCCGCAGACCTCCTCGGTCTCCCCAGAGACCAGAGGTCTCCCCAGAGACCACCTCGGTCTCCCCAGAGACCAGAGGTCTCCTCAGAGACCTCCTCTGTCTCCCCAGAGACCACCTTAGTCTCTCCAGAGACCAGAGGTCTCCTCAGAGACCAGCTCGGTCTCCCCAGAGACCACCTCGGTCTCCTCAGAGACCAGCTCGGTCTCCCCAGAGACCAGAGGTCTCCTCAGAGACCACCTCGGTCTCCCCAGAGACCAGAGGTCTCCCCAGAGACCACCTCGGTCTCCCCAGAGAGCAGAGGTCTCCTGAGAGACCACCTCGTCTCCTCAGAGACCTCCTCGGTCTCCCCAGAGAGCAGAGGTCTCCTGAGAGACCACCTCGTCTCCTCAGAGACCAGCTCGGTCTCCTCAGAGACCTCCTCGGTCTCCCCAGAGACCAGAGGTCTCCTGAGAGACCACCTCGGTCTCCCCAGAGACCACCTCGGTCTCCCCAGAGACCAGAGGTCTCCTCAGAGACCACCTCGTCTCCCCAGAGACCAGAGGTCTCCCCAGAGACCTCCTCGGTCTCCCCAGAGACCAGAGGTCTCCTCAGAGACCACCTCGGTCTCCCCAGAGACCACCTCGGTCTCCCCAGAGACCAGAGGTCTCTGAGGAGACCACCTCGGTCTCCCCAGAGACCAGAGGTCTCCTCAGAGACCACCTCGTCTCCCCAGAGACCAGAGGTCTCCCCAGAGACCTCCTCGGTCTCCCCAGAGACCAGAGGTCTCCTCAGAGACCACCTCGGTCTCCCCAGAGACCACCTCGGTCTCCCCAGAGACCAGAGGTCTCCCCAGAGACCACCTCGGTCTCCCCAGAGAGCAGAGGTCTCCTGAGAGACCACCTCGTCTCCTCAGAGACCAGCTCGGTCTCCTCAGAGACGACCTCGGTCTCCCCAGAGAGCAGAGGTCTCCTGAGAGACCACCTCGTCTCCTCAGAGACCAGCTCGGTCTCCTCAGAGACCTCCTCGGTCTCCCCAGAGACCAGAGGTCTCCTGAGAGACCACCTCGGTCTCCCGAGAGACCACCTCGGTCTCCCCAGAGACCAGAGGTCTCCTCAGAGACCACCTCGGTCTCCCCAGAGACCAGAGGTCTCCTCAGAGACCACCTCGGTCTCCCCAGAGACCAGAGGTCTCCTCAGAGACCAGAGGTCTCCTCAGAGACCACCTCGGTCTCCCCAGAGACCACCTTAGTCTCTCCAGAGACCAGAGGTCTCCTCAGAGACCACCTCGGTCTCCTCAGAGACCACCTCGGTCTCCCCAGAGACCAGAGGTCTCCTCAGAGACCACCTCGGTCTCCCCAGAGACCAGAGGTCTCCTCAGAGACCAGCTCGGTCTCCCCAGAGACCACCTCGGTCTCCTCAGAGACCAGAGGTCTCCCCAGAGACCTCCTCGGTCTCCCCAGAGACCACCTCGGTCTCCCCAGAGACCAGAGGTCTCCCCAGAGACCTCCTCGGTCTCCCCAGAGACCACCTCGGTCTCCCCAGAGACCAGAGGTCTCCTCAGAGACCACCTCGGTCTCCCCAGAGACCTCCTCGGTCTCCCCAGAGACCAGAGGTCTCCTCAGAGACCACCTCGGTCTCCCCAGAGACCAGAGGTCTCCCCAGAGACCACCTCGGTCTCCCCAGAGAGCAGAGGTCTCCTGAGAGACCACCTCGTCTCCTCAGAGACCAGCTCGGTCTCCTCAGAGACCTGCTCGGTCTCCTCAGAGACCTCCTCGGTCTCCTCAGAGACCACCTCGGTCTCCCCAGAGACCACCTCGGTCTCCCCAGAGATCAGAGGTCTCCTCAGAGATCAGAGGTCTCCTCAGAGACCACCTCGTCTCCCCAGAGACCAGAGGTCTCCTCAGAGACCACCTCGTCTCCCCAGAGACCAGCGGTTGCATCACAACACACACACATTGCTCCACCGTCACAGTCCTGGTTGCCCAGATCAACGTGAAGTGGTCCTGGGTGATCCAGCTGCTGTGGTGCTGAGCTCCAGCTTCTGGACTCACATCTTCTGTCTTCCAGGTGATGGCGGTCTCGTGTCGCACCAAGTCTCCAAAGTTCTCCCACTTTGGGCAGAATTGTGCAGGTCGGTGTTAGGGTTAGGGTCTGCAGCTCCGTCGCCTCGGTTGGAGCTTGTTGGTCAACTGTCGTCTCTTGTGTTGCTCAGCCTCCTTCAGCAGCTCCATCCTGCCCGACTCCGAAGTCGTCAGACTCTTTGTTCCCAATGCGCAACATCCCAGCGGTGGAGAAGAACTTCTGGTGTGCCGGAAACTGTGGAACATGGCGGCCGCCAACGTGGCGTGTCGGGAGCACGGCCACCCGCTGTGAGCAGCAACGGCGAGGCGTCGCGCAGTCGCACCGACGCCTCGCCGTTGCTAAACACACGTCTCCTCTGCAGCGGCGCAGCCGCCACAACCTTCAGGTTCCACAAGACCCTGAAGGAGTCTGACCGGCACCTTCCCGACAGTTGTGTCAGCATCCGTTGCCAAGGTTACGAGAATTCGCTGGCTGAGTGCGTGATCTACGACAGCATCAAGATCGGCAACAGGAACGTCGCGACAGTGTCCTGTTACGAGTCCGGAACCAGCAGCGGTGAGAACCACACGGGCCTCCTGCGTCCTCACGCCGGCGCCGGGCCTCTGACCCGTTTCTGCACCTTCCAGCAGACGTCGGCTTCGTGTGCGTGAACAGCAAGCGGGTGTCTCTGAACCAGACCTGCGACGGAGTCGACGACTGCGGCGACCGCAGCGACGAGATGTGCTGTCAAAGTAAAGAGGAAGTGACCTTCTGACCTTTGCCGCCTGTCCCCGTCTGACGTGTGTCTGGTTCCAGGCTGCCGGAACAACGGCTTCCGCTGTAAGAGCGGCGTGTGTCTGCACCAGGACGCGCTGGGCGATGGACAGCTGGACTGTTTGGACGGCGAGGATGAAGCTCCCCAACGCAAAGGTGAGGATCTGGACCTGAACCAGGCAGAGAACAGGCACTGTTACTGACTGATTATTGTTATTACTGACTGCCCATCAGCTCCAGGACTCAATCACCCCCTCCAGAACAACGGTAAGAACCACAGATACCAGCCAGAACCTGGTCTCTGAGGGATCTGGAAGATCAAAACGTCTGATCCTCTTTCAGATCACGTCTCTCCCAAACAAGGTGAGCGCCTGACCTGTGAGCCCCGCCCTCTTCAGCCGACCGGCTGGGTCACACTGTTACAGAGGTCCTCGAAACAGTCAGACACCAGTCAGACAACGGTCAGACAGCAGTCAGAAAACAGTCAGACAACAGTCAGACAGCGGTCAGAAAACAGTCAGAAAACAGTCAGACAACAGTCAGACAGCGGTCAGACAACAGGCAGACAACAGGCAGACAACAGTCAGACGATGGTCAGACAACAGGCAGACAGCGGTCAGACAACAGTCAGACGATGGTCGGACAACAGTCAGACAGCAGTCAGACAACAGTCAGACGATGGTCAGACAACAGGCAGACAACAGTCAGACGATGGTCAGACAACAGTCAGACGATGGTCGGACAACAGTCAGACAACAGTCAGACAACGGTCAGAAAACAGTCAGACAGCGGTCAGGCAACAGTCAGGCAGCGGTCAGACAACAGTCAGACAACAGTCAGACGATGGTCAGACAGCGGTCAGAAAACAGTCAGACAACGGTCAGACAGCGGTCAGACAACAGTCGGGCAGCGGTCAGACAACAGTCAGACAGCGGTCAGACAACAGTCAGACAACAGTCAGGCAGCGGTCAGACAACAGTCAGACAGCGGTCAGAAAACAGTCAGACAACGGTCAGACAACAGTCAGACAACAGTCAGGCAGCGGTCAGACAACAGTCAGACAGCGGTCAGACAACAGTCAGACAACAGTCAGGCAGCGGTCAGACAACAGTCAGGCAGCGGTCAGACAACAGTCAGACAACAGTCAGGCAGCGGTCAGACAACAGTCAGACAACAGTCAGACAACGGTCAGACAACAGTCAGACAACAGTCAGGCAGCGGTCAGACAACAGTCAGACAGCGGTCAGACAACAGTCAGGCAGTGGTCAGACAACAGTCAGACAGCGGTCAGAAAACAGTCAGACAACGGTCAGACAACAGTCAGACAACAGTCAGGCAGCGGTCAGACAACAGTCAGACAGCGGTCAGGCAACAGTCGGACGATGGTCAGACAACAGGCAGACAGCGGTCAGACAACAGTCAGACGATGGTCGGACAACAGTCAGACAGCAGTCAGACAACAGTCAGACGATGGTCAGACAACAGGCAGACAACAGTCAGACGATGGTCGGACAACAGTCAGACGATGGTCAGAAAGCGGTCAGACGATGGTCAGACAACAGTCAGACAGCGGTCAGACAACAGTCAGACAGCGGTCAGACAACAGTCAGACAACAGTCAGACAGCGGTCAGACAACAGTCAGGCAGCGGTCAGACAACAGTCAGACAGCGGTCAGACAACAGTCAGACGACGGTCGGACAACAGTCAGAAAACAGTCAGACAGCGGTCAGATGACAGTCAGAAAACAGTCAGACAGCGGTCAGATGACAGTCAGACGATGGTCAGACAACAGGCAGACAACAGTCAGACAGCGGTCAGACAACAGTCAGAAAACAGTCAGACAGCGGTCAGATGACAGTCAGACGATGGTCAGACAACAGGCAGACAACAGTCAGACAGCGGTCAGACAACAGTCAGACGATGGTCAGACAACAGGCAGACAACAGTCAGACGATGGTCGGACAACAGTCAGACAGCAGTCAGACAGCGGTCAGACGATGGTCAGACAACAGTCAGACAACGGTCAGACAACGGTCAGACGATGGTCAGACAGCGGTCAGACGATGGTCAGACAACAGTCAGACAGCGGTCAGACAACAGTCAGACAACGGTCAGACAACAGTCAGACAGCGGTCAGACAACAGTCAGACAGCGGTCAGACAACAGTCAGGCAGCGGTCAGACAACAGTCAGACAACAGTCAGACGACGGTCGGACAACAGTCAGAAAACAGTCAGACAGCGGTCAGATGACAGTCAGACAGCGGTCAGAAAACAGTCAGACAACGGTCAGACAGCAGTCAGAAAACAGTCAGACAACAGTCAGACAGCGGTCAGAAAACAGTCAGACAACGGTCAGACAGCGGTCAGATGACAGTCAGACAACAGTCAGACAGCAGTCAGACGATGGTCAGACAACAGGCAGACAACAGTCAGACAGCAGTCAGAAAACAGTCAGACAACGGTCAGACAGCGGTCAGATGACAGTCAGACAACAGTCAGACAACAGTCAGACAGCAGTCAGACGATGGTCAGACAACAGGCAGACAACAGTCAGACAGCGGTCAGACAACAGTCAGACGATGGTCAGACAACAGGCAGACAATAGTCAGACAGCAGTCAGACAACAGTCAGACAACGGTCAGGCAACAGTCAGACAGCGGTCAGACAACAGGCAGACAACAGTCAGACGATGGTCAGACAACAGGCAGACAACAGTCAGACGATGGTCGGACAGCAGTCAGACAGCGGTCAGACGATGGTCAGACAACAGTCAGACAACGGTCAGACAACAGTCAGACAACGGTCAGAAAACAGTCAGACAGCGGTCAGGCAACAGTCAGACAACAGTCAGACGATGGTCAGACAGCGGTCAGACGATGGTCAGACAACAGTCAGACAGCGGTCAGAAAACAGTCAGACAACGGTCAGACAACAGTCAGACAGCGGTCAGACAACAGTCAGACAACAGTCAGACAGCGGTCAGACAACAGTCAGGCAGCGGTCAGACAACAGTCAGACAGCGGTCAGACAACAGTCAGGCAGCGGTCTGACAACAGTCAGACAACAGTCAGACGACCGTCGGACAACAGTCAGAAAACAGTCAGACAGCGGTCAGATGACAGTCAGACAACAGTCAGACAGCAGTCAGACGATGGTCAGGCAACAGTCAGACAGCGGTCAGGCAACAGTCAGACAACAGTCAGACAACAGTCAGACAGCGGTCAGCTGTTCCAAGGTCATCTCTGGATGCTTGTTGTCACAGTTCAGCGACTGTTTGTCCAGAAATTCTTGCCAACAGACTCTTCCTGGAGTCGCAGCTCGTCTGTGGGATTCCCAACATGACGATGGTGAACGAGGAGAACACGAAGGAGCGCGGGCGGTACAAGCGAGTAGTGGGCGGAGTCCCAGCCAGGCCGGCGAGTTTCACTGTCGCCCGATCAATGATCATTGGTGGGTGACGGCCTGCTGACACGGCTGCTCGGTGTGCAGACGCAGATCCAGTGGCAGATCGCTCTGGAGGAGAACAAGAAGATCGACTGTGGGGGGGCGTACATCGGAGGGTGCTGGGTGATCACCGCCGCCCACTGCGTCAGGTACCACCTCTGCCAGGTCCTCATGCTAACGGGTCCAGCTGTGGCTGAGCTGTTCCGCCCGTCTCTTCCAGGCCCAAACCTTCAGCTTTCATGGTGAAGTTCTCCCTCTGGAAGAAGTCTCGAGCTCAGAACACCACAGATATTGTTCCTGTCAAAGACATTTTCATCCACCCGAGGTTGCGAAAGTCCAGCAGTCGCAGCGCCACATGCTAGTGCCCATGCTAACGCTGCAACGTCCGCAGGTTTAACGCCAGCAGTTATGAGAACGACATCGCTCTGGTGGAGCTGAAGACGCTCCCCTTTAAGAAGACGTGTCTTGAGGAGAATCCAGCCGTGAGCGCCGTCTGTGTCCCCTGGACCACCCAGCTGTTCCAGCCTAACCACACCTGCAGCATCTCCGGGTGGGGACGGACCACGGGTACGCTCAGCAGGGGGCGCCGGGGCGCTGGAGCAGCGGGGGGGCTAAACAAGTGTGACTGTGTTGGCAGACGGAGGGAAGGTGAGTCAGGTGCTGCTGTGGGCCAACGTGTCCCTGATCAGTGACTGTGAGAGGTTCTACCCAGACAGGCTGAGGCCCGGGATGATGTGTGCAGGTAAGCCAGAGGACTCTCACACACACACACACACACACACTCACACACTCACACACTCTCACCCCCCCCGTGTGCAGGGGACCTGGACGGCAGCGTGGACTCCTGCCAGGGGGACAGCGGGGGTCCTCTGGTCTGCCAGGATGAGTTGGGGGTCTCGTATCTGTGGGGGATCGTCAGCTGGGGGGAGCGATGTGGCCACTCTGGGTTCCCCGGCGTCTACACGCAGGTAACCGTGCACGTGATGGAGCTCAGGACCCGGGTTCACCGAGGTCCTCGGAGTCACGAGGAGACCCTTGATCTTAGGGAGGAGCTGAGCGGGACCCTGTTGCTAGGCAACGGCCAAATCAGCCCTCTAGAACTTGAAACTTTATTAAAAGTCGTGAGAATCTCGAGGACACGACGATGAAACTTCAGATGTTTGAAGGCTCCTCTGGTCGCTCTCCCAGTTCATCTGTGTGGTGTCACTGGTGACCCGGCTGGTCCCAGCTGGGACCATCTGGGACCATCTGGGACCAGCCGGGACCGTCTGGGACCAGCTGGGACCAGCTGGGACCATCTGGGACCGCCCGGGACCAGCTGGGACCGTCTGGGACCAGCTGGGACCATCTGGGACCGCCCGGGACCAGCTGGGACCGTCTGGGACCAGCTGGGACCAGCTGGGACCGTCCCTGGGACCATCTGGGACCAGCTGGGACCGCCCGGGACCAGCTGGGACCGCCCCTGGGACCAGCCGGGACCATCTGGGACCCGGGGCCTCTGGGCTCGGCTAACGTGGCCTCTGTGAGTTGCAGGTTGCTCATTACTTCGAGTGGATCCGGCTTCACACCGGTTGGCCGGCCGTCACCAGATTCAACTCCTGATGGAGCCACGGTTCCGGTTCTGCTCCCAGCTCCCAGCGGTCCAGCTCCCAGCGGTCCAGCTCCCAGCGGTCCAGCTCCCAGCCCGACCGGCCCCCATGACAACTGTCCATTTAATAAAAGGCTTCCATCTGGTTGTTGAGGGAATTTTTGCTGCAGAAGTAAATAAATGAGTTTTCTGAGGAGCGGAAGGAGAACAGGCCCGACTGGCAAACGGGTTCATCAGACTTCCAGGAAGTCTGCTTTGCTGGGCGCCCGGGTCAGAACCGTGACCCAGTGATGGTTCCGAGCACACAATGAAATATCAGCGCGACACCGCTCAGCTTTAGCTCGTTCACCTGCTCCAGGTGAGGCCCAACTGTTGCTCTCCGCTGGTTGCCAGTGGCGCTGGTTGCCAGTGGCGATGGTTGCCAGTGGCGATGGTTGCCAGTGGCGATGGTTGCCAGTGGCGATGGTTGCCATTACCGCATGCTAATGCTAACAATGCTAGCAAAATGCTAGCAAACACATCACACACATCAGCTTCTATTTTTGCAACAATGATCCGAACTGCCCGAGGTCATTGGATGCTAATGCTAATGCTAACGCTAATGCTAACACAGAGCCCCTTCAGACCAACTTCAGATCAGATGGACTTTATTCGTCCCCGTAGGGAAATGGAGTTGTAGCAACCTATAGAAACAGAATAAATAAATACAGATAAGATTAGAACGTTATAAGCATATATACATAAAATAGAATAAAATAGAAATAAAATTACAACATAAACATTAAAACAATTATTGTTATTGACTGGTTTGGACCTGAGCTGGTGCATCAGCCTCAGCTCTGACAGGAAGGAACTTCCTGTAGCGTTCCTCCGAGCAGCAGGAGCAGCAGGAGCAGCAGGAGCTGCAGGAGCACCAGGAGCAGCAGGAGCTACAGGAGCAGCAGGAGCAGCAGGAGCTGCAGGAGCACCAGGAGCAGCAGGAGCAGCAGGAGCACCAGGAGCTGCAGGAGCAGCAGGAGCAGCAGGAGCAGCAGGAGCTACAGGAGCAGCAGGAGCTACAGGAGCTGCAGGAGCACCAGGAGCAGCAGGAGCTGCAGGAGCAGCAGGAGCTACAGGAGCACCAGGAGCACCAGGAGCAGCAGGAGCACCAGGAGCAGCAGGAGCACCAGGAGCTGCAGGAGCAGCAGGAGCAGCAGGAGCTACAGGAGCACCAGGAGCAGCAGGAGCACCAGGAGCTGCAGGAGCACCAGGAGCAGCAGGAGCAGCAGGAGCTGCAGGAGCACCAGGAGCAGCAGGAGCACCAGGAGCAGCAGGAGCACCAGGAGCTGCAGGAGCAGCAGGAGCAGCAGGAGCTACAGGAGCAGCAGGAGCTACAGGAGCTGCAGGAGCACCAGGAGCAGCAGGAGCTGCAGGAGCAGCAGGAGCTACAGGAGCACCAGGAGCAGCAGGAGCACCAGGAGCAGCAGGAGCACCAGGAGCTGCAGGAGCAGCAGGAGCAGCAGGAGCAGCAGGAGCTACAGGAGCACCAGGAGCAGCAGGAGCACCAGGAGCTGCAGGAGCACCAGGAGCAGCAGGAGCAGCAGGAGCAGCAGGAGCTGCAGGAGCACCAGGAGCAGCAGGAGCACCAGGAGCAGCAGGAGCACCAGGAGCTGCAGGAGCAGCAGGAGCAGCAGGAGCTACAGGAGCAGCAGGAGCTACAGGAGCTGCAGGAGCACCAGGAGCAGCAGGAGCTGCAGGAGCAGCAGGAGCTGCAGGAGCTACAGGAGCTGCAGGAGCTACAGGAGCTGCAGGAGCAGCAGGAGCAGCAGGAGCTGCAGGAGCAGCAGGAGCAGCAGGAGCAGCAGGAGCTGCAGGAGCAGCAGGAGCTGCAGGAGCACCAGGAGCTACAGGAGCACCAGGAGCAGCAGGAGCTGCAGGAGCAGCAGGAGCTGCAGGAGCTGCAGGAGCAGCAGGAGCAGCAGGAGCAGCAGGAGCAGCAGGAGCAGCAGGAGCAGCAGGAGCAGCAGGAGCAGCAGGAGCTACAGCTTCAGCACCATCCTGTCCCTCACCATCAAGTCTCCAGCCAACAACAGACCCTGTTGAGTCTGTTAGCATCCTTAGCTTAGCCTGCTCCCCAGCAGGAGGTGGTGCTAGCATGACAGGCTGGCGGAACATCTGGAGCCTCCTGCTGCAGACTCTGAAGGACCTGAGGCTCCTGAGGAACTAGAGGCTGCTCATGGCCTTCAGCATCGCTGTTTGTGGACCACTCCAGTTTATTGTCCAGCTGGACGCCCAGGAACCTGTAGGATGGGACTAGTTCCACATCCTTCCCACTGATGCAGACTGGGGGGGGGGGGGGGCTTTACTGAAGTCCACCACCATCTCCTTGGTCCTGGTCACGTTGAGCTGAAGGTTCTCCCTGCTCCACCTGGCACAACTCTCCACAAGGTCCCTGTGTTCGTCCTCCTGTCCATTCTCCACACACCCGACTATGACTGTGTCCCAGAGTGGTTCTGGAGGGGACGTGTCCCAGAGTGGTTCTGGAGGGGACGTGTCTCAGGGTGGTTCTGGAGGTGACGTGTCTCAGAGTGGTTCTGGAGGGGACGTGTCTCAGAGTGGTTCTGGAGGGGACGTGTCCCAGGGTGGTTCTGGAGGGGACGTGTCCCAGAGTGGTTCTGGAGGGGACGTGTCCCAGAGTGGTTCTGGAGGGGACGTGTCTCAGGGTGGTTCTGGAGGGGACGTGTCCCAGAGTGGTTCTGGAGGGGACGTGTCTCAGGGTGGTTCTGGAGGGGACGTGTCCCAGAGTGGTTCTGGAGGGGACGTGTCTCAGAGTGGTTCTGGAGGGGACGTGTCCCAGGGTGGTTCTGGAGGGGACGTGTCCCAGGGTGGTTCTGGAGGGGACGTGTCTCAGAGTGGTTCTGGAGGGGACCTGTCCCAGAGTGGTTCTGGAGGGGACGTGTCCCAGGGTGGTTCTGGAGGGGACGTGTCCCAGGGTGGTTCTGGAGATGACGTGTCTCAGAGTGGTTCTGGAGGGGACGTGTCCCAGAGTGGTTCTGGAGGGGACGTGTCTCAGAGTGGTTCTGGAGGGGACGTGTCCCAGAGTGGTTCTGGAGGGGACGTGTCCCAGGGTGGTTCTGGAGATGACGTGTCTCAGAGTGGTTCTGGAGGGGACGTGTCTCAGAGTGGTTCTGGAGGGGACGTGTCCCAGAGTGGTTCTGGAGGGGACGTGTCTCAGAGTGGTTCTGGAGGGGACGTGTCCCAGGGGCCCTCTGTAGCAGGTATATTAAGTTTATTATAACCAGAACCACCTGGAGTCCAGAACCACCTGGAGTCCAGGTGGTTCTGAATTCTCTTTTTTTTGCTCCACATTTTGATATTTATTTCAAAATTCATCTCAACCCGCTCAAAGTCGTTAAATAAACAAACGAAACTCACGAGGAGAAAAACAAACGTTTCCGGTTCTGGTGACGGAGCGCGTGGTTCCGTATCGATGAGGCGCCGGTATCGGCGTGTGGGCGGGGCCTCGGTGTGGGCGGGGCCTCGCCGCCGATAAAAGGGAAAACGTGCGGGATTTTAGCAGAACACGCGCTCCAACCCGGAAGAGGCCCAGAAGCATCAGGTGGGCCGCTCTCACCTGTGTCCCCGAGCTCCCTGATCCGGAACCAGATCAGCGACCGCACCGGTCCAGCAGCACTGATGAGTCTTCAGGCGGTCGCGGTGTCGGTCTCTCTGGTCCTGCTGGTGTGGTCCTGCCCCGCGCACACCCGCGCGTGGACCAACACCATCAGGACCGTCATCCTGCAGGAGGAGCAGGCCCCCCTGGTGAACAGGAGCCTGTGGGAGCCCGGCCTGGACATCATGGTCAGTGTGAGTGTGTGTGTGTGAGAGTGTGTGTGAGTGTGAGTGAGAGAGAGTGTGTGTGAGTGAGAGAGAGTGTGTGTGAGTGTGAGTGAGAGTGTGAGTGTGTGTGCGTGAGAGAGAGTGTGTGTGTGAGTGTGTGTGTGTGTGTGTGTGTGTGTGAGTGAGTGTGTGTGAGTGAGTGTGTGAGAGTGAGTGTGTGAGAGTGAGTGTGTGTGTGTGTGTGTGTGTGTGTGAGTGAGTGTGTGTGAGTGAGAGAGAGTGTGTGTGAGTGAGAGTGTGTGTGAGTGTGTGTGTGAGTGTGTGTGTGTGTGTGTGTGTGGCTGAGTGAGTGAGTGTGTGTGAGTGAGTGTGTGTGAGTGAGAGTGTGTGAGTGAGAGTGTGTGAGTGAGAGTGTGTGAGTGAGTGAGAGTGTGAGTGAGAGTGTGAGTGAGAGTGTGTGTGAGTGAGAGTGTGTGTGTGTGTGTGTGTGAGTGAGAGTGTGTGTGTGAGTGAGAGTGTGTGTGTGACAGTGAGTGCCTGTGTGAGAGTGTGTGTGTGTGTGAGAGTGTGTGTGAGTGTGTGTGAGAGAGTGAGTGTGTGTGTGTGTGTGTGAGAGTGTGTGTGAGAGAGTGAGTGTGTGTGTGTGTGTGTGTGAGAGTGTGTGTGAGAGAGTGAGTGTGTGTGTGTGTGTGTGTGTGAGAGTGTGTGAGAGTGTGTGTGTGTGTGAGAGTGTGTGTGTGAGAGTGTGTGTGAGAGAGTGTGTGAAGGTGTGTGTGTGTGTGTGAGAGAGTGAGTGTGTGTGAGTGAGAGTGCGTGAGAGTGTGTGTGTGGGTGTGTGTGTGTGTGTGTGTTGGGATCTTGTCGCTCACCTCAGGTGTTCGTGTCCTCAGGTGCATCAGTGCATCAGTGACCTGGAGTGTGCTGAGGGCAGCTATTGCCACGCCCCCACCAGAGGCTCCGCCTACGCACGCTGCCAAATGTGCCGCAGGAGGAGGAGGCGGTGCCACCGGGATGGCATGTGTTGCCCGGGCAACCACTGTAGCCGCAGTAAGAAGCAGCTAACGATGCTAACGGCGCTAACAAAGCTAACAGCCGCTAACAGCCGCTCTGTCCCCCAGACGTCTGCAGTCCTGAATCTGCCATCAGTCCAGACCTGGACGGGGGGACGAGTCCTCGCCGAGGGGGGAGGAGGACGGACGTCAGGGCGCCGGCAGGTAACGGCGCCGCCGCCCTTCGATGTCTGTGCTTTGATCTGTTGAAGGAACGCTAACGCTGAGGTGGCTGCGTGTCTCCAGGTCGGGTGGGCGACGGCTGCCTGGGCTCGGGCCGCTGCTCCGCCGGGCTGTGCTGCGCTCGCCACTTCTGGACCCACATCTGCAAGCCCGTGTTGCAGGAGGGGCAGGTGTGCACACGCCGGCGCCACGGGGGCCGCCGCCCCCTGGAGCTGTTCCAGAGGTGCCCCTGCGCCCACGGCCTCGGCTGCCGGACGCTGCGAGAATCTGGCGCCCGCTCGTCATCGGAGCTCAAATCCAAGGTCAAGAGGTCGCCATCGAGACACGCCCCCCCACACACCTCAGCGGGGAAGACACGCCTCCACGTGTGCCAGAGAAGCTAGAGGACAATCGGACGCAAGCAGGGCGGAGAGACGGAGGACTGGAGTCCTGCTCCCGCCTCGTCCCCCAGAACTGGAGCCCGATGCTAACGAGCCCGATGCTAACGAGCTCGATGCTAACGAGCCCAATGCTAACGAGCTTCCTGTCGCGCTGCTTTCAGACGCGCAACACAAAGACGTGAAACCGATCCTGTTTCCTCTGGTGTGTCCAGACGAGCTGAAACCGCTTCCAAATCCGGTTTGACCCCTTTGACACCAACAGCAGCAGGTCCAGATCCCAACCGGGAATGTTGGAATGTTGGAATGTTGGAATGTTGGAATGTTGGAGTTGGCCGCCAGTTCAGAGCCGGAACGTCGAGCAGTTTATTCAGCGTCACTGTCGTGTAATGAGTTCAAACAACATTCATGTCACTAAACATGCGCCGCAGACGCTAACTCGCGCTAGCATGTGTCCTAATGTTAGCACCGCTACGCTAGCAAAATAAAAGGTTTCGTTTATTACGTCTCTTTCTTGTCTTTGTCAGAGTTCATTTAATGTAGTTGCTGTAGTTGTCGTTGTTAATGTAGCTGCTGTAGTTAATGTAGCTGCTGTAGTTGCTGTAGTTGCTGTAGTTAATGTAGCTGCTGTTGTTAATGTAGCTGCTGTAGTTGCTGTAGTTGCTGTTGTTGCCGTTGTTAATGTAGCTGCTGTAGTTGCTGTAGTTGCTGTTGTTAATGTAGCTGCTGTAGTTGCTGTAGTTAATCTAGCTGCTGTAGTTGCTGTTGTTGCCGTTGTTAATGTAGCTGCTGTAGTTGCTGTTGTTGCCGTTGTTAATGTAGCTGCTGTAGTTGCTGTAGTTAATGTAGCTGCTGTAGCTGCTGTAGTTAATGTAGCTGCTGTTGTTGCTGTTGTTAATGTAGCTGCTGTAGTTAATGTAGCTGCTGTAGTTAATGTAGCTGCTGTTGTTAATGTAGCTGCTGTAGTTGCTGTAGTTGCTGTAGTTAATCTAGCTGCTGTAGTTGCTGTAGTTGCTGTTGTTAATGTAGCTGCTGTAGTTGCTGTTGTTAATTGTCATGAACCAGCCCATGGATCAGACAAAGTCGGGAGAACACACAGGATGGATTTTAGAACAAAGGGAATTTATTGATTGATCAGGCAAAACAACAAACCAACGCAGACCTGGAGGGAGCCAAGCAAGAGAGTGAGCGCCCAGACTGTGGAGCATTTATAGCCCTCACAGCTGATCAGTCCCGGGGAGCTGGATCACCACTTAGCAGCAGTTGCCCCCCACTGCCTGCAGAAGGGAGGAGGCAACAGAGGCAGGCAGAGAAGACTGCTGTAGTTAATGTAGCTGCTGTTGTTGCTGTAGTTAATGTAGCTGCTGTAGTTAATGTTGTTAATGTAGCTGCTGTAGCTGCTGTAGTTAATGTAGCTGCTGTAGTTAATGTAGCTGCTGTAGCTGCTGTAGTTAATGTAGCTGCTGTAGCTGCTGTAGTTAATGTAGCTGCTGTTGTTGCTGTAGTTAATGTAGCTGCTGTAGTTAATGTAGCTGCTGTTGTTGCTGTAGTTAATGTAGCTGCTGTAGTTAATGTAGTTAATGTAGCTGCTGTAGCTGCTGTAGTTAATGTAGCTGCTGTAGTTAATGTAGTTAATGTAGCTGCTGTAGTTAATGTAGCTGCTGTAGTTAATGTAGTTAATGTAGCTGCTGTAGTTAATGTAGCTGCTGTAGTTAATGTAGTTAATGTAGCTGCTGTTGTTGCTGTAGTTAATGTAGCTGCTGTAGTTAATGTAGCCGCTGTAGTTAATGTAGTTAATGTAGCTGCTGTAGCTGCTGTAGTTAATGTAGTTAATGTAGCTGCTGTAGTTAATGTAGCTGCTGTAGTTAATGTAGCTGCTGTTGTTGCTGTAGTTAATGTAGCTGCTGTAGTTAATGTAGCCGCTGTAGTTAATGTAGCCGCTGTAGTTAATGTAGTTAATGTAGCCGCTGTAGTTAATGTAGTTAATGTAGCCGCTGTAGTTAATGTAGCTGCTGTAGCTGCTGTTGTTAATGTAGCTGCTGTTGTTAATGTAGCTGCTGTAGTTAATGTAGCTGCTGTAGTTAATGTAGCCACTGTAGCCGCTGTAGCTGTGGACAGACTGTGGGGGCAGACCTGGTAGAGGCCCCTCCTGCGTGGTGAGGGGCCGCCCTCAGCGCCACCAACACGTTGACCCGGAATCTACTGCTGGGTCCCAGAGTGGGCGGAGCTATGAGGGGAAGCTCTGATTGGTCCAATTGTTCCAATTGTTGAGTCTGTGACTCATCTTTCAGTCTTTGATGTTATTCTTCCCCACGTAGCTCGCTAGCAAGCGTGCTAGCTAAATGGAACTGCCGCTGATCAGAGCCCCGCCCCCCCAGGTGTGAACAGGAAAATCAAATAAGAGAACTTGATTGAATATAGACGAACGTTTCACACAGGAATTCTAATTCAGAACGAGGATTTTTCTTCTCTTTTATTCATGTTTACATTTTTTTGAAAATGGTCAAAATGTTTAAAATCTCAGTGTTGAAATTTGACTCATTTATCAGAAAGTAAAACAATTTTCGGCACTAACAGCGCTAACAGAGCTAACAGTGCTAACAGAGCTAACAGTGCTATCAGGGCTAACAGAGCTATCAGAGCTAACAGTGCTATCAGGGCTAACAGTGCTATCAGAGCTAACAGTGCTAACAGGGCTAACAGTGCTATCAGGGCTAACCGTGCTAACAGAGCTAGCTGTTGTGCTGCAGGCTCCTCCCTCGTGGCTCTACCTGATGATGCAGTCGGTCAGGGACGGCGCCCTGCACAGCCCCTTCCCCTTCACTTCAAAGCCGCAGCCTTTGTACTTGGCCACGCCCCTGCCGTCCACCTGCATGTCCGGCTGAAGGACCTCCCAGATCCTCTGCTTGGACTGGAGCTCCTTGTCAGGTTCACCTGTGGACACAGAGAGGGCGGATCAGCGCTTTTCAGGTTGTCATGGGAACCATCTAACAGCAACTGTTTTCAGCCAATCAACATTCTTTGATGTTCTTGGTCTCGCTGTTCTCATTCTAAACTGGAGGACTGGGTTGAACCCTGTAACCATGGTTACCAGGATAGTTGAGGAAGGTCACTCTGTCCCCTGGACTCGAGCCAGTGGGCGGGACCAGTAGCTCGGTGACGTCATCAGAGCTCCAACAGCGGAGAATCCGAGCCTGTGAGGCCACGCCCCTTTTCTTAGAGGCCTTCACGTTGCAGAGAAAGATGGCAAAATCTCCCTGACGACGGAAAACTTTATTTAAAGGTGAACGTTGACAAAAGATGACATCATTCAACAAGATGGATGGATGATTGATGGATGGATGATGGATGGATGATGGTTGGATGGATGAATGGATGATGGATGAATGGATGATGGTTGGATGATGGATGGTTGGATGATGGTTGGATGATGGATGGATGGATGATGGATGAATGGTTGATGGTTGGATGAATGGATGATGGTTGGATAATAGATGGATGATGGTTGGATGATTGATGGTTGGATGATGGATGGATGGATGAATGGATGATGGATGAATGGATGATGGATGATGGTTGGATGATTGATGGTTGGATGATGGATGGATGGATGATGGATGGTTGGATGATGGTTGGATGATGGATGGTTGGATGATGGATGATGGATGAATGGATGATGGATGGTTGGATGATGGTTGGATGATGGATGGTTGGATGATGGATGAATGGGTGATGGTTGGATGATGGATGGTTGGATGATGGATGAATGGATGAATGGATGATGGTTGGATGATGGATGGTTGGATGATGGATGGATGGATGATGGTTGGATAATAGATGGATGATGGTTGGATGATTGATGGTTGGATGATGGATGGATGAATGAGTGGATGGATGGATGATGGATGGATGGATGAATGGATGATGGATGGATGATGGATGAATGGATGATGGTTGGATGATGGATGATGGATGGATGGATGAATGGATGTTGGTTGGATGGATGGATGGATGGATGATGGTTGGATGATAGATGGATGGATGGATGGATGGATGATGGATGGATGAATGGATGATGGATGGATGAATGGATGATGGTTGGATGGATGATGGATGGATGGATGATGGATGGATGATGGTTGGATGATGGATGGATGGATGATGTTGGATGATGGATGATGGTTGGATGATGGTTGGATGATGGATGGATGATGGTTGGATGATGGATGGGTGGATGATGGATGGATGATGGTTGGATGATGGATGATGGTTGGATGATGATGGATGGATGATGGATGATGGATGGATGATGGTTGGATGATGGATGGATGGATGAATGGATGTTGGTTGGTTGGATGGATGGATGGATGATGGTTGGATGATAGATGGATGGTTGGATGATGGATGGATGGATGATGGTTGGATGATGGATGGATGATGGATGGATGAATGGATGATGGTTGGATGGATGATGGATGGATGATGGATGGATGGATGAATGGATGATGGTTGGATGGATGATGTTGGATGATGGATGATGGTTGGATGATGGATGGATGATGGTTGGATGATGGATGGATGGATGATGGATGGATGGATGATGGTTGGATGATGGATGGATGGATGATGTTGGATGATGGATGATGGTTGGATGATGGTTGGATGATGGATGGATGATGGTTGGATGATGGATGGATGGATGATTGATGGATGGATGGATGATGGTTGGATGATGGATGGATGATGGATGATGGATGGATGGAGGGGCGGAGCCTCACCTGCTCCAGGTGGGGCTTCTCTCTGTGTGACCTCACCACCGTTCGGGGGACCTTCTCCCCAACGTCCACTTCCTGGACCGACAGGGTCGCGACCTGTGGGTGGCGCCGAGCGCCGACGATCTGACCCACTCGCAGGTCCAGTCGTGACACATCAAGCTTTGGCTCCGCCTCCATGGCGAGAGCTGCAGGAGACAGAAAAAAGTTCACATTCCTTCCCTCCTTGCTTGCTTCCTTCCTTGCTTGCTTCCTTCCCTCCTTGCTTCCTTCCTTCCTTCCTTGCTTGCTTCCTTCCTTGCTTGCTTCCTTCCTTCCTCACCTTTTTCCTCCCCTCTCCTCCTCCGGTTCTGTGGTTCTCCGGGCTCCTGTGGAGAACAGGTGGCTCTTTGGGATGACGGCTGATTGACATGTGTGACTTTTGGAGGAGGCGGAGCCAACAGAGCTTTGGCTGAAAGAGACATGGACAGAGGTTAGGGTGAAGGTTCTGAAGGGTCTAAGGTTCTGAAGGTTCTGAAGGGTCTAAGGTTCTGAAGGTTCTGAAGGGTCTAAGGGTCTGAGGTTCTGAAGGTTCTGAAGGTTCTGAAGGGTCTAAGGGTCTGAGGTTCTGAAGGGTCTGAGGTTCTGAAGGTTCTGAAGGTTCTGAAGGGTCTAAGGTTCTGAAGGTTCTGAAGGGTCTAAGGTTCTGAAGGGTCTAAGGTTCTGAAGGGTCTGAGGTTCTGAAGGTTCTGAAGGGTCTAAGGGTCTGAGGTTCTGAAGGGTCTGAGGTTCTGAAGGTTCTGAAGGGTCTGAGGTTCTGAAGGTTCTGAAGGTTCTGAAGGGTCTAAGGTTCTGAAGGTTCTGAGGTTCTGAAGGGTCTGAGGTTCTGAAGGTTCTAAGGTTCTGAAGGGTCTGAGGTTCTGAAGGTTCTAAGGGTCTGAGGTTCTGAAGGTTCTGAAGGTTCTGAAGGGTCTGAAGGGTCTGAGGTTCTGAAGGTTCTGAAGGGTCTAAGGGTCTAAGGTTCTGAAGGTTCTGAGGTTCTGAAGGGTCTGAGGTTCTGAAGGTTCTAAGGTTCTGAAGGGTCTGAGGTTCTGAAGGTTCTAAGGGTCTGAGGTTCTGAAGGTTCTGAAGGTTCTGAAGGTTCTGAAGGGTCTAAGGGTCGAAGGTTCTGAAGGGTCTGAGGTTCTGAAGGTTCTGAAGGGTCTAAGGTTCTGAAGGGTCTGAGGTTCTGAAGGTTCTGAAGGGTCTAAGGGTCTGAGGTTCTGAAGGTTCTGAAGGGTCTGAGGTTCTGAAGGTTCTGAAGGGTCTAAGGTTCTGAAGGTTCTGAGGTTCTGAAGGGTCTGAGGTTCTGAAGGTTCTAAGGTTCTGAAGGGTCTGAGGTTCTGAAGGTTCTAAGGGTCTGAGGTTCTGAAGGTTCTGAAGGTTCTGAAGGGTCTAAGGGTCTAAGGTTCTGAAGGTTCTGAAGGGTCTGAAGGGTCTAAGGTTCTGAAGGTTCTGAGGTTCTGAAGGGTCTGAGGTTCTGAAGGTTCTAAGGTTCTGAAGGGTCTGAGGTTCTGAAGGTTCTAAGGGTCTGAGGTTCTGAAGGTTCTGAAGGTTCTGAAGGGTCTAAGGGTCGAAGGTTCTGAAGGGTCTGAGGTTCTGAAGGTTCTGAAGGGTCTAAGGTTCTGAAGGGTCTGAGGTTCTGAAGGTTCTGAAGGGTCTAAGGGTCTGAGGTTCTGAAGGTTCTGAAGGGTCTGAGGTTCTGAAGGTTCTGAAGGGTCTAAGGTTCTGAAGGTTCTGAGGTTCTGAAGGGTCTGAGGTTCTGAAGGTTCTAAGGTTCTGAAGGGTCTGAGGTTCTGAAGGTTCTAAGGGTCTGAGGTTCTGAAGGTTCTGAAGGGTCTAAGGGTCTAAGGTTCTGAAGGTTCTGAAGGGTCTGAAGGGTCTGAGGTTCTGAAGGTTCTGAAGGGTCTGAAGGGTCTGAGGTTCTGAAGGTTCTGAAGGGTCTAAGGGTCTAAGGTTCTGAAGGTTCTGAGGTTCTGAAGGGTCTGAGGTTCTGACGGTTCTAAGGTTCTGAAGGGTCTGAGGTTCTGAAGGTTCTAAGGGTCTGAGGTTCTGAAGGTTCTGAAGGGTCTAAGGGTCTAAGGTTCTGAAGGTTCTGAGGTTCTGAAGGGTCTGAGGTTCTGAAGGTTCTGAAGGGTCTGAGGTTCTGAAGGTTCTAAGGGTCTGAAGGTTCTGAAGGGTCTAAGGGTCTAAGGTTCTGAAGGTTCTGAGGTTCTGAAGGGTCTGAGGTTCTGAAGGTTCTGAAGGGTCTGAGGTTCTGAAGGTTCTAAGGGTCTGAAGGTTCTGAAGGTTCTGAAGGTTCTGAAGGGTCTAAAGTTCTGAAGGTTCTGAAGGTTCTGAAGGGTCTAAAGTTCTGAAGGTTCTGAAGGGTCTAAGGGTCTAAGGTTCTGAAGGTTCTGAAGGTTCTGAGGTTCTGAAGGTTCTAAGGTTCTGAAGGTTCTGAAGGGTCTGAAGGGTCTAAAGTTCTGAAGGTTCTGAAGGTTCTGAAGGGTCTGAGGTTCTGAAGGTTCTGAAGGGTCTGAAGGGTCTGAGGTTCTGAAGGTTCTAAGGGTCTGAAGGTTCTGAAGGTTCTGAAGGGTCTAAGGGTCTAAGGTTCTGAAGGTTCTGAGGTTCTGAAGGGTCTGAGGTTCTGAAGGTTCTGAAGGGTCTGAGGTTCTGAAGGTTCTAAGGGTCTGAAGGTTCTGAAGGTTCTGAAGGTTCTGAAGGGTCTAAAGTTCTGAAGGTTCTGAAGGTTCTGAAGGTTCTGAAGGGTCTAAAGTTCTGAAGGTTCTGAAGGGTCTAAGGGTCTAAGGTTCTGAAGGTTCTGAAGGTTCTGAAGGTTCTAAGGTTCTGAAGGTTCTGAAGGGTCTGAAGGGTCTAAAGTTCTGAAGGTTCTGAAGGTTCTGAAGGGTCTGAGGTTCTGAAGGTTCTGAAGGGTCTGAAGGGTCTGAGGTTCTGAAGGTTCTAAGGGTCTGAAGGTTCTGAAGGTTCTGAAGGGTCTAAGGGTCTAAGGTTCTGAAGGTTCTGAGGTTCTGAAGGGTCTGAGGTTCTGAAGGTTCTGAAGGGTCTGAGGTTCTGAAGGTTCTAAGGGTCTGAAGGTTCTGAAGGTTCTGAAGGTTCTGAAGGGTCTAAAGTTCTGAAGGTTCTGAAGGTTCTGAAGGTTCTGAAGGGTCTAAAGTTCTGAAGGTTCTGAAGGGTCTAAGGGTCTAAGGTTCTGAAGGTTCTGAAGGTTCTGAGGTTCTGAAGGTTCTAAGGTTCTGAAGGTTCTGAAGGTTCTGAAGGTTCTAAGGTTCTGAAGGTTCTGAAGGTTCTGAAGGTTCTGAAGGCCTTACTGCGTCTCCTCTGCAGCTGGGTCCGGAGCTGCTCGATGTCCCTCTTCAGTTTGCCGTTCTCCACCAGCAGCTTCTTCTGGTCTCTGAGTGACGCCTGCAGGACTGAAACAGACGCCATGAGGACACGCCCCCAACAGGAGGCGTTGGGGGCGTGTCCTGCTGCCGGGCGCCACCCTTACGTGCTTTCTCCTGGCTCAGCAGCGCCTGCGTCCTCAGGTACTCCAGGATCTGCTCGCCGTCCTGTGGGTGGAGCTTCTTCACAGCTGCTGTCAGACTGGCCGACACACAGAGTCTGAGGATCTAGTGATCACTGATCAATCTAGTGATCACTGATCGATCACAGTGATCACTGATCGATCTAGTGATCACTGATCGATCCAGTGATCACTGATCGATCCAGTGATCACTGATCGATCTAGTGATCACTGATCGATCACTGTGATCACTGATCGATCACAGTGATCACTGATCACTGATCGATCACAGTGATCACTGATCGATCACAGTGATCACTGATCGATCACGTCTGCTTCACTTCCTGTCTGCCCAGGAGAGTCTGAGGTCACATGACCTCCCTGCCTCTCACACACACACACACACTCACTCACTCACACACACACTCACTCACACACACACTCACTCACTCACTCACACACACACACACACACACACACACACTCACTCACTCACTCACTCACTCACTCACACACACTCACACACTCACACACTCACACACACTCACACACACACTCATACACACACAGCAGCTGTTCCAGGGTCTCAGCTCCATTCTATTTTTAGCATCAGTTGCTCTGTATCAGAATTCCTTTGAAGTGTCCAATTAAAGTTGCAACATTATAAAGTTGATCTGTTTGATTTAGTTGGAAACTCCAGAAGATCAAAGGATTCTGAGCAACTCCTGATAACAACAGTTCCACAAATCACCTCAACTTTTGATCACATCAGATTTCAGGAACGAGACTCTTTCACAATCATGCAGCTGTAAACAAACACACAAACAAACAAACACACACACACACACACACACACACACACACACACACACACACAAACGTGGCGGCTCGCCTACCTGGGGTCGAACAGACTCTTGTCCATGTTAGCGACGCGTCCCGTGTCCCGTGTCCCGTGTCCGCCTGCAGCCTGGACGTCAGCTGTCTGCATCCATCTCGGTGACTGCAGGTCAAAGGTCAAACCCCGCCCCCTTTTGAAAAGTCACTGTTCAGTTTTGTTTTGCTTGTTTCTGATTTTTCACATCAAAACTTTCACTCAATTAAACCAGATTTGATTTATTGTTGGTTTCAGAATGATCTGATCAGCTGGTTGCTGGTTCAGGATTGAACAGACACACCACGTGGTTCACCTGTGGTCAGGTGACGCTGAACCAAGGAACACCATCTGTCAGGGTGCCTCGATTCGCTCAGCGGAATCAGTGATCAGAGGTCAGTGATCAGAGATCAGCGATCAGTGATCAGAGGTCAGAGATCAGAGGTCAGTGATCAGAGATCAGCGATCAGTGATCAGAGATCAGCGATCAGTGATCAGAGATCAGCGATCAGTGATCAGAGATCAGAGATCAGTGATCAGAGATCAGAGGTCAGAGATCAGAGATCAGTGATCAGAGGTCAGAGGTCAGAGATCAGAGATCAGAGGTCAGAGATCAGAGATCAGCGATCAGAGATCAGCGATCAGTGATCAGAGATCAGCGATCAGAGATCAGCGATCAGAGATCAGTGATCTACTGTAATTATTAATCGGAGGGTTTTTTGTTTTCTTTCTAGTTTTTAGAAGTAAAAACTTGTAAATTAAAAGCGTCCAGAGCTCAGACACATAGGAGGTTCCGTAACCTAGTAGATCCAAGGTAGTTTTCTCTGTCAACTGGACTGGGTTTGTTCTCTTGAAGACGTTTTTCCTTCTGTCCAGAAGGTTCTTCAGTTCTGACATCACTGGGGAGGGAGCTTGAAAAACAAAGTCATGTTGTTCATGCTGTGCAGCTCCAGGAGGAACGTGAGGAACATTGGGGAAACCAAGCAACCTCTCCAGAGAAGAATGGCACAACACAGACGCGCCACCTCTTCAGGTCAGGACTCAGCAGTCCACCTACTCCTAAAGGAGAGTGGGCACTCCTCCAGGACAGCCCAGTACGGGTACTGGGCCAGAGGAGACCACTGGTCTGAGAGGGGGGTCAAGGAAGCATCCATGTCAAACTGGAGAAACCATCCTTAAACAGAGGTGGTGGCCTGAGGCACTTCCTGTCACCCACAACAATGCAGTCCTCCGCTCCTTCCACCAACAAACCAAACGTTCACACCATTCCAGGAGACCCAGTGGCCCACCACCATGGGATCCAGCAGACAAAGGGGAGACACCTCAACAGAAACTAGGTGAACGACCCGACCAACGACCCTGCTAACGACTCTCAGGGGACCACCCAGATCATTAGCATGCTAATGGTCCACTATATATCTTCAAGCTCTCTCCCCAGCGATGTCAGAACTGAAGAAGCCTCCTGGATAGAAGGAGAAACATCTTCAAGAGAAGAAACAGTCCAGTTGACAGAGAAAACTAGCTTGGACACAATGACCTGGGTGATTGAGAATCTACACAGACATCCTAGTAGATCCCTTTATGATTCAAACGTCTGAGAAGATCAAAGTTCTGGAATCTAGCGCGTGCCTTTGAAGGCCAGACAGACGGCCTATGTCGCCCCCTGCTGTCCGACAGGCGGCGCTGTTCACCTGAGGACAGACGCGAGTGTTGCTGATCACCTGTGGTGGCTCACCGAGACCCGATTAAAAGTGCTTCAAAATGGATCAAATCAAAAATGAAATGTTTTAACGTCGACCCGCTCTGTCGTCAAACCGCTCACATCGACGGAAATACCCGAACACCAACGAGTCCGCGACCGCGAAACCTGCAGGAATCCGGAAAACCCATATTTGGAGCCAGGTGGGCGTGGCGATACCGGCCGGACGGCTTCCTGTTTGTTGACGTTCCGACAGTTGAAGAAATTCTGACCGAAACAGAACCAGGTTCCGGGCCGGAGACGCGAAACTTTCCGTAAATCTGGTGAGTCCAAACTTTTAAGCTAAAGCTGAAGCTAACGGTCGGTTTCCGGGAGCAGCCACAGGTGTTCCACCTGCTCACGCTGCGTTCGTTGCCCTCAGACACCTTCGAACCCTTCGAAGAGAAGCGAGAGCAGCTGGAAATGGTGAAAGTTTCACTTTATTAAAGTTCAGCCACAGTTTGAGAACGACAGAAACTAAAATCGCGTGATTCGTGATCGATAATGACTCCGTCCAGGCGAGTTTAATGCCGAGCTTCCGGTTTGGAACATTGAATCCGCGTGCTCCCAACTTGATTATGGATTCCTGACTCCGCGTGCACCACGTGACCGCGGGTAGACGGTCGCGAGCAGTAAATGTCTCGAAAAGCGCGCGACACCTGTGTTCGGTTTCGAGGATCGACCAGTGCAGCAGCAGGAAGCGGTCACGTGCTGTGGTTCCGCAGGTGTGTCCCTCAGGTGATCAGGTGTCATTGATCCGATGATCAGCACCAAACTCCCGAGTTCCTGGTTCCTCCCGAGTCCAGGGTTGGACTGTCCTGTCTCGGTCCCCGGCCCAGACCGGCCCAGGGAGGCTGGGGGGTGTGGGCTCTGGTCTCTGGACCACCAGAGCAGGTGCTTGGTTCACACAGACCTGTTTCTGGTGCCCGTTCCTAATCTTTCTGGGCAGAGTCGCGTCCTGCTGGCCTCATCAAACCAGGACCTCCAGCAGGTCCCGAGAGCCCAGATGGTGACGATGAGCACCTGCTGCCCCGCGACCCGGTCCTGGACGGGACCAGGCGAAGCTGCTCAGGCATCCTGGAAGCCTCCAGATGATACAAATAATCCACGAGTGATTCTGACTGCAGTCCAGGAGGGTCAGACTCAGGTCAAAGGTCGTCATCCAGCCTCGGCGTCCTGCAGTCAGCTGACCAATGCCCCGCCCACTCTGAGCCCCGCCTTTCTCCTCTGCTTGCAGACCGGATGGATGGATCTTCTGACCAGTCCTGAACCGGCTCCTGGGCGCCTGAAGCTGGACTTTATCTCCGAGAATGGCGGCATCAGAACTGGTCCAGGACTGTGAGGGCATCCAGGCGCACGTGGAGGTGGACGTGGCCACAGTCAACCCAACGCCTCCGCACCCCCCGAGGGTCGCCAACGGCAAGCCGCCGCCCCTGGCCTCCTCGCCGCCCCCCTCTGAGCAGGATGGGAAGAGGCGGGCGGCGGGCGCCAACATCAGCAGCCTCCTGCAGCAGAACCAGCTGGTCCACTCGCTGAGCCGCGGCCTCAGGAAACACTGCCACTACGTCCAGATCAGCGTGCCGGAGGAGCCCGGCCGCCGCCTGCCCGCGGAGTGGTGGAAGACGGGCGTGGCCTTCCTCTACGCCCTCTTCAACCTGGTCTTCACCACCGTGGTCATCACTGTGGTCCACGAGAGGGTCCCCGACAAGTCTGTGAGTCCTCCGCTGCCCGACAAGTTCTTCGACTACGTGGACAGGGTTCCGTGGGCGTTCACGGTGACCGAGGTCAACGGGCTGATCCTGTGCGGCCTCTGGCTCATCCAGTGGCTCTGTCTCAAACACAGGTAGGTGGCTCCGCCAGACCAGGTCCACGTGGGCCGGCCCAACAGGGGATGCTAACGTCTGCGCTAGGATAACCGGATTAGCCTTGTTTTAATTAGTGATCGCTCATTAAACCCGTCGGAGCAGCGTTTTGCGTGTGGCCACTAGGGGGCAGCACCCGCGTGGCTGCTCAGGTGGCGTCCGTAACGTCTCTGTTCCAGGTCCATCGTGGGACGTCGGTGCTTCTTTCTGATCGGGACTCTGTACATGTACCGCTGCATCACCATGTACATCACCACGCTGCCCGTTCCCGGGAAACACATGGTCTGCGCCCCCAAGGTACGTAGTGACCTTTGACCCCTGCTGGGGCCTGCTGGGGCCTGCTGGGACCTGCTGGGGCTCTAATCGTCCTCTGTCTCAACGCAGCTGTATAACGACTCGATGGGGAAGATCTGGAGGATTCTCAGGCTGCTCTCAGGTGGAGGTAGCGGCCACACACCTGCTAGCCAATTAGCTGATGATTTAAGATGAAGGCGGAGCCTGAAGTAATCAGACCTGCTGTACTTCCCCCGCCCGGCCTCTCGGGGCAGTAGCGTTGTGGACTTAGCCTTGCTAACATGGCTAAGCTGTCATTTAATGGGAATCATAAACCCCCCACGTGACAGGAAGTTCACTTGAGTCGTCCTTGCTCCCCTGCTGGTCACGGTGTGAAACTGCAGACCTGGAAGCTCCGCCCACCCTTGTTTCTCCTGTCCAGGTTTGTCCTTGACCGGCTCTCACCTGATGTGCGGAGACTTTCTGTATAGCGGCCACACCGTCATGCTGACGCTGTCCTACCTGTTCATCAAAGAGTGTGAGTACCGCCCAGTGGGCGGGGTCCTGTGGGCGGGGTCCTGTGGGCGGGACTGGGCGGGGTCCTGTGGGCGGGACTGGGCGGGGTCCTGTGGGCGGTCCTGTGGGCGGGACTGGGCGGGGTCCTGTGGGCGGGATCCTGCTCTCTGAACCGGGTCTCCTGCTCTCTGAACCGGGTCTGCTCTCTGAACCGGGTCTCCTGCTCTCTGAACCGGGTCTGCTCTCTGAACCGAGTCTCCTGCTCTCTGAACCGGGTCTGCTCTCTGAACCGGGCCTCCTGCTCTCTGAACCGGGTCTGCTCTCTGAACCGAGTCTCCTGCTCTCTGAACCGGGTCTCCTGCTCTCTGAACCGGGCCTCCTGCTCTCTGACCCGGGTCTCCAGCTCTCTGACCCGGGTCTCCTGCCCTCTGACCCGGGTCTCCTGCCCTCTGACCCGGGTCTCCTGCTCTCTGACCCGGGTCTGCTCTCTGACCCGGGTCTCCTGCCCTCTGACCCGGGTCTCCTGCCCTCTGACCCAGGTCTCCAGCTCTCTGAACCGGGCCTCCTGCTCTCTGACCCGGGTCTCCAGCTCTCTGACCCGGGTCTCCTGCCCTCTGACCCGGGTCTCCTGCTCTCTGACCCGGGTCTGCTCTCTGACCCGGGTCTCCTGCCCTCTGACCCGGGTCTCCTGCCCTCTGACCCAGGTCTCCAGCTCTCTGAACCGGGCCTCCTGCTCTCTGACCCGGGTCTCCAGCTCTCTGACCCGGGTCTCCTGCCCTCTGACCCGGGTCTCCTGCCCTCTGACCCGGGTCTCCTGCCCTCTGACCCGGGTCTGCTGGTGTCTCCAGACTCTCCCCGCTGGATGTGGTGGTACCACTGGTCCTGCTGGCTGCTCAGCGCCTCCGGAGTCGTGTGCATCCTGATTGGTCATGAACATTACAGCATCGACGTGCTGATTGGCTACATCGCCAGCACCAGGCTGTTCTGGTGGTACCACACCATGGCCAACACACAGGTAGGAGGACACACACGCACTCACACACTCTGGTCACGTCCTGATCACCGTTTTGCTTTGGTCTCAGAAGTTGCGCCGGGCTCCCAGTAACTTCCTGTCGAGGGTGTGGTGGAACCCGGTCTTCAACTTCCTGGAGCGCAACGTTCAGACCGCGGTTCCCCTGGTGTTCGTGTGGCCATTAGCTCCGCCCTCCTTCTGCAGACAGCGGTACCGAATGGTGGAGGGGGGACGGGACGAGTGACGCCTCCAGTCTGGACACGTTAGCCATGCAGCTAACTGCCGGTTAGCTTTCTGTCTGGATAAACGCACCGAGATGGAGACGAGTTTTGGAACGATGTCGTAATCAGTCATGATTGCCGACGATCACTGCTGTTGCTATGCTAGCATTGCGGCTAGTGTTCTCAACAAGTCAAAGTGAAAGTTTTCTGTGCTAATCTAAAACGCCAGAGCAGAATAGATTGTTTAGTTGTTAACGTTCACAAATCACTTTTGAACTGTCACATTTATTTATTTCATCTGAAGAGTTTTGATCCGAAAACATGAAATGCGAAAAAGTCTAACTGAAACTTGTGTTGGACAGAAATGCTAACTAGCAGCTGGGATGGCGAAAAGTCACCGCTACACCATCTGATGGAACAACCGCCACATGCTAAAGCTGGAATTCTGTCTAGTTTAACGTCGCTAACGTTCTCTTATATACGCTTGTCACCGTCGGCTGCTAACGACAAATTCTGCCAAATCGATGTTTGAAGATGAACAGAAGCTACTGTTAGCTAGGACAGGATGAGACAAAATTCTGCATCCAAGCGTTTGTTGATCAAATGTAACAATTGTAACGATCCCGTTTGACTTGCTAATAAAAAATAAAATAACTTTCAAGTTCCAGTTCTGTTAAATTCTGAATTATAGCTGTGGTTGATGCAAACTAAAAACAAACATTAAAGTTCAGCCACACCCTTCAGGCTAGCTCTCATGGTGTTTCATTGGCTAATGTTAGCGCAGTTATGACGTGGCTCCGCCTCCACCTGCTTATCTCTGCCGACTCAGCTACGCTAGGTCTGATTTAAGCTAGGTTGAGATGAATGTGAGTTGTACGGTGGCGTTCTGCTCTTGGCTGTGTCCTAACCCCCCCCCCCCCCCCATACCCTACCTAGGCTGTGTCCTAACCCCCCCATACCCTACCTAGGCTGTGTCCTAACCACCCCTATACCCTACACAGGCTGTGTCCTAACCCCCCCATACCCTACCTAGGCTGTGTCCTAACCACCCCTATACCCTACACAGGCTGTGTCCTAACCCCCCCTGTACCCTACATAGGCTGTGTCCTAACCCCCCCCCCCATACCCTACACAGGCTGTGTCCTAACCCCCCCTGTATCCTACATAGGCTGTGTCCTAACCCCCCCCCCATACCCTACACAGGCTGTGTCCTAACCCCCCCCCATACCCTACACAGGCTGTGTCCTAACCCCCCCTGTATCCTACACAGGCTGTGTCCTAACCCCCCCTGTACCCTACATAGGCTGTGTCCTAACCCCCCCTGTACCCTACATAGGCTGTGTCCTAACCCCCCCGTACCCTACACAGGCTGTGTCCTAACCCCCCCTATACCCTACATAGGCTGTGTCCTAACCCCCCCTATACCCTACACAGGCTGTGTCCTAACCCCCCCCCCATACCCTACCTAGGCTGTGTCCTAACCCCCCCTGTATCCTACATAGGCTGTGTCCTAACCCCCCCCCCATACCCTACACAGGCTGTGTCCTAACCCCCCCCCCATACCCTACACAGGCTGTGTCCTAACCCCCCCTGTACCCTACACAGGCTGTGTCCTAACCCCCCCCCCCTATACCCTACACAGGCTGTGTCCTAACCCCCCCCTGTACCCTACACAGGCTGTGTCCTAACCCCCCCTGTATCCTACACAGGCTGTGTCCTAACCCCCCCCCCATACCCTATCTAGTGCACTCAATGTATCCCACAATGCACTGCGATAAGTAGTGGACAAGCGAGCGCCCTAACTAGGGAATGTCTCCCATCAGCCTTTGCGGTATCACGTGATACATTTTTTAACGTAATTTCTACTGTGCGGTTTGATATATGAAATTTTTGGAAATAATTTTTTTTTTTCAGTAGGGGACCAATATGATCATCCTAAAATATTACAACATAAATGTATTCACTGATCCCCCCCCCCCCCCCCCCCCCTAAAATCGTTCTTCGGAATCGTCTGTTCCTCACCAGGCGACAGAATCTCAGTAAAAGAATATTTACAAAGATGAAAAGTAGCTCTGGATCCATTTTTTGATGAAAAATTGCTTTATTAAATGTTTTCACTACAGCGGAATATGACTTGAGAATGTTCCATCACGTCTTGGCTTGAAAATGTCAAGGGACACTAATTATTTTAGGTAATAAGTAATTATTACTGTATTATTATTGACATTAATGTTTCATTTGATTATATAAAGTTAATTATAGGGTAAAATATTGCATCTTCATAAAATGACCGCTGAATGTATTTCTGATGGGTTAAAATAATTAAATGGACCTGGCCACTTTTAATTATTATAATAATTATCATAATTATGCGACACCATGACGTCACTTTAGGAGTCATGGTGCACGACGGAGTTCACTCATCCACGTAGTGAGGAGGGAACGGGGAACGAGGGGGTGGAGTCTTCGTGACTTCTTGACCTCTGACCCTTGTCAGGGGGCGGGGTCTCCTGGAGGAGAGGAACGTGAGGAGAGAAGCACGACTGCACGACCGTCGTGAACACACAATTACACGTGCACATGTCAGCACTATTATAGACATACTGCTGCTGACCCCAGCCATCCCGACTGACCCCTGACCCCTGACCCCTGGCCCCTGACCCCTGGCCCCTGGCCCTGCCCTAAACCCAGTTCCAACCTCAACCTCACAGTTGTGAGCACAAAATGTCCCTTTGCTGGTAAAACCCCATCGATGTGAGAACATGCTTGGACGTGGTCGCCCCTGAATCCTGAGGGAGAAAACAGCTCAGGTCAAAGGTCAGAGTGCAGAGGTCAGACAGGGTGGAGCCAGATGCTGAGATGAGTCAGGTGCCCGAAACTGCTTTGAATAAACAAATGATCGTAAGCAGCTGATTTGAATGTCATCAATCAATCAGGCCGATGACCTGGAGCCCAGGACAGATCCTCCAGGAGAAGAGGAGGAGCCCAGGACAGATCCTCCAGGAGAACAGGAGGAGCCCAGGACAGATCCTCCAGGAGAAGAGGAGGAGCCAGGACAGATCCTCCAGGAGAACAGGAGGAGCCCAGGACAGATCCTCCAGGAGAAGAGGAGGAGCCCAGGACAGATCCTCCAGGAGAAGAGGAGGAGCCCAGGACAGATCCTTCAGGAGAAGAGGAGGAGCCAGGACAGATCCTCCAGGAGAACAGGAGGAGCCAGGACAGATCCTCCAGGAGAACAGGAGGAGCCCAGGACAGATCCTCCAGGAGAACAGGAGGAGCCCAGGACAGATCCTCCAGGAGAACAGGAGGAGCCCAGGACAGATCCTCCAGGAGAAGAGGAGGAGCCCAGGACAGATCCTCCAGGAGAACAGGAGGAGCCAGGAGATCTTCCAGACCATTGCTCTGCAGCTCTGGAGATACTCAAAGAGCACAAACGCCCCGACCAACAGAACAAAGAGCATCATCCAACCCGCTGTCGACCTTCTCTGTGGGCTGAGCTCCACCTCTGGAGAATGAGCTTCGCTGTCTGACCTTTGACCTCTGGATGGAGCCAGATTTGCCTGCAGAGGATCCATCGTGGGTTTGAGGTCATGCAAAGCACTTGTGAGCTGGTGGCGTTGGCCACCAGGAGGGCGCATTTCCACCAGCCGGCGGGACGATCCGACGCTCGGGAAGGTGGGAACGCTGCGTTGTCGGGGTTAGAGCTGGGCTCCAGAGACCTTCGGACATGTTCAGGAGAACCCCAACCCTCTGACCTCTGAGGACCTCTGACCTCTCTGTTGTTGCTGAAGAGCTTGTCTCCTCCACCGGTGATGGCGAGGATCAGCATGGCGGAGAACCACACGCTGTCCTTCTCCTTCCACTGCTCCCAGTCCAGACCCGCCTTTCTGCTGTCCATCACCTTCTTCATCGTCAAGACTGTCATCGTCCTCCCCGGGGCGGGGGTGGTCCTGCACCTGGGGCGGCGGCGCTGGCGGCGGCGCTGCTCTGCCCCAACAAGTCACGCTGACGTCTTCACCTACAACATGGTCCTGTTTGACCTGCTCTTCGTCGCAGGGTTCCTCCTCTTCCTCGGTGGCAGCTTCTCCGCCCTCCTGCAGATGAAGGTTGTGGGCTTCTACGTCTCTCTCCTCACGTTTCCTGGGCCCGTTCTGCTTCACATCCTGGCCTGTTTGGAACGCTATCTGGCCGTCGTCCACCCTGTCACCTACCTGACGCTCAGACGTTCCGGTGGAACCAGGATCCGGAACTTGGTCCTGGTCTGTGTGTGGTTGCTGTGTTGGGGTTGGAGCGCTGGTGGGACAGAAACCCTCAACTTTCCGTTCCTCCCCATTTTCCTGTTGTTGGGCTTCGCGTTACTCATCGTCACCTTGAGCAGCCTCCGCGTTCTGTGTGTTCTGATCCGTCCCAAACCAGGACAAGGGGGCCGGTCCAGCCAGGGTTCCAAGCTGAGGGCTTTTCAGACCATGACGGCCATAACGGGCACGATGTGGATGTGGTTCCTGGGGGTCCTGGTCAGTCTGGCGCTCAGCACAGACCACAGTCAGGTGGACGGCTGCCTGCTGCTGGTCGGTGGGTACTGGTTCACGCTGCCCAGTACCCTGGTTCTGCCCCTCCTGTTCCTACACAGAGCCAGAACATTCTCTGGTTGCAAATGTTAAAATTAGTTCGTCATAAAGTTTCCTTGACCTGGTCCATGTCCATGTCCTGGTCCTGGACCTGGACCTGGACCTAGTCCTGGTCCTGGTCCTGGACCTAGTCCTGGTCCTGGACCTAGTCCTGCTCCTGGTCCATGTCCTGGTCCTGGTCCTGGTCCTGGACCTAGTCCTGGTCCTGTTCCTGGACCTAGTCCTGGTCCATGTCCTGGTCCATGTCCTGGTCCTGGACCTAGTCCTGGTCCTGGTCCTGGACCTAGTCCTGGTCCTGTTCCATGTCCTGGTCCTGGTCCTGGACCTAGTCCTGGACCTAGTCCTGGTCCATGTCCTGGTCCTGGGCCTAGTCCTGGTCCTGGACCTAGTCCTGGTCCTGGTCCTGTTCCATGTCCTGGTCCTGGAGGGGGAGAGGGAGGGGGAGAGTGTGTGTGTGTGAGAGAGAGTGTGTGAGGGAGTGTGTGTGGGGGGGGCAGTTAGCTTCAGCGAGGTTGTTTCTGTGTGTTCAGCGTTTCCTTTCAACAAGCTCCGTCTTTAAGCTGATGGTAGAACTGGTTTGACTGGAGGACGATCCAAAAACCAGTCCAGGCCTGCTGGGCAGTCCTTGATGGTCCTCATCACAACGCTGGAGAAACATGTTTTCTTTCTTTTTTCTGAGTTCTGGAATGATATTCAGGAAGCTCAAGTCCTCCGCGGGACTGGACCGAGGTAATCAGGCGTCCGTGATGTCAGCGTAAACGTTGGAATAAAGGTCACGTGACTCTTCTGCAGCCAAGATGAAGAAGCAAAACACGAGAAGAACTGAGAAAAGACCATGGAGGAGGATTTTAGGACCGTGTGACTGATGGTACCAGTGTTGCTCCTGTAAACTGATCCTGATACAATCTGATCTGTGTTTCAGGGTGTGACGGCCCCTGAGCTGTGTGCTAACCTAGCCTAACCTAGCCTAACCTAGCCTAACCTAGCCTAACCTAACCCTAACCTAACCCTAACCTAGCCTAGTCTAACCCTACCCTAACCTACCCTACCTTAGTCTAACCTACCCTAACCCTAACCTAGTCTAACCTACCCTAACCCTAACCTAGCCTAACCTAACCCTAACCTAGCCTAACCCTACCCTAACCCTAACCTAACCCTAACCTAACCCTAACCTAGCCTAGTCTAACCCTGGCCAGTGATCTGCCGGTTGCTGTCCCCAGCTGCTTCACACCTGCTGATTTTCACTCTCACCTGTGTTTGTTGGGTGTTTTCTTTTGGTTTAGGAAATAAATGTTTAAACTGGACAGGGCGTCTTCCTCTTTTGTTGTGGACTTCAGGAGTGGGCCAGAACAAGGGTCATTCTGAAGACTCTGTCATGATAGCAGGAGACCTTCTCACCTGTATGTTGGGGACGGTGACCTCAGGTCTCCAGGGAAGACCGAACATCCTGAAGGTTTCAATAATGAAGCGAACACCTCGGTATTGCTCAGCTTTACTTTATTTCATTCCCGTGCGTCACCCTCAGCTCCATCTTTGGACCTTCTCCGCAGACGTTGCTTCACCGTCAGCTGAGCGTGAGCGCAGCAGCGCCGCCTTGTTGATGTTTGTGGCAGCTCTGATGGCAGATTTCATCGCCGTCTCTATCCAGGCGTGAGGCAGCGCTGTGTGTTCTCCAGCAAAGTGGATCCTGCTCTCGCTCCGGAAGAGCTCCTCATGATACTCCAAAGTTTGGTACGGAGTGAAGGCAGCAACTCCACCCAGGCTGTAAGGATCCAGCTCCCACTTCTTCACCAGGACTCCGGTGCAGAGAGCTCTGAGCCGCCGGCAGTGGATCTGCTCCAGGTCGCTCAGAACCAGCTCCTTGATGTCTTCATCACTGGTGCCACTGAAGATCACAGAGTCGTCAGACCAGGTGTAGGAGGCCAGTAGGACGCCCACAGTCTGGTTCTCTGGGAAACTATGGCTAGGATAGTAGATGAACCGGGAAGGCCGGTCGGTGACGCTCTTCCCTCCACGAATTCCATCTTTCTCCCAGAACCTCTCACTGAAGGTGAGGATGACTTTGGTCAGACCCATATAGTGAGCTGCCCTCAGCGCTTCCATCTTCCTCATGGACAGAGACGGAACAAAGTCAATTAAAAGAGCAGCTTTGGCCGTGGTCGTTACCAAGACGACATCTGCTCGAAGGTCAGTGAGGGATGACTGTTGTTCTTTCTGGTACGACACAGTCACCCCTTCATCTGACTGCACGATGCGTTTGACCCTGGAGTTGAGGAGGACCGGCTCATGGAGGACAGCCAGGAAGGCTTGAGGTAGAAGGTCCATCCCACCAGAAATCTCATTGTACCTGCAACATTTGAAATGGTCAACCAGTAGCAACCACAGTTAACCAGTACCAGCCAGACTCAACCAGTACCAGCCAGAGTCAACCAGTACCAGCCAGAGTCAACCAGTACCAGCCAGACTCAACCAGCACCAGCCAGACTCAACCAGCACCAGCCAGAGTCAACCAGTACCAGCCAGAGTCAACCAGTACCAGCCAGAGTCAACCAGCACCAGCCAGACTCAACCAGTACCAGCCAGAGTCAACCAGTACCAGCCAGACTCAACCAGTACCAGCCAGAGTCAACCAGTACCAGCCAGACTCAACCAGCACCAGCCAGAGTCAACCAGTACCAGCCAGAGTCAACCAGTACCAGCCAGAGTCAACCAGCACCAGCCAGACTCAACCAGTACCAGCCAGACTCAACCAGTACCAGCCAGACTCAACCAGTACCAGCCAGAGTCAACCAGTACCAGCCAGACTCAACCAGTACCAGCCAGACTCAACCAGTACCAGCCAGAGTCAACCAGTACCAGCCAGACTCAACCAGTACCAGCCAGAGTCAACCAGTACCAGCCAGACTCAACCAGCACCAGCCAGAGTCAACCAGTACCAGCCAGAGTCAACCAGTACCAGCCAGAGTCAACCAGCACCAGCCAGAGTCAACCAGCACCAGCCAGAGTCAACCAGTACCAGCCAGAGTCAACCAGTACCAGCCAGAGTCAACCAGCACCAGCCAGAGTCAACCAGTACCAGCCAGACTCAACCAGTACCAGCCAGACTCAACCAGTACCAGCCAGAGTCAACCAGTACCAGCCAGACTCAACCAGTACCAGCCAGACTCAACCAGTAGCAACCACAGTTAACCAGTACCAGCCAGACTCAACCAGTACCACCCAGACTCAGCCGGTACCAGCCAGACTCAGCCGGTACCAGCCAGACTCAGCCGGTACCAGCCAGACTCAGCCGGTATGACTACATTCTCCAGCGTCACTGAACCCAGCTGCCTGGTGGAGGTTTGAGCTCTCTGAGTTCTGGGTGTTTGCCATTGGTGGCGACCCACCTGATGTTGTCATTGACATCAGCGTTGAGGTACATCACTTCGGTCAGAGCCATGAACATCAGGCTTTGGTCATTCAGCAGGTCTCCCACCATGCGCAGGGCTCCTGGACTCAGGTGTCCTTCCTCTCTCAGGTACTCCTTTAAATGAGAGTGTGACTGGAGGTCAGTCCAGAGGCTCGACAGAAGAAACCATCAACATCGCGGTGTTCAGAGTGCGGCTGCTGCTGGTAGATGATTGACGTGTGGTTGCACCTTCCAGGAGTAGTGGTTGTAGTGCCTCTTTGAGGCGTCGCAGCCATGAGTCTTCACGAACTCTCGGATCTGTCAGAAAACCAAAACATCCGGGGTTAATGTGGGTTGAGGGGCGTGAGGTCCGCCCTGAGCCCAAACCCTGCTCCACGTGAAGGAGCACTCTGGACAACTTCCAGACTGGTTTGAAGGCCTGAGCCTGCACTTTGAGGGTTTTTAATGATCTTGAATCACCAGTGATTGTGCTCTTTTAATACTTGTTGATTTAAAAGCAGGTTTGATCCCGTAGATCAAACAACTCACGTTGCTTGCTCGGAACACTACGTGGGTTTCTACGTGGCTCAGGTCCCGACTCTCAGAGAGGTGTTTTAAAATTCCCCATGGGCCCCACGGCCTTGGAGAGTCCCCCAAGGGTCCATTCTAGGGTTAGGGTTAGTTCTCCGCGGACGATGCAGTGCTGTTTGAGTTGTTTACCGGCTGCAGCGCCTGCTCCTTCAGCTCCTCTGCTGACCGTCCTCGCTCATGTCTCTGGACTGGATAGTGGAGGACGTCGGGGTTCTGCTGCACGGCGGCGGTCCTCCTCCGGACACCGTTCACCAGGTAAAAGGTGTTTGGATCCACCATGTTGAATTTGTTCACTTTGAGCCCAAACATCTCCACAAATGCGTGCACAATGCTGGTGGAACACAACCATAACATTTACTGCAGCAGATGCCCTAAACTACCTGGTTGAAGGGTCACGACACCTCGGGTCCAAATGCAGTGTTGCTGACTGGTTCTGGTCCAGCTCATGAGTGACGCCCTCTACGGGTTGAACCCCAGCTGACGTTTCGGAGGCAGCTTTTTTACCACCCTGCCCCTCTGTAAAAACTAGCACCTGTCACTCTCCTCCAACTGGTTCTGGACCCCGTGGCCTTCAGAAACGTCCTGTCTGGGGCTCATGGGGCCACGTTGCTGGTGCTGTCAGAGTTGCTCAGTAGCTAGCTTAAGTGTGTTGCTATGATGGTGTTTCTTTTGTGTGTTTGTGTGAGAGTTTGGTTGTGGTGATGGTGACATTGGTGGTGTTGGTGGTGATGACCTGCCCCATAATTGGGGGTGTTCCAGCCTACTCACACCCAACCTGAGGGTTGTAGCTCCGCCCACATGTTTACCAGAGTTGAGAAGAAAGAGGAAGAACATGTGAACGTGTTTCTCACCTGTTTTGCTAAATGTTTGTGTGCAACGTACCGATGAGAACTGGGGATCCTCATGGCGCCCAGGTCGGCGTACCAGCCTTCATTTTGGTTTCTGTAGGTCTGCACGCGTCCCCCAACGTGGCTGCTGGCCTCTAAGATGGTCACCTTGTTGCCATAAATGCACAAACAATGGTTCAAAAGTCACCTGAGAAGATGAAAGCAGGACCCAGAAGACCCGCTCCGTCTCAGTGGACCTTCACCCACGTCTACCTGGTGTCCTGCGTCCTGCAGTAACTTGGCGGCGGTCAGTCCGGCCACGCCCGCCCCCACAACGATCACATGATGAGACGTCTTGGAGCGAGGGAGTCCGGTCTGCACCGCCTGCAGCAGCCGGGCGTAGTCGTCCTCCTCCAGACAGTCGGACAGACGCACGACAGCTGTGGAGCCCCCGAGGAACAGGAGCATCACCAGGAACAGGAGCCGGGAGGGGAGCAGCATGCTGACACACACCAGAGAGATGCTGAGAGAGGACACACACAGAGACACACACAGAGACACACACAGAGACACACACAGACACACACTGAGACACAGAGACACACACAGACACACCGACACACACAGACACACAGAGACACAGAGACACACAGAGACACACACACACACACACACTCTCTTTCTCTCTCTCTCTCACACACACACACAGACACACACACACACACCCTACCCTCGTGTGTCCACCATCATGGACAACACATGTTCTAACCTTCTGGGTTTCTTCATGATGGCAGCAGCCTCACCTGTAGCTCCACCTGAGAATCACATGTTCAGCGTGTCCTCAGGTCTCTGCAAACATGGGGGCGGAGCCACCTCTGAGCTGAGGCATGCTGGGAAATACAGTGTGAGCAAATGGAGACTTGGGCTGTGTCCTAACCCCCCCTGTACCCTACATAGTGCCCTCAATAGTGTGGACGCCATTTTGAAATAGTGTCCGAATTGTTAGTGAGCATCGCTGGGCCCTATCTAGTGCACTCAATGTATCCCACAATGCACTGCGAAAAGTAGTGGACAAGCGAGCGCCCTAACTCAGGAATGTCTCCCATCAGCCTTTGCGGCAGAGGTGTCAAACTCAAATACCCAGGGGGCCAAAATTCCAAACTGGGCCAAAGTCACGCCAACATTGATATTTATTGAAAGAATCTTCCTCCAGCTACAACAGGGAACCTTTTGATATGGACCCAAAGCAGAGCAGCTTCAGCAGCAGACTCCTGCAGCCTCGCTGCTCTAAGGAACGGGACAGGAAGTCCTTCCTGCCGTCCGCCATCAGACTCTATAACTCATCCAAACCCAGCCAATAACAGTAACTGTAATGTTCATGTTGTAATTTTATTTCTAATGTATTCTATATTTATGTATATATGCTTATAATGCTTATAATATGTATATATTATATTATGTATATATTATATATATGCTTATAATATATGCTGTATATATGCTTATAACATTCTAATCTTATCTGTATTTATTTTTTTCTGTCTCTTTACTCTGCATACGCTGCTACTATAATTCAATTTCCCCACGGGGATGAATAAAGTTCATCTTAATCTTAATCTTAACTAGTTTTGCTCAACAACTGAACATGGAACAAGCAAAGCTTAACACAGTAAAATATATGATTTATTACTGCACACATGCAAAATCGAAATTCAAATTTAATAAAAACATATCATTTTTTCTCTTTTTATTTTCAGCCTTCTGAATTAAATTTCAATAGCAATCTTTTGCCGTTGTAAGTAACTTTTCATCTCTTTTTCTGGCACCTTTGAGTCATTTCCAGGTGCTTGTGTTTGTCTTGGTGTTGTGTTTTATAGCGCCATCTGCTGTTGTTCTCTTGTAATGAACATTGGCTCCACATACAGGACAGACAGGTCCGTCTTTTACATATCTAAACAGATATTCTGCCTCCTTCCTGTTCAGAAAGGGCCTATTTTCTGCCTTTCTTTTTACCATTTTTCAGAGGGGTAGTGAAGTGCCAGAATTAGCATTAGCATATAAGGTCGCTTTGACTACTTCCTCTCTCTTGGTGGTTGGCAAGCCACACATTGGTGCATTACCACCACCTGCTGATGTGGAGTGTGGATTTTAACACAGGAGAGCATTCTGGTATTTGTAGTATTAGCACATGCGCTTTAAGAGATAAGACCGACAGGCCAGCTCTAACAGTCAATTGGTATGGCTTCACGGGCCAAATATAATCACATTGCGGGCCAAATTTGGCCCACGGGCCAGAGTTTGACACCTATGCTTTACGGTATCACGTGATAATCTGTCAATGGGGGGTAAACGAGGAGAGATGACGTACAAATGTATGTATTATTATGTTATTATATGCTATTTGTTTCACATATCTTACTAGAGTGTAAAATTCTTTCACTTTAGCCGAACATTGCTGCCTCCATTTTAAATATGTTGTTGCCTTTATTTATTTATGCGCGACTATAAGCATCTTATTAGATTACGTACCCCTTTAGTTCCACCTTGCTGTAGGAGTGGTATTAATATAACGCAGCCTGACGGCTTGAATTGGTTTCTTAAGGGAGTGGTGATGACATTAGTAAGATGATCCGATGCCGGATGGAGAAGGACCACCTCTGCTCCGGGAAGAGGTTTTCTGCTGCAGCAGGATGGGAGTGGGTGGTGGCCAAATGTTATTATGGGCTGTATTTTATTGCTGTAACTTGGAATCTGGTGTGATCACAATCCAGAAACTACACTGATGGAAGATGTCTGTGTAGATTCTCAATCACCCAGGTCATTGTGTCCAAGGTAGTTTTCTCTGTCAACTGGACTGTTTCTTCTCCTGAAGACGTTCCTCCTTCTATCCAGGAGGCTTCTTCAGTTCTGACATCGCTGGGGAGAGAGCTTGAAGATATATAGCCCCTGTGGACCATTAGCATGCTAATGGTCTGGGTGGTCACCTGAGAGTCGTTAGCAGGGTCGTTGGTCGGGTCGTTCACCTAGTTTCTGTTGAGGTGTCTCCCCTTTGTCTGCTGGATCCCATGGTGGTGAGTCTCCAGGTCTCCTGGAATGGTGTGAACGTTTGGTTTGTTGGTGGAAGGAGTGGAGGACTGCATTGTTGTGGGTGACAGGAAGTGCCTCAGGCCACCACCTCTGTTTAAGGATGGTTTCTCCAGTTTGACATGGATGCTTCCTTGACCCCCCTTTCAGACCAGCGGTCTTCTCTGGCCAGTACCCGTACTGGGCTGTCCTGGAGGAGTGCCCACTCTCCTTTAGGTGTAGGTGGACCTGCTGAGTCCTGACCTGAAGAGGTGGCGCGTCTGTGTTGTGCTGTTCTTCTGTGGAGAGGTTGCTTGGTTTCCCCAATGTACAGTTCCTTGCATTTCTCCTGGCAAAATGTCTTCAAGAGAAGAAACCCAGTCCAGTTGACAGAGAAAACCACCTTGGATAAACTGATGGACTTCTGCAATTTGTTTATGTCCTTGTTCCAATTTGTAGAGTTGTGCTGAGGGAAATTGGCCCGAATGGAACGCTGACACCAGCACGAGAACCTTAAAAAAACCTACAAGGTTTGTAATAATTAGTCTAAATGT
>JAPVLW010000030.1:380000-382500 GCA_027382335.1 Takifugu ocellatus
GTCTGTAGCGGACTCCCAGTCCCTTACTGGGGACCTGTACACCCTGGAGGACGTCACCAGCTTCCTGGATGAAACCTTCGGCCAGTCCTGTGAAAGCAGCTGATTTTTTCCCAGACCCTGAAAAGTTTTTGAAAAAGTGCATTGCGGTTGCAGAAGGCTGTGGGAGGTCGACCTCCTCGATGAAAGAAAAAGATTCCGTCTAAAGAAACACATGACAGCAACAAGAAAGATGCTGAAGCAGAAAGGAAGGAAAAAAGCTAAAACATGTTAAAAGCTTCAAACAAGTTGCTGAGGTTAATGACGAGACTGATGTGTTGCATAACTTTTCTTTCCTTTGCTGCTCCTTCTACTGCTTCACCTCTCCAAGCCTCTATGGACAAGGCTCAGGGTGGCCTCACTTAACATCAATGGTGGCAGGGATCCACAGAAGAGGGCTCTGGTTGCAGATATGGTTGCTCAGAAGAAGCTAGACATCCTTCTCCTCCAGAGACACACAGTGATGGAGACAATGAGGTAGACTGGGGTCTGTGGTGGAGAGGCCTGTCCAGGTTGTCCCATGGCACCAACCTGTCTGCAGGTGTGGCCACTCTGTTCTCTCCCCGGCTGACGTTAGAGTCACCTCCACCACAGAGATCGCTGCAGGCAGAGCTTTAGCTGTCAGAGCTGAGGTTCAGGGCCTTCGTCTTCTGTCTAATAAACATCTATGCTCCCAGTCAGGGCTCAGACAGACTGGACCTGTTCCAGAAGGTCTCCTCGTTTGTGGAGCGGTGTGGTCAGGACGAGTGTGTAGTCATGGGGGGGGGACTGGAACTGCACCACAGACGTCACACTGGACAGGATTGGACAGGAGCCTCATCTCCAGGTCAGCTGCTGTGCTGTCTAGGCTGGGAGCAGAGCTGGGGATGGTAGATGTTTGGAGGGTGAAGCATCCCACCATCAGGCAGTTACACATGGGTGAAGGTGGTGGATGGGGTCATTAGTGCCGCTAGGCTGGACAGGTTCTACCTGTCCCAGGGTTTTAGCAATAGGTTAGTTAACAGTCACATTCATCCGGTTGGGTTCACTGATCATCACTTGGCCACTTTTGTTTTTCTTATTTCACAAACACACAAATGCAGCTCATACTGGCACTTTAACGTGAAGCTGCTCCAGGACACTGAGTTTAGTCGTAGGTTCGAGGCCTTCTGGGGAACCTGGAGAGGGAGGAAGGGGGACTTTGAGTGCCTTGGTCAGTGGTGGGGAGGGGTAAAGCACACATCAGAGCCTTCTGTCAGCAATACAGTAGTCACACAACACCACGGGTAAAACACACCATAGAACACTTGGAGAGGGAGATCAGGGATCTGGAGGGTAGTTTCAGCACACACACCAGCACAGAGGGACACACGCTGAGGCAGAAGAGGCAGGAACTCAGCTCTTTTTTACGGGAAAGAGTGAAAGGGCCTTGGTGAGGTCAAGGTTCACCAGCATCAAGGAGATGGATGCTCCCACCTCCTTCTTTTTCAATCTGGAGAGGTCCGTTTCACGCGCCAAACAGATGCTCTGCCTCCGCCTGCCTGATGGAACGATGACAGCTGACCCGGGTGAGATGAGGAGACCGCTGTGGACTTCTACGGCGCCCTCTACAGGGCGGAGGACTGTAGCAGGGAGGATGAGCTCCTGCAGGGTCTTCCTCGGCTGAGCCAGAGGGACCGGTCCATCCTGGACGCTGACATAACATTGGATGAACTTACTGCTGCGGTGGGACAGATGGCTTCTGTCGAGCTCCAGGACTGGATGGTTGCCCGCAGACTTCTATAGACATTTCTGGAGGTGTCTGGGTGCTGACCTGTGGGAGGTGCTGCGGAGTGCACTCACACAGGGCGATTACCGGCGTCCTGTCAGACCGCGGTCCTCTCTCTAATCCCAAAGAAGAGGGGACCTGGCTTTATTAAAAAACTGGAGACCTGTGGCGTTGCTCTGCACGGACTATAAACTTCTTTCAAAGGTGCTCGCCAACAGGCTCAAGAACCACCTCGATCTGCTCGTCCACAGAGACCAGTCGTATGTGTCCCGGACAGGTCAATTATGGACAACCTTTTTTTAATGAGAGATTTGTTTCACCTTTGTAAACTGTACGACATTGATGTCGGGTGATTTCTTTAGACCAGGAGAAGGCGTTCGACAGGGTCGATCACAAGTTTCTGTTTTCCGCATTAAGGGCTTTTTGGTTTCGGGGATGTTTTTCTGTCACTCTTGTCTCTGCTGTTACAGGGATGCTTGTTGTTTGGTGAAGGTTGGTGGGGGGTTGAGCTGTCCAGTGAGCGTCCAACGGGGAATAAGACAGGGATGTCCTATTTCTGGGACAGTTGTACTCATTGGCCATCGAACCTCTTCTAAACAACCTAAGAGCTAGGCTGTCGGGACTTTTGTTACCTGGTCTTCCTGAGCGTCCCCAGCCGGTGGTATCGGCTTATGCCGATGACATCAATGTTTTTGTTAGGGATCAGGGAGATGTGGA
>JAPVLW010000030.1:387500-392500 GCA_027382335.1 Takifugu ocellatus
AACGTTGGAACTGGAACAGCTCCTCCATCTTTATTCTCCTGGTTTCATTCAGTTATTGATGCCACAAACAGGAAACCACAAACAGGAAACCACAAACAGGAAACCATAAACAGGAAACCATAAACAGGAAACCACAAACAGGAAACCACAAACAGGAAACCACAAACAGGAAACCACAAACAGGAAACCATAAACAGGAAACCACAAACAGGAAACCTGTCAGATGTTTTCTTTCATGATTCAGTGAAATGAGTTTATCTTCACACCTTCTGTCAAATGTTTCTATCAAGGTGTCAAAGACATGAGGAGGAGCAGCACCTCCCTCATGATGCTAAAACACCTGCTAACGCTACCGCCTAGCTCACCTGTGAGCCGCCATCAGTGTTAGCTCAGCCTCACCCTCAGGTGTTTCATCTTCCAGGTTCTTCAGCTGCAGCGCAGTCAGGAGGAGGTGGAGGAGCACATGAGGAGGAGGGAGGAGGCCTGGAGCCAGCAGCACACACACACCCTGGCAGAGCTGCAGGTAACACACACACACACACACCCTGGCAGAGCTGCAGGTAACACACACACACACACACCCTGGCAGAGCTGCAGGTAACACACACACACACACTGTGGCAGAGCTGCAGGTAACACACACACACACCGTGGCAGAGCTGCAGGTAACACACACACACGCACACACACACACACACACACACACACACACCGTGGCAGAGCTGCAGGTAACACACACACACACACACCGTGGCAGAGCTGCAGGTAACACACACACACACACCGTGGCAGAGCTGCAGGTAACACACACACACACACACACACACACACACACCGTGGCAGAGCTGCAGGTAACACACACACACACACCGTTGCAGAGCTGCAGGTAACACACACACACACACACACTGTGGCAGAGCTGCAGGTAACACACACACACACACACCGTTGCAGAGCTGCAGGTAACACACACACACACACACACCGTGGCAGAGCTGCAGGTAACACACACACACACACACACCGTTGCAGAGCTGCAGGTAACACACACACACACACACACCGTTGCAGAGCTGCAGGTAACACACACACACACACACACACACACACTGTGGCAGAGCCCCTCCCACCACAACACCTTCAGAGCACTGCCCAGGTGCCCTTGAGCAAAGGGACCACCTGCCATCGTGGACCCTCCTGAGAGCCGGAGGGACCCGGAGGAGACCTTTGCTGATCTCTTCTCCTCTCTCAGGCCTGTCGCTCTGAATGTGCCGCCGCCCGCCGTGGCGCCGCCTCTCTGCAGCGGCGCCTGACCTCGCTGACCTCCGACCACTGCAGGAGGCGTGGCGAGGCCGCGTCCTTCCTGTGCGCCACTGGCCTGCTGGCGGGCGCTCTCAGACACGCCCACCGCTGTCTCGCCATGCTGCGCCAGCAGAAAGCACAACTCTCCAGACGGTTGGAGGAGAAGGAGGTGCTGGAGGAGGAGGTCAGGAGGCTGGCTGCTGCTCTGGGGGGGCAGGAGGAGCGGGGAGGCGGAGCCCTGAGACGGTGGAGGACGGCCGTGTGGGCGCTGCTGGCGCTGCACAGGTGGCGCCAGCTCAGCCGCCACGCAACAGTGTTGTTCCAGGTGGAGGCGGGAGGAGGCGGGGCAACTGTGGGCGTCTGTGGTGGGTGGAGTCCAAAAGCCCGCAGGGCTCAGGTCTCAGCCAGGACAGGTGAGTAGTGCCACACTCCGAGTCCTGCGTGGCCCAGGCCCCCTTCATGTCTCACCTGACCTGCAGCTCCTCCGGACCGGTGGGAGGAGTTTACCTGCTGGCTTCGCTCCCAACGCCTCTCCTCCGCCGTCCTGGTCTCCATGGCTGGCCTGCAGGAGGCGCTGGAGCGCCCTGGTAAACACACACACACACACACTCGCTCCTCAGCACCAGCCGTCTCGTTCACCTGTCACCTCCTGTAGGCTCCTCCCCTCAACACCTGACATCTGCCTGTCGCTCTGCTGTGTCCCGCCTCCTGGAACACCTTGTGAGCCAATCAGAAGCGGAGGTCACCAAACTGATGGACCCACCAAAAAGCAAACCGGTACTGTGCTCACACCTGTTCAGACTTCAGTAGAAACAAAAGGACACGTGCGCTGTTATGGGTGCAAACATGTGCTGTTTTTCTCAGACGTTAGGCTCCGCCCTCCAGCAGCACTTCCTGCTCTTTAGCCAAAGGCTCCATTCAGCTGAGGTGGAGAGGCGGAGCCTGAGGCTGGAGCTGACCAATCAGAAGAGAGGGAGGAAAGAGGAGGTGGGGAGGGACGCGCACACACACTCACACACACACACACACTCACACACACACACAGGGGACCTTCGGTCTTTGGCTCTGATGTTCTTTGGTCTTCAGCTCTGATGTTCTTTGGTCTTTGGCTCTGATGTTCTTTGGTCTTCGCTCTGATGTTCTTTGGTCTTTGGCTCTGATGTTCTTTGGTCTTCAGCTCTGATGTTCTTTGGTCTTCAGCTCTGATGTTCTTTGGTCTTCAGCTCTGATGTTCTTTGGTCTTCAGCTCTGATGTTCTTTGGTCTTCAGCTCTGATGTTCTTCTGCAGCAGGTCCTCGGTGCGGCTGCAGAGCTGAGGAGAGAACAGGAAGCTGAGGCGCTTCTGCAGGAACAGACCGATCAGCTTCCTGTGCTGCAGCGGCGGGCGAACACACACGCTGCCCAGCACAGCGGGCTCGCGCAGGTACGCCCTGACCACCACACTGGAACGTTTGGAGACGACCAGGAACCATCATTTGACCAGCAGAGCCTGGGCTGGCAGCATCAGGCTGATCCTGGACCTGACCCAGAGCCCTCGGGACCTCAGGCCGGGCTGAAGGTCCTGAATTCTGTGCCCGTGGTGCTGAGAGAAGGTGCTGATGGTGCTGTCACCTGTGCACAGGCGCTGGCGGCGGCTCAGCAGGAGGTCCGGCAGAAGGAGCGCTCCCTGAGGACTCTGGCTCAGCACCTGTTTGCTGTGCAGAGAGACCGGAAGCGGCTGGCCCGGAGACTGCGCCGGCTCCAGGGTGAGCTGAGCCACGCCGCCAGGTCAGTCACCGCCACCGCCGCAGCCACATCTGCTTTGATCCCCAGCTCCTTTGATGTGAAACCCATGTTTGCAGCTGCAGGAGCTCTTTGATCAGCAGCCTGAAGGCGGCAGAGACAACCTGCCAGCAGGTACTCATGCTAACGCCCGTGAGCATGCTAACGTGCACGCGCTAAAGGGGGCCTGACCCACTGTCTGCTCTGCAGGTCAGAGAGAGCCTCATCCAATCACAGCACGCCGCTCAGCTCCGCCCCCTCAGGTTACCCACACTCCTGGGAATGAAGCAGGCAGAGAGCATGATGGGAGCTGCCTGCCAGGTAACGAGGACGTCAACATCCTGTTTCCCTGCCCTTCCTGTCACTAAAGGTTCCCCCCCCCATATCTGCAGAGCTTCTTCACCTCCTTCTCTCAGCTCCATCACGCCTGCGTCTCTCGGATCAATTGGTTGCAACAGGAAGTGTCTGCCTCCCGGAGTCACGTGACCTCGGTGCGTCGCCGTCTCCAGGATGAGCGTTTCCAGGACAACCAGGCTTCCGTCCCTGTCAGATGGTTGTTTTGGAAAACAGGACATTACAAAATGAAACGTGCTTTCTGTACCACCTCAGGGCTTTGCTCCCCTCCTGCTCTCGGATTGGTCAAGCCCCGCCCCTTCCAAAGAAGACCCCGCCCCCTCTCCAAACCTCCCAGAGTCAAAGAAAAGTGAAGGAGGGTTAAACGAAGACTCTGTAAAGCACCTGGAAACAATTCTGATGGTAACAGATGCTAAATAAATAAAGATGGATGATGGATGGATGAGTGGATGGATGGATGGATGGATGAGTGGATGGATGGATGGATGGATGAGTGATGGATGGATGAGTGGATGGATGGATGACTGATGGATGGATGGATGGATGAGTGGATGGATGGATGAGTGATGGATGGATGGATGAGTGGATGGATGGATGAGTGGATGGATGGATGAGTGAGTGATGGATGAGTGATGGATGGATGATGGATGGATGGATGAGTGAGTGATGGATGAGTGATGGATGGATGATGGATGGATGGATGAGTGGATGATGGATGGGTGGATGATGGATGGGTAGATGATGGATGGATGGATTAATTGATTAATTGATTGATTGATGCAGCCCTGGAGAATCATGGAAAGCTTCAGCTGTGGACAACACATGAAGAAGAAGCAGCGGTCCTGGAAGGTGCTGGAGGAGTCCTGGAAGGTGCTGGAGGAGTCCTGGAAGGTCCTGGAGGAGTCCTGGAAGGTGCTGGAGGAGTCCTGGAGGAGTGCTGGAGGAGTCCTGGAAGGTCCTGGAGGAGTCCTGGAAAGCCGGTCGGCTCCAGTTAGCAACGTTATTCCCAAGTGGTGTCGGAACAGTGAAGAAACTTTATTCCTGCTGCATCAGCAGTGTCACACACACTCACACACACAGACTCACACAGCTCCAGGGTGAGTGTGTGTGTGAGTGTGTGTGTGTGAGCGTGTGTGTGTGTGTGTGTCTGCTGACTCAGTTGTTCACCACGTCCCTCTGATGTTTGTCGTTCTTCCGTGTTTCTTTTTGCTCCTCAGTTTCTGGACTTTTACTCTGAGCGGATTCTTTCTTTCATGTTCTTGTTGTCCTGATTAGCTGTGTTGTTGCTAGCTGGTTGTTAGCTGTGTTGTTGCTAGCTGGTTGTTAGCTGTGTTGTTGCTAGCTGGTTGTTAGCTGTGTTGTTGCTAGCTGGTTGTTAGCTGTGTTGTTGCTAGCTGGTTGTTAGCTGTGTTGTTGCTAGCTGGTTGTTAGCTGTGTTGTTGCTAGCTGGTTGTTAGCTTTGATGGACAGAACCTCTGAAAGCTTCTCGTGTGTGTGCAGCTCATTTAAACACTTTTCAACCCAGAACCGTGTTCGTTTCTTCCCAGTCCGGCCGTGTCGCTGCCTAGCCTAGCTTAGCATGC
>JAPVLW010000030.1:400000-405000 GCA_027382335.1 Takifugu ocellatus
AGAGGAGAGCAGCAGGAGGAGAGGAGAGCAGCAGGAGGAGAGGAGAGCAGCACCAGGAGGAGAGGAGCACCAGGAGGAGAGGAGAGCACCAGGAGCACCAGGAGGAGAGGAGAGCAGCACCAGGAGGAGAGGAGCACCAGGAGGAGAGGAGAGGATCACCAGGAGGAGAGGCGAGCAGCGCCAGGAGGAGAGGAGAGGAGAGGAGCACCAGGAGGAGAGGAGAGCAGCAGGAGGAGAGGAGAGCAGCAGGAGGAGAGGAGAGCAGCACCAGGAGGAGAGGAGAGGAGAGCAGCACCAGGAGGAGAGGAGCAGCAGGAGGAGAGGAGAGGAGCACCAGGAGGAGAGGAGAGGAGAGCAGCACCAGGAGGAGAGGAGAGGAGCACCAGGAGGAGAGGAGAGCAGCAGGAGGAGAGGAGAGCAGCAGGAGGAGAGGAGAGCAGCACCAGGAGGAGAGGAGCACCAGGAGGAGAGGAGAGCACCAGGAGCACCAGGAGGAGAGGAGAGCAGCACCAGGAGGAGAGGAGAGGAGAGCAGCACCAGGAGGAGAGGAGAGGAGCACCAGGAGGAGAGGAGAGCAGCAGGAGGAGAGGAGAGCAGCACCAGGAGGAGAGGAGCACCAGGAGGAGAGGAGAGCACCAGGAGCACCAGGAGGAGAGGAGAGCAGCAGGAGGAGAGGAGAGGAGAGGAGCACCAGGAGGACAGGAGAGGAGCACCAGGAGGAGAGGAGAGCACCAGGAGGAGAGGAGAGGAGAGGAGAGGAGCACCAGGAGGAGAGGAGAGCACCAGGAGGAGAGGAGAGGAGCACCAGGAGGAGAGGAGAGGAGAGGAGAGGAGCACCAGGAGGAGAGGAGAGCAGCAGGAGGAGAGGAGAGGAGAGGAGCACCAGGAGGAGAGGAGAGCACCAGGAGGAGAGGAGAGGAGAGGAGTACCAGGAGGAGAGGAGAGCAGCAGGAGGAGAGGAGAGGAGAGGAGAGCACCAGGAGGAGAGGAGAGGAGCACCAGGAGGAGAGGAGAGCAGCAGGAGGAGAGGAGAGCACCAGGAGGAGAGGAGAGGAGCACCAGGAGGAGAGGAGAGCACCAGGAGCACCAGGAGGAGAGGAGAGCAGCACCAGGAGGAGAGGAGAGCAGCACCAGGAGGAGAGGAGAGGAGCACCAGGAGGAGAGGAGAGGAGCACCAGGAGGAGAGGAGAGCACCAGGAGGAGAGGAGAGGAGAGGAGCACCAGGAGGAGAGGAGAGCACCAGGAGCACCAGGAGGAGAGGAGAGCACCAGGAGGAGAGGAGAGCAGCACCAGGAGGAGAGGAGAGCAGCACCAGGAGGAGAGGAGAGGAGCACCAGGAGGAGAGGAGAGGATCACCAGGAGGAGAGGCGAGCAGCGCCAGGAAGAGAGGAGAGGAGAGGAGCACCAGGAGGAGAGGAGAGCAGCACCAGGAGGAGAGGAGAGGAGAGCAGCACCAGGAGGAGAGGAGAGGAGAGGAGCACCAGGAGGAGAGGAGAGCAGCACCAGGAGGAGAGGAGAGGAGAGCAGCACCAGGAGGAGAGGAGAGGAGCACCAGGAGGAGAGGAGCAGGAGGAGAGGAGAGGAGAGCAGCACCAGGAGGAGAGGAGAGGAGAGGAGCACCAGGAGGAGAGGAGAGGAGCACCAGGAGGAGAGGAGAGGAGAGCAGCATCAGGAGGAGAGGAGAGCACCAGGAGGAGAGGAGAGCAGCACCAGGAGGAGAGGAGAGGAGCAGGAGGAGAGGAGAGCAGCACCAGGAGGAGAGGAGAGGAGAGCAGCACCAGGAGGAGAGGAGAGGAGCACCAGGAGGAGAGGAGAGCAGCACCAGGAGGAGAGGAGCACCAGGAGGAGAGGAGAGCAGCAGGAGGAGAGGAGAGCAGCAGGAGGAGAGGAGAGCAGCACCAGGAGGAGAGGAGAGGAGCACCAGGAGGAGAGGAGAGGAGAGCAGCACCAGGAGGAGAGGAGCAGCAGGAGGAGAGGAGAGGAGCACCAGGAGGAGAGGAGAGGAGAGCAGCACCAGGAGGAGAGGAGCAGCAGGAGGAGAGGAGAGGAGCACCAGTAGGAGAGGAGAGGAGCAGCAGGAGGAGAGGAGAGGAGCACCAGGAGGAGAGGAGAGGAGCACCAGGAGGAGAGGAGAGCAGCACCAGGAGGAGAGGAGCACCAGGAGGAGAGGAGAGCACCAGGAGCACCAGGAGGAGAGGAGCACCAGGAGGACAGGAGAGGAGCACCAGGAGGAGAGGAGAGCACCAGGAGGAGAGGAGAGGAGAGGAGAGGAGCACCAGGAGGAGAGGAGAGGAGAGCAGCACCAGGAGGAGAGGAGAGGAGAGGAGCACCAGGAGGAGAGGAGAGCACCAGGAGGAGAGGAGAGGAGAGGAGCACCAGGAGGAGAGGAGAGGAGAGCAGCACCAGGAGGAGAGGAGAGGAGCACCAGGAGGAGAGGAGAGGAGAGCAGCACCAGGAGGAGAGGAGCAGCAGGAGGAGAGGAGAGGAGCACCAGTAGGAGAGGAGAGGAGCAGCAGGAGGAGAGGAGAGGAGCACCAGGAGGAGAGGAGAGGAGCACCAGGAGGAGAGGAGAGCAGCACCAGGAGGAGAGGAGCACCAGGAGGAGAGGAGAGCACCAGGAGCACCAGGAGGAGAGGAGCACCAGGAGGACAGGAGAGGAGCACCAGGAGGAGAGGAGAGCACCAGGAGGAGAGGAGAGGAGAGGAGAGGAGCACCAGGAGGAGAGGAGAGGAGAGCAGCACCAGGAGGAGAGGAGAGGAGAGGAGCACCAGGAGGAGAGGAGAGCACCAGGAGGAGAGGAGAGGAGAGGAGCACCAGGAGGAGAGGAGAGGAGAGCAGCACCAGGAGGAGAGGAGAGGAGAGGAGCACCAGGAGGAGAGGAGAGCACCAGGAGGAGAGGAGAGGAGAGGAGAGGAGCACCAGGAGGAGAGGAGAGCAGCAGGAGGAGAGGAGAGGAGAGGAGCACCAGGAGGAGAGGAGAGCACCAGGAGGAGAGGAGAGGAGAGGAGAGGAGTACCAGGAGGAGAGGAGAGCAGCAGGAGGAGAGGAGAGGAGAGGAGAGCACCAGGAGGAGAGGAGAGGAGCACCAGGAGGAGAGGAGAGCAGCAGGAGGAGAGGAGAGCAGCAGGAGGAGAGGAGAGGAGCACCAGGAGGAGAGGAGAGCACCAGGAGCACCAGGAGGAGAGGAGAGCACCAGGAGGAGAGGAGAGCAGCACCAGGAGGAGAGGAGAGCAGCACCAGGAGGAGAGGAGAGCAGCACCAGGAGGAGAGGAGAGCAGTGTGAGAAGAATTATTGTTGTTGTTATCGTTTCAATGCTATAGTGAGTATAGTAAGTAGATTTAGAATGTTTAAGGAATGTTTAAGAAAAGAAATGTATAAGTGTTTGAACCAAGTATTGAAGCTGTTAGGTACCCAGCACTGAGAGGTACCATGTTCAAGGACACGGAGAAGTCGGAGAAGGAATCATGAGGTCAGATTGACACATATCTTGTGTGCACCAAATAAAAGAGGAGAGCGAGCAGCAGACGGGCGGAGTTGAGAGAGGAAGCTTGAACTGCTCGTCAGCTCTCCCTTGCAAGGCCTCCTGTTGTTTGTGTGGTTGATCTGAGTCTAGTGAACGAACAGCGCGGGTGACCAAACATCACCCTCACAAAAATTGGTCCTTCGAGCCGGATCCCAAGACCTGGAGAGGAGCGCCGTGGGACGACTGAACGCCGAAGTCTGCGCAGCCGGAGTCAAAAAGACGTCCGAAGTGAAAGACCTTTCATCACGAGTTGACGGAAGGCCGGTCTTCATCCCTCCCAGGGCGACCATCTCCAGTGACGGGAAGAAGGCACCAAAACAACTCAGAATAGGATGGCCTTAGATCTCATAACGGCCCCCCAGGGAGGAGTTGGTGCAATGGTAGGAGATTACTGTTGTACGTTCATCCCAGAGAATGATGCGGACGGTCACCTGATAGATAGCGCATTGAGAAATTTAACCAAACTACAGAGAGCTATGATTGATGATGGTAGTCCCCCACCAGACTGGCTTACAGGGATGTTGTCAAGGTGGAGGGAACTGTTGTTCAAGATAGGAATGATGATAGGGATAGTGCTGCTAGTATTAGCCATACTAGCTTGCTGTGTAGTACCTCTTGTTCGGGGTTGCATTGGCCGGCTCGTGGGATCGGCTGTTACTAGTACTTTGCTGCAGGTGGAAGAACGATCTCTACTGGACAACGATGAAGAGGAATCAGAAGAAGAATGGACAAATGTGATGCAAGATGTAAATGAAATGTTTGAGATGTCTTAAGCTGTACCCATGTTGAACTCTGAGTGTAAGAAATGTGTTTCTAGGAAAATGACGTAATGCATTTAAATTTCATGAAATGAAAAGATGTAATACTGACAATGAGAATCTAGACGCATTTAACGATAAACAGGAGGGAAATGTGAGAAGAATTATTGTTGTTGTTATCGTTTCAATGCTATAGTAAGTATAGTAAGTAGATTTAGAATGTTTAAGGAATGTTTAAGAAAAGGAATGTATGAGTGTTTGAACCAAGTGTTGATGCTGTTAGGTACCCAGCACTGAGAGGTACCATGTTCAAGGACACGGAGAAGTCGGAGAAGGAATCATGAGGTCAGATTGACATAAATGTTGTGTGCACCAAATAAAAGAGGAGAGCGAGCAGCAGACGGGCGGAGTTGAGAGAGGAAGCTTGAACTGCTCGTCAGCTCTCCCTTGCAAGGCCTCCTGTTGTTTGTGTGGTTGATCTGAGTCTAGTAAACGAACAGCGCGGGTGACCAAACATCACCCTCACAGCAGCACCAGGAGGAGAGGAGAGGAGAGCAGCACCAGGAGGAGAGGAGCAGCAGGAGGAGAGGAGAGGAGCACCAGGAGGAGAGGAGAGGAGAGGAGCACCAGGAGGAGAGGAGCAGCAGGAGGAGAGGAGAGGAGCACCAGGAGGAGAGGAGAGGAGAGCAGCACCAGGAGGAGAGGAGAGGAGAGCAGC
>JAPVLW010000030.1:410000-445000 GCA_027382335.1 Takifugu ocellatus
CCAGGAGGGGGGACCTGCAGGGACCACCTGATCTAGGGCGTCCACCAGGAGGGGGGACCTGCAGGGACCACCTGATCTAGGGCGTCCACCAGGAGGGGGGACCTGCAGGGACCACCTGATCTACGGCGTCCACCAGGAGGGGGGACCTGCAGGGACCACCTGATCAATGGTGTCCACCGTTGGGCCTCTCTCCCTCTGTCCATATCTCTCTGTCCAGGTCTCTCTGTCCATGTCTCTCTGTCCATGTCTCTCTGTCCATATCTCTCTGTCCATGTCTCTGTCCATGTCCCTCTGTCCAGGTCTCTCTGTCCAGGTCTCTCTGTCCAGGTCTCTCTGTCAGTGTCTCTCTGTCCATTTCTCTCTGTCCATGTCCCTCTGTCCATGTCTCTCTGTCCATATCTCTCTGTCCATGTCTCTGTCCATGTCCCTCTGTCCATGTCTCTCTGTCCATGTCTCTCTGTCCATGTCTCTCTGTCCAGGTCTCTGTCCATGTCTCTCTGTCCATGTCTCTGTCCAGGTCTCTCTGTCCATGTCTCTGTCCATGTCTCTCTGTCCAGGTCTCTGTCCATGTCTCTCTGTCCATGTCTCTCTGTCCATGTCTCTGTCCAGGTCTCTCTGTCCATATCTCTCTGTCCATGTCTCTCTGTCCAGGTCTCTCTGTCCAGGTCTCTGTCCATGTCTCTCTGTCCAGGTCTCTGTCCATGTCTCTCTGTCCATGTCTCTCTGTCCAGGTCTCTGTCTATGTCTCTCTGTCCATGTCTCTGTCCATGTCTCTCTGTCCATGTCTCTCTGTCCATGTCTCTCTGTCCAGGTCTCTGTCCATGTCTCTCTGTCCATGTCTCTCTGTCCAGGTCTCTGTCCATGTCTCTCTGTCCAGGTCTCTGTCCATGTCTCTCTGTCCATGTCTCTCTGTCCAGGTCTCTGTCCATGTCTCTCTGTCCAGGTCTCTGTCCATGTCTCTCTGTCCATATCTCTCTGTCCATGTCTCTCTGTCCAGGTCTCTGTCCATGTCTCTCTGTCCATATCTCTCTGTCCATGTCTCTGTCCATGTCTCTCCGTCCATGTCTCTGTCCATGTCTCTCTGTCCATGTCTCTCTGTCCAGGTCTCTGTCCATGTCTCTCTGTCCAGGTCTCTGTCCATGTCTCTCTGTCCATGTCTCTCTGTCCAGGTCTCTGTCCATGTCTCTCTGTCCAGGTCTCTGTCCATGTCTCTCTGTCCATGTCTCTGTCCAGGTCTCTGTCCATGTCTCTCTGTCCATGTCTCTGTCCAGGTCTCTGTCCATGTCTCTCTGTCCATATCTCTCTGTCCAGGTCTCTGTCCATGTCTCTCTGTCCATGTCTCTCTGTCCATATCTCTCTGTCCAGGTCTCTGTCCATGTCTCTCTGTCCAGGTCTCTCTGTCCAGGTCTCTGTCTATGTCTCTCTGTCCATGTCTCTGTCCAGGTCTCTCTGTCCATGTCTCTCTGTCCAGGTCTCTGTCCATGTCTCTCTGTCCATGTCTCTCTGTCCAGGTCTCTCTGTCCAGGTCTCTGTCCATGTCTCTCTGTCCATGTCGCTCTGTCCAGGTCTCTGTCCAGGTCTCTCTGTCCATGTCTCTCTGTCCATATCTCTGTCCAGGTCTCTGTCCATGTCTCTCTGTCCATATCTCTCTGTCCATGTCTCTCTGTCCAGGTCTCTGTCCATGTCTCTCTGTCCAGGTCTCTGTCCATGTCTCTCTGTCCATGTCTCTCTGTCCAGGTCTCTGTCCATGTCTCTCTGTCCATGTCTCTGTCCAGGTCTCTCTGTCCATGTCTCTCTGTCCAGGTCTCTGTCCATGTCTCTCTGTCCATGTCTCTCTGTCCAGGTCTCTGTCCATGTCTCTCTGTCCAGGTCTCTCTGTCCAGGTCTCTGTCCATGTCTCTCTGTCCAGGTCTCTGTCCATGTCTCTATGTCCATGTCTATGTCCATGTCTCTGTCCATGTCTCTCTGTCCATGTCTCTGTCCATGTCTCTGTCCATGTCTCTCTGTCCAGGTCTCTGTCCATGTCTCTCTGTCCAGGTCTCTGTCCATGTCTCTCTGTCCAGGTCTCTGTCCATGTCTCTATGTCCAGGTCTCTGTCCATGTCCAAGTCGTTCGCCTGTTCCAAGTCCTACCTGCCGGTCCACACGAGGACCCACAACGGGGAGAGACCCTACAGGTGCTCCGTGTGTGAGCAGACCTTCACCCAGAGTCACTGTCTGAAGAGCCACATGAAGAGACACCAGGAGGGGGGACCTGCAGGGACCACCTGATCTAGGGCGTCCACCAGGAGGGGGGACCTGCAGGGACCACCTGATCTAGGGCGTCCACCAGGAGGGGGGACCTGCAGGGACCACCTGATCTACGGCGTCCACCAGGAGGGGGGACCTGCAGGGACCACCTGATCAATGGTGTCCACCGTTGGGCCTCTCTCCCTCTGTCCATATCTCTCTGTCCAGGTCTCTCTGTCCATGTCTCTCTGTCCATGTCTCTCTGTCCATATCTCTCTGTCCATGTCTCTGTCCATGTCCCTCTGTCCATGTCTCTCTGTCCAGGTCTCTCTGTCCAGGTCTCTCTGTCCAGGTCTCTCTGTCAGTGTCTCTCTGTCCATTTCTCTCTGTCCATGTCCCTCTGTCCATGTCTCTCTGTCCATATCTCTCTGTCCATGTCTCTGTCCATGTCCCTCTGTCCATGTCTCTCTGTCCATGTCTCTCTGTCCATGTCTCTCTGTCCAGGTCTCTGTCCATGTCTCTCTGTCCATGTCTCTGTCCAGGTCTCTCTGTCCATGTCTCTGTCCATGTCTCTCTGTCCAGGTCTCTGTCCATGTCTCTCTGTCCATGTCTCTCTGTCCATGTCTCTGTCCAGGTCTCTCTGTCCATATCTCTCTGTCCAGGTCTCTGTCCATGTCTCTCTGTCCAGGTCTCTGTCCATGTCTCTCTGTCCATGTCTCTCTGTCCAGGTCTCTGTCTATGTCTCTCTGTCCATGTCTCTGTCCATGTCTCTCTGTCCATGTCTCTCTGTCCATGTCTCTCTGTCCAGGTCTCTGTCCATGTCTCTCTGTCCATGTCTCTCTGTCCAGGTCTCTGTCCATGTCTCTCTGTCCATATCTCTCTGTCCAGGTCTCTGTCCATGTCTCTCTGTCCAGGTCTCTGTCTATGTCTCTCTGTCCAGGTCTCTGTCCATGTCTCTCTGTCCAGGTCTCTCTGTCCATGTCTCTCTGTCCAGGTCTCTGTCCATGTCTCTCTGTCCAGGTCTCTGTCCATGTCTCTCTGTCCATGTCTCTGTCCATGTCTCTCTGTCCAGGTCTCTGTCCATGTCTCTATGTCCATGTCTATGTCCATGTCTCTGTCCATGTCTCTCTGTCCATGTCTCTGTCCATGTCTCTGTCCATGTCTCTCTGTCCAGGTCTCTGTCCATGTCTCTCTGTCCAGGTCTCTGTCCATGTCTCTCTGTCCAGGTCTCTGTCCATGTCTCTCTGTCCAGGTCTCTCTGTTTACACACATATGGGGATGATTGAAGATGAAAATCTGCATTCATGTCTTGAATAAAAGTGTCTTTACGGGGTTGTTGTAGACCTGGATCAGGGGGTGTCCAGGTCTACGGTGGCCCTGGTGGGTCTGTGTGAGTGGAACTGAGGTTTGAGGGCCAGTCCTGGGACCCGCCCACACCTGAGCTGCTGCTGTCCTCGTCTCCAGTTCCTGTTGGGAGACTTTCATACACCCAACGAAACACACACACTCACACAGACACACACACACACTCACACACACTCACACACAGACACAGACACACACACTCACTAATTTGAAACACAATCATACATCAGGATTAATCACAGGAAAAGTACTCTGTACTTATTGGTTGTAGTTTTTAAAAATATATATCTATATAACTGTTTAACACTGTCAACTTTAGAATTATCCCTGATGTGATGGAACATCTTAAGAATTAATTTGAAATAATTGCACAACCGAATTTCTCATTTGAAACCTTTAATCACAAAATAATTTCGACTTTTAATATTTTATCCCTAATATGAAATTCCCCTGTCACTCGCTCTCATTGCAGTTCTTCTCGCTGCCGCTGGGTGTCGCTATAAACATGTCCTTGGTGCACGCGTGTCTCAGCTCTTTGATGCAATGAATTTTGAGCCATTCCGGATTCCGTAGTTAAACAGGAAGTAACGCTTGAAGCTTTTTGCGGGAGCGTCTATTTGACAAGTTTTCTGGTTACTTTTGTGAACGACGCGCAGGGATCGCCTGGACTTTGTCCGTTTGGGGATGAGGACATGGATCGATTTCTGGATCACTTCAGATACAAAAGCGAGGCCGTCAGTAAAGTCTAACTGCTTCTGAATTTGGGATGATTACATTTCACCATCTACTCTGCTGCCGTTACAGATTACTTGATTTCTCTATTTGCTGCAGGAGTCCAAGTGGTTACAGGAACTCTTCAGCTTCATTAGTCAACATCTTTTTCCTCTTGTTTCTAAGTTCACTGGACCTGCTGCTGACACTTGTGTGACAGGTTAGTGGTCCAGTCAGCATCTGGGGTGACTTGATGACTGTAATACTGGGGACGCATGAGCCAGCTCAGGAAGGCTCTTTCTGCTCCAGGTTGCTGTCCAACATTTCCTTCCTCATTTTATCCACTGACAATGTGTTGCAGGTGGAGGTGTGTGTTGTCAAGATCTTGCAATGTGTGTGGTCACAAAGATAGAGCAGAACATGTGTGTTTCACACACTTTACCTGTCAGCTACAGGTAAGACCTCAGGGGAAAAGACAGGTTTTGCTGCGGAGGATGTTGACTGATGCTTCCCTAACTTGACTCCAGGCTGGTCTCCATCTCCGAGCTGGTCTCCCAGCAACACTTGCCTTGTGTCAGCCGTCTCTCCTGGAGCACCAGTCAGCAGCGAGCATGGCTGAAAGAGGCCGAGCGTTCACCGCCAGGTCACCAGCCTCTACAGCGGGTGAACCTGCTGCTAACTGGCTGCTTAGAAGAGGGGCAGGCGGGAGGATGGAGGGTGACAGACACCAGTGGGAGTGTCCGGTGTGAGGTGGGTGCTCTCTTCCGCTCCATCTGTGGGTTTGGGCGCAACAGTCACATTTAAAGTTGTCCATTTCTGCCTGTCCCTTTAGGGTGTGTCTTTTTCTCCACTGTGGCTGCATCATCCTGTCCTCTTTCCTAACTGGAACTACATCCCCTACAGTGGAAAGCTAACCAGGCCATCCCAACAACTGGACCATCACCAGATGTGCTGACTGTGGGAACATACAGGGTCTCCAACGAGCCCTTAAACTCCTTCAGCCCTATATATTTTTCTGAGGCGTCATCACTAATTCAGAAATCCAAGACCACCACGTGTCCTTTAGATCCCATCCCAACACCTGTTGAAGGATGTTCTACCATTGATAGGCAGTTCTATCCTGGACCAGATCAATGGTTCTTTAGTGTCAGGTTATGGACCCCGGTCCTACAAGGTGGCAGTGATTAAGCCGTTGCTTAAAAAACCATCACTGGATCCTGACGTATTAGCAAATTATAGGCCAATATCCAACCTTCCTTTGATCTCTAAAGTTCTAGAGAAGGTGGTGGTGACCCAGTTCCTGGAGCACCTGCAGAGGAACAGCCTGTTTGAGATGTTTCAGTCAGGCTTTAGAGCTCATCACAGCACAGAAACAGCACTTCTTAAAGTCACTAATGATCTTCTCATAGCTTCAGATCATGGACTGGTCTCTATGCTGGTTCTGCTGGACCTCAGTGCTGCTTTTGATCCAGTTGATCACAGCATCCTGTTACAGAGACTGGGCCATGTGATTGGGATTAAAGGGACAGCACTAGACTGGTTTAGATCATACTTATCTGATAGATACCAGTTTGCCCATGTCCATGGTTGCTCCTGTTTGACAGACGGCCTTCAGGTCTGGTCTCAAACAGTCGTCAACATCAGAAGTCGGACAAAACATGGATGCACAGATCAAGACCAATCGCATTTCAGTGGCTCGACTGGATGAATTATGCAATTCAAGTGGGATTTTCCTGAGAACGCTCAGTCAGAGCATTTGGAAATGTCCGAGGAAGATCAGCTGGTCATGGATCGAGTCTCTGAGTCAACCAAGCCGGTCAGCGGTCGCTACTCAATCAGGATGCCGTTGAAAAACAAAGATGTGAAAATGCCCAATAACAGAGCTGTGGCAGAGCAACGAGCGCTCAACATGAAGAAGAAGCTTCAGAGGAACCAGACGTTCAAAGACGACTACGTCATGAACGACATGATCAGCAAAGGCTACGCTGTAAAAGTACCAAATGAAGACCTAAAACGGAGTGATGGAAAGGTGTGGTTTATTCCGCATCACGCTGTTTACCACCCTAAGAAGCAGGAAATACGAGTGGTATTCGACTGTGGCTTCTTACCAAGGAACCACACTCAACAACTACTTCAAGGGCCTGACATGACAAGCAGTCTCATCTTAACAAGGTTCCAAGACCAAGTTGCAATAATGGCGGACGTAGAATCAATGGGCCAGATTCACGAAGCGTTCTTACGAACAAATTTGTTCTTAAGTCCCACGTACGAACAGTTGACGAAGATTGTGGCATTCACCAATTTCTTCTTATCCTGGATTTATTCGTAGGTAAGAACAAATCCTACGAACACTCAGGAGTACTCTTGCGCACATTTCAGTGCCGACATGTTGGCATGGTTGTGTTTTCTTCTCTTGTGCAGTTCAATAAAATTCAATATTACAATGATAATTCTGTCATATTTATTTATTTATTTGTTTATTTCCTATTTTTGGTGATTTACGGAGAATTTTAAAATTACGTAAATGTGCCAATGACTTAACATTAATCAACCAAATTGGAAACCATGCCAAAACTGTCTTTTTATTTGATTTTATCTTGATTTATTTTATTAGGGGATCGAGGATATGCCCTGGCTCCCTGGTTGTTGACACCACTGACCAACCCTCAGACTCCACAGGAGTTTTATTCAATCAGATGCATGCGCGCAGTCGCTCCACCATTGAACGCACCATCGGCATGTTAAAGCGGCGCTGGATGTGTTTGGACACAGAGCCACAACCCCGTGAGGATGTGCGTCCTGACGCAATGATGGGGCCAGACTGCAGGCACGCGGTTCACGTTCGAGCGCGATTAATTGCCCGTTTGTGAATAAAATGCATTATTGTCACAATCCGAGCACAGCTTTTACACGTTTATTTTTTTTACATTCTTCTTTTTTTACATTCTCGTTGATTTCTTTAAGCGTGTTGGCTATAGTCATCAGGGTTGAGGCAATTTTATCAAGCGTGTTAGCCATCCTTTCTTGATTGTTCAACACGGCGTCAGAAATCAGGCGTGGAGAGGCAAGCTTTGGGCATTTCGCTTTGGGCATTTGGCTTTGGGCATTTTGCTGCTTTTTGCTCCGTCTACAGGGTCCTGCTGCAGTTCCTTTTATGGGCATTAGTGGGCGGTGACTTATGCTAATCGTATGTTAATTAGACTCACCTGGCACGCGCTTCCAACTTACGAACAGATGGCATTCATTAATCTAAGAACACAGCTGCGAACAATTCTTTGGTTTACGAACGCGTTGATGAATCCGACGTAGGGTTTTCTTAAAAAACTTCTTAAGGACAACTTAAGAAAGAATCTAAGAAGATTCGTAAGAACATATTGGTGAATCGGGCCCAATGTTCCTTCAAGTTAAAGTACCACCAGAGGACGCTGACCTCAGGTTCCTGTGGTGGCCGGACGGCGACGTCTCACAAGAGCTGCAAGAATACAGGATGGAGGTCCACTTGTTTGGTGCCACCTCCTCACCAAGCTGTGTTCTGCTTTGAGAAAATGTGCTGAAGATAACCAGCAGTTTTGATGCAGCTCAGTGGAAACGGTTTTGTGTCACTTCTATGTTGACGACTGTTTGAGATCAGTTGCATCTGAACAAGAAGCAGTCAAGTTATATCAAGACCTGAAGGCCGTCTGTCAGACAGGAGGATTCAGACTAACAGAATGGATGACCGACAACCAGACTGTGCTGTTCATGGATCAAGCTTTCTACAAGAGGACCGGGCAACAGAAGTCAAAACCCTCGACTTCGAGCAGGAATCACTCGCCATGGAGAGAGCCTTAGGCGTACTGTGGTGTATCCGGGCAGATCAGTTTAAGTTCCACGTCAGCATCCAGCAGAGGCCTCTCACCCGAAGGGGAGTCTTGGCAATGATGAGTTCAGTCTACGACCCACTGGGGATGTTGTCTCCAGTCGTACTGCCTGCCAAAAACATTCTCCAGGAATTGTGCAGACTGAGAACAGGATGGGACGATGCTGTGCCAGACCATCTCGCACAACACTGGTCAAGGTGGATGGAAGAGCTTCAGCAGCTCACCAACTTTGGAGTGGACCGGTGCTTCACACCACCAGAGTTTGGAGCAACAGCGGAGGCTCAACTACACCACTTCAGTGACGCCAGCGAAACAGGCTACGGTGTTGTCACTTACCTGGTCCAGAAGAACAGCAGCAACCAAATGCACTGCTCATTCATCATGGGGAAGGCCAGGGTTGCCCCTCTTAAACCCATAACTCTCCCGCGGCTGGAGCTGACAGCGGCTACCTTAGCTGTTAAGGTGGACACCATAATAAAGAAAGAACTGCAGATTCCACTGTCAGATTCCAAGTTCTGGACAGACAGCACCACTGTACTCAAGTACATAGCAAGCCAGAAGAACAGATTCAAGACATTGTGGCGAACAGGGTCGCTATGATCTTACAAGCATCAAGAGTGGGGCAATGGAGCTACATCAACTCACGGTTGAATCCAGCTGACTACGCTTCCAGGGGTCAAAGGGTGAGTGTGTTCACACAGAACAAAGTATGGATCTCAGGGCCCGCTTTCCTCAGCAAGCCAGAATCAGAATGGCCAGACCAGCGTGTTCGCTTGGAGGAGCTTACAGTGGTAGATCCTGAGGCCAAGAACGGCATATGATGTAATGCAACAACTAACAGAACACTTCTCTTCCTGGATACGGCTGAAAAAGGCGGTGGCATAGCTCGCTCGAGTCAAAGGGACGCTGGGGAACCTGTCAAAGAAGAGAAAGGAAATGAATGAATCATACAAGGACCAAGAACAAGTGAACAAAGAAATGAGAAGCTATAAGAGGAGTCTCAAACAGACTTACCTGACTCTGGACGATCTGCAACAAGCTGAGCCGGATATCATCCGTCATTGTCAGCAAAGGAAGTTCCAAGAGGAAATGTCTGCTCTTCAGAGAAAAGAGCCCGTCAAGAAAGGCAGTCGAATCTGTGTCCCGGCGACTGGGACACAGCGGACGCAATCATGTCTTGTCTCATGTACGGCAAAGATACTGGATCATCGATGCCCCCTCAACAATCCGGAAAATGCTGTCTCGCTGTACTATCTGTCGAAGACAACACGGTGCATCAGGCACACAAATGATGGCGGACTTACCGAGAAATAGACTGTACCGGATGAACCACCTTTTACCAGAAGTGGGGTGGATCTCTTTGGACCATTCAATGTAAAACGAGGAAGATCCTATGTAAAAAGATACGGACTTATCTTTACCTGTCTTGCAAGTCGTGCAGTCCACATGGAAATGGCGACATCACTGGAAACAGACTCCTTTATTCATGCTCTGCGTCGCTTCAGCGCAAGAAGGGGTCAAGTGAAGGAAATGAGATCCGACAATGGGACTAACTTTGTCGGAGCTGACCGCGAGCTCAGAAAGGCAATAAAGGAGTGGAACACTTCACAAATTGAGAACATCTTGCTCCAGCATGACATCAAATGGATATTCAATCCTCCACCCGGATCTCACCACGGAGGGGTGTGGGAGAGAATTATCCGCTCCATCAGAAAGACCATGGTTGCTACGCTGAGAGGACAAAGCTTGGATGAAGAAGCTCTTCAAACATTCTTCCGTGAATGTGAGGCCATTCTGAACAGCAGGCCTATTACCGTGCCTTCAAACGACATGAACGATCTGGAAGCCCTCACCCCACAGCACTTGCTGCTGCTGAAGACTCAACCAAACTTACCACCGGGACTCTCCCAGACAGGTGACAATTATGCACGCAGAAGATGGAGGCAGGTCCAATACATGAGTGACCTATTCTGGAAGCGCTGGACCTGGGACTACTTGCCTCTACTCCAGAAGAGACAGAAATGGAACCACCCATCACGGAACTTCATCCCAGGAGATGTAGTCTTGATCATCGACGAGTCAGCACCTAGGGGATCCTGGCTGATGGGAAGGATCGTCAAGACTACAGAGGATGAGCATGGAATGGTCTGCAAAGGTTCCAGTCAAGACAAAGACTAATGAGCTTGAGAGGCCAATAACGAAGCTCTGCTTACTGCAAGGAGCAGCATGAGAAGGACTGTTATGTACCTGGTTGGGTTATATTTGCTTTGTGTTACTAAAAAGAAAGACTTTCTTCAAATAGGTTGTAATTGTTTCTGCCCTAGAAAGCAATTAGGGGCCGGTATGTAGAGGCAGAAGTACAGTTTATGGTTATGCAGTTCATATTAAAATGTGTTAAGAAAATGCATAATTCAATAATATAAGCACAGAGAGATTTAATAGTTAATCATTTCATTTATAACTTTATAATGGTTAAAAGGATTAAAATGTCTAATTGAATTCATGTTGTTATGTGATTTCGTATCTGTTGATAAAATTAGTGCTTCTCCTCTAAGACCACATAGAGCCAGGTGTGCCTGTTTACCCTGAGCGGGCAGTCAGTGCTGGAGAAGTAATTAATTAGTAGTTAGTAAGTAATTAGTTGCAACAAGTGTGTTAGGCAGAAGGGATGCCTTTAAGCTGAAGAAGGAGTCGTATCGGGCCTTACTGGCCTGTGGGACTCCTGAGGCAGCAGATAGGAACCGGCAGGCCAAGCAGAGCGCAGCTACGGCGGTTGAGAGGGAAAGACCCGGGCATGGGAAGAGTTCGGTGAGGCCATGGAGAACGACTTTCGGACGGCCTCGAAAAGGTTCTGGACCACCATCCGGCGTCTGAGGAGGGGGAAGCAGTGCACTGTCAACACTGTGTATAGTGGTGATGGTGTGCTGCTGACCTCAACTCGGGATGTTGTGGACCGGTGGAAGGAATACTTCGAGGACCTCCTCAATCCCACCAACACGCCTTCCAGTGAGGAAGTAGGGCCTGGGGACCTGGAGATGGGCTCTCGTATCTCCGGGGCTGAAGTTGCCGAGGTTGTCATAAAACTCCTCGGTGGCAAGACCCCGGGGGTGGATGAGATCCGCCCAGAGTCCCTTAAGGCTCTGGATGTTGTAGGGCTGTCGTGGTTGACTCGACTCTGCAACATCGCGTGGACATTGGGGGCAGTGCCGCTGGATTGGCAGACCGGGGTGGTAGTCCCTCTATTTAAGAAGGGGGACCAGAGGGTGTGTTCCAACTATAGGGGGACCACACTCCTCAGCCTCCCTGGTAAGGTCTATTCAGGGGTACTGGAGAGGAGGGTCCGCCGGATAGTCGAACCTCGGATTCAGGAGGAGCAATGTGGTTTTCGTCCTGGGTGTGGAACAGTGGACCAGCTCTACACCCTCAGCAGGGTCTTCGAGGGTGCATGGGAGTTTGCCCAACCAGTCCACATGTGTTTTGTGGACTTGGAGAAGGCATTCGACCGTGTCCCTCGGGGGGTCCTTTGGGGGTCCTCCAAGAGTATGGGGTGTCGGGCCCGCTGATACGGGCCGTCCGCTCCCTGTACGATCGGTGCCAGAGTTTGGTCCGAATTGCTGCAGTAAGTCGAACTCGTTTCCGGTGAGGGTTGGTCTCCGCCAGGGCTGCCCTTTGTCACCGATTCTGTTCATAATTTTTATGGACAGAATTTCTAGGTGCAGTCATGGTGTTGAGGGGGTCCGGTTTGGTGACCTCAGGATCGGGTCTCTGCTCTTTGCAGATGATGTGGTTCTGTTGGCGTCATCGGCCCGTGACCTCCAACGATCACTGGATCGGTTCGCCGCCGCATGTGAAGCAGCTGGGATGAGAATCAGCACCTCCAAATCCGAGGCCATGGTTCTCGACCGGAAAAAGGTGGAGTGCCTTCTCCGGGTAAAGGAGGAGATCCTGCCCCAAGTGGAGGAGTTTAAGTACCTGGGGGTCTTGTTCACGAGTGAGGGAAGAATGAAGCGGGAGATCAACAGGCGGATCGGTGCTGCAGTAATGCGGACTCTGCACCGGTCCGTCGTGGTGAAGAGAGAGCTGAGTCGAAAGGCGAAGCTCTCGATTTACCGGTCGATCTTCGTTCCTACCCTCACCTATGGTCATGAGCTTTGGGTCATGACCGAAAGAACAAGATCACGGGTACAAGCGGCCGAAATGAGCTTCCTCCGTAGGGTGGCTGGGCTCTCCCTTAGAGATAGGGTGAGAAGCTCTGTCATCCGGGAGGAGCTCGGAGTAGAGTCGCTGCTCCTCCGCGTTGAGAGGAGCCAGATGAGGTGGCTTGGGCATCTAGTCAGGATGCCCCCTGGACGCCTCCCTGGTGAGGTGTTCAGGGCATGTCCCTCCGGTAGGAGACCCCCGGGAAGACCCAGGACACGTTGGAGAGACTATGTCTCTCGACTGGCCTGGGAACGCCTGGGGATCCCTCCGGATGAGCTGGAGGAGGTAGCTGGGGAGAGGGAAGTCTGGGCTTCTCTCCTTAGGCTGCTGTCCCCACGACCCGACCCCGGATAAGCGGTAGAGAATGGATGGATGGATGGATGGATGGATGGATGGATGGATGGATGGATGGATGGATGGATGGATGTTCACATCAAGATCACATAAGCTGCCTCCGTGTTTCTGTCCTTCAGCCCTCGGGGACGGCGTTTGTCCGTGTCTGGTCATGTGGCTTCAGTCTGCGCTCTGCTCCGCGTGGCAGGAACGTCCTTCTTCTGCTTCTCGCTGACAGACGACACTCACCGTCTCCCTGTTCTCGTCAAGGTAGGACACTCGTCTCGGGCATGGCCCTGCAACTCTCCAGCCAAGATGACCTTCTGACCCGTCTGGATCTGTCTGTGCTTGGTTGCAGGAGAGCAGCAGGTTGTGGTGGAGTGACTGTTTGTGTGTTGGGGATCGTGTGTGTGTGACGTCGCTGCGTGTTTGTGCCTTGCGAGGCTGGAAAGGAAACAGCATCTTGGCTGTGACTGATCACTCTGAAATCCACACAAACTACTCACAAGGTCCTCGAGAAGACTCGCGTGCTGACCCTCAGGGGGACACGCCCCCCTCACTAGTGATGTCATGTATCGATGATGACGACACTGAAGAGTCTCGGAGAATGTTCACTCAGACTGATGCCAGAACCAAGTGAAGAGAATTGTCTTTCTTTTATTATCATGTGTGGTACCATATGTTTCTGTTATCTGTTATAAGCACTTTAGAAGTTAGGAATAGTAGAATGTTTAATCAGTGGAATAAAGATAAGCAGTCAGTTGACCCTTCCTTGACATGAATGTTGTTTAGACAGTTGGAGCCAGGATGAGACAGTCAGAAGGAAAGTGGTAGACCCCCATCGTAAAACGTGACAGAATAGTTTACTGGTGTTGATAAGTTCCTCGGCAGGAATGACCTCTGACCTGGCTATCTGGGAAGATAATGGAGAAGGACCACACCAAATGAGGCGGGAAGAAGAAGATGAGGTCATCCAAGAAGAAGGACTGGATTGGACTGAATTAGCATCAATAATTTACATATATTGTTCTATAAAAGACTGGACCAAGGGATAGTTAGGGGGTCAGACTTCATGCCCTGACAATTGACTCTGTTGTTTGTAGGGTTATGAACTGGCCCGGAGCTCTGTAATATTTGTATCTTGAAATAATTCTATTGCTAAATACATTTTGAAATTGGCATTTGTTTACTTGAAGTCTTCATTTAAAGAACACGCGGATTGGCAGTGACACACGAGAGGTACTGCAATCCAACAATTTGGTGACCCCGACGTGATGAAGACAGAAAAGACATCTGAGGCAAAGAATTCAACAACGGTCACTTCGGAGGACAACTGACGACAAAGGGATCCCTAATAAAAGGTAAGCAGACACCTGTTTAATCAAAAGTTCTGCACATTGGCAATTTCCAAAAAATTGTCATCACTGTCAATTGAAGTGTCCTAGTTATAAATTCCAGATACAAATATTGAAAATATTGAAACGACTGCCGTAAGTACGGTTCGAGTCCGTAAATTTGAACGGTTAGAGTCCGTAAGTACGGTTCGAGTCCGTAAATTTGAACGGTTAGAGTCCGTAAATTTGAACGGTTAGAGTCCGTAAATTTGAACGGTTAGAGTCCGTAAGTACGGTTAGAGTCCGTAAATTTGAACGGTTCGAGTCCGTAAATTTGAACGGTTAGAGTCCGTAAATTTGAACGGTTAGAGTCCGTAAATTTGAACGGTTAGAGTCCCTAAGTACGGTTAGAGTCCGTAAAGTTGAACGGTTAGAGTCCGTAAATTTGAACGGTTAGAGTCCCTAAGTACGGTTAGAGTCCGTAAATTTGAACGGTTAGAGTCCGTAAAGTTGAACGGTTAGAGTCCGTAAATTTGAACGGTTAGAGTCCGTAAAGTTGAACGGTTAGAGTCCGTAAGTACGGTTAGAGTCCGTAAAGTTGAACGGTTAGAGTCCGTAAATTTGAACGGTTAGAGTCCGTACATTTGAACGGTTAGAGTCCGTAAAGTTGAACGGTTAGAGTCCGTAAAGTTGAATGGTTAGAGTCCCTAAGTACGGTTAGAGTCCGTAAATTTGAACGGTTAGAGTCCGTAAATTTGAACGGTTAGAGTCCGTACATTTGAACGGTTAGAGTCCGTAAATTTGAACGGTTAGAGTCCGTAAAGTTGAACGGTTAGAGGCCGGAAGTACTGTTGAAAAAACAGGGAATAGACGGTTAGAGTAAACCGGAAATAGTACAGTGCTGTATTGCTGTATGCAGTGCACTGTATATGAAAAAGAATTGGGTTGGGACTCGGAGCGCAGTTGACGGGACGGACACTCCCGACGCCCGAGATTTGTGTGTTTGTGTGGGTTGGAAAAGTGCCAGAGTGAACGTGAATTAAAAGGCTCTTTGTCCTTGGGAATTAACCCCCAGAGTGGAACCGGATCAAAGACGTTTGATCTAGAAGCTTGTTTCACTGAGGCATTGAGTTGACCATTGGAGTCATTCACATTCAATCTCACTTGGGAGCAGAGTTAAAGATGGAACTGGAATGTGGTAAACCGTGTTGGGATCAGGGAGAATGTTCTCCCTATCCTCGGTCTGTGGAAGAACAGTGGAAGTGGACTCTTGATCAGGTGGTGAGTGGCATGAAAGAACAGGACAGGGAGAGAGAATTGGATGCAATAAAAAAGTTGTGGAAAGAAGCTCAGAAGCAGAAGATACTTCCCCCTCCAGAGGTGAAGGTTAATTTAGCTGAAGCATTGTGTAAGTGGGAGTCAGAAACTCACACCATATTACAGGATCATCTTGATAATCCCAAATTAGGGTTTATAGCAGGAAAATCATGGCAAAAACAGGGTAAGGAGTTAGAAGATAAGCATTGAAGGATACATGTTGTGGCTGTGGCATGTGGAGCGGTGCACTATTGCAGATCTAGGGGGGTCACACGAGTGCCTAATGTAGAGAAGCCTCCATTAGAAGATCCAAACCAGACACTGACACTTAACACCACTCTTTATCCAGCATTACCTACTACCTCTTCCCCACCCCCGTATCAATTGCCAGTTTTGACTATTAATAGTGGTCAGTTAGATGTGGACAGAAATGCAGGAGTTACGTGAGACAGTTTGGGACCGGGTAAAGGAGGAGATCCTGCCCCAAGTGGAGGAGTTTAAGTACCTCGGGGTCTTGTTCACGAGTGAGGGGAGAATGGAGCGGGAGATTGACAGGCGGATCGGTGCGGCGTCCACAGTAATGCGGACTCTGCACCGGTCCGTAGTGGTGAAGAGAGAGCTGAGCCGAAAGGCGAAGCTCTCGATTTACCGGTCGATCTTCGTTCCTACCCTCACCTATGGTCATGAGCTTTGGGTCATGACCGAAAGAACAAGATCACGGGTACAAGCGGCTGAAATGAGCTTCCTCCGTAGGGTGGCTGGGCTCTCCCTTAGAGACAGAGTGAGAAGCTCTGCCATCCGGGAGGAGCTCGGAGTAGAGCTGCTGCTCCTCTGCGTTGAGAGGAGCCAGATGAGGTGGCTTGGGCATCTAGCCAGGATGCCCCCTGGAGGCCTCCCTGGTGAGGTGTTCAGGGCATGTCCCTCCGGTAGGAGACCCCCGGGGAGACCCAGGACACGTTGGAGAGACTATGTCTCTCGACTGGCCTGGGAACGCCTGGGGATCCCTCCGGATGAGCTGGAGGAGGTAGCTGGGGAGAGGGAAGTCTGGGCTTCTCTCCTTAGGCTGCTGCCCCCGCGACCCAACCCCGGATAAGCAGTAGAGGGTGGATGGATGGATGGATGGAGTTTGGGACCTTCGGAGACAGGTTAGCAGGATCAAACAGGGACAGGAAGAGGTTGAGGATAGCTTGGGAAAATTTGAATTTAGAGAGAAAGGTCAAGTGGTTCACCCTAAAATCTCCCAACAAACTATATTTAAGAAACAGGACAGTCAAAAATCTGCATTAAATGTCTTTAAAAGACTTAGCAATCAAACAAAACAAGTGAAAAGAGTTGATCCCTCAGGAGGATTTGCCAGGGCTGAGCGCAGGGAGGGAAGGCAAGACTGATTTATGGCAGTGATAAAGAGGAGAGTGAGAATAAGACAGACACCCTCAAACTTCCAGCTACATTTATTGGGGAACTGGAGCTTCAGGAGCCTGTTGAATCTCGGACAGAATTATATGAGAAAGACCCAGGTTTATTTTTGGAAAATTATGAATCAGAATCAAGGGAAGAGAGTGAGTGTGAGTATAGAGGTGAACTGTTGACAGGGGCCATAAATAATGAGGAGGCGGGTCAGATAGGAATACACACAAGGAGTAAGGGGCCCGTTTCAGGAATGCCGCAGTTCCAGGCCCCTCTGATACAGAAAAGAGGAGGACAGGTACCAGTATATGTTCCATTTGCTATCACAGACATTAATTGTTTGGTGGATATGATGCCCCCACCCGCAGAGGGAGGCGGCAAGTGGATGTCTACCCTTTTCAGTTTAACACAGAGCATGCAGCTGGCGATAGGAGACTTTAGAGGAATTTTAGGGAGACAAGATGTCTGTGTAAATTCTCAGTCATCCAGGTCATTGTATCCACAGTAGTTTTCTCTATCAACTGGACTGTTTCTTCTCTTGAAGACGTTTCGCCTTCTATCCAGGAGGCTTCTTCAGTTCTGAAATCGCTGGGGAGAGAGCTTGAAAATATATAGCCCCTGTGGACCATTTGCATGCTAATGATCTGGGTGGTCACCTGAGAGTCGTTAGCAGGGTCGTTGGTCGGGTCGTTCACCTAGTTTCTGTTGAGGTGTCTCCCCTTTGTCTGCTGGGTCACATGGTGGTGAGTCACTGGGTCTCCTGGAATGGTGTGAATGTTTGTTTTGCTGTTGGAAGGAGTGGAGGACTGCATTGTTGTGGGTGACAGGAAGTGCCTCAGGCCACCACCTCTGTTTAAGGATGGTTTCTCCAATTTAACATGGATAGCTTCCTTGACCCCCCTCTCAGACCAGCGGTCTTCTCTGGCCAATATCCTTACTTGGCTGTCCTCGAAGGAGTGCCCACTCTACTTTAGGTGTAAGTGGACCTGCTGAATCCTGACCTGAAGAGGTGGCACGTCTGTGTTGTGCCGTTCTTCTGTGGAGAGGTTGTTTGGTTTCCCCAATGTACAGTTCCTTGCATTCCTCCTGGCACTGTACAGCATAAACAACATTACTTTGTTTGGGTCTTGGTGTCTTGTCCTTTGGGTGTACTAACCTCTGTCTGAGAGTGTTGCTGGGTTTGAAATGAACCGGTATGTCGTGTTTCTGGAGGATCCTCCTAAACTTCTCAGAGACTCCAGACAGGTAGGGGATGGAAACGCTGCGGCGTTTGTTTCTCTCCTCCTCTCCTTTGCTGAGGTCTCGCTTTCTTGAGGTCCTGGTGAAGGCCCAGTCTGGGTAGCCACATGTTTTGAGAGTTGTCTTAATGTGGTCCTGTTCCTTCTTTCTGCCTTGGGATGTGGTGGGTATTTCTCTGGCCCGGTGTTGGAGGGTTCTGATCACTCCCAACTTGTGTTCCAGTGGGTGGTGAGAGTCAAACTGAAGGTACTGGTTGGTATGTGTAGGTTTCCTGTAGACTTCGATGGTGAGATTTCTGTCCTCAGTGATCTTGACCGCGCAGTCCAGAAAGGCCAGACTGTTTCCTTTTACATCTTCCCGGGTGAATTTTACATACTCGTCTGTTTTGTTGAGGTGATCGGAGAACGCTTCCAATTCTTGTGTTTGAATTTTGACCCAGGTGTCATCCACATACCTGAACCAGTGGCTTGGCGCAGTTCCTGTGAAGGATGTCAGGGCCTGGGATTCCACCTTCTCCATGTATAGATTGGCAACTATAGGGGATACTGGTGAGCCCATGGCACAGCCATGTTTCTGCCTGTAGAAGCCTTCTCTGTACTGGAAATAGGTGGTGTTCAAACACAGGTCCAGCATGGTGCAGATTTGGGCCGGTGTTAAGGTTGTTCTTTCTGTAAGGTTCTTGTCCAATAGAAGGTGCTTGTGGATGTTGTCTATGGCGCTGGCGGTGGGGATGCACGTGAAGAGTGACGTGACATCATAAGATACCATAGTCTCTTCTGGAAGTAGTGTGAGTCCAACGACTTTTTGAGCAAAGTCTTGGGAGTTTTTGATGTGGTGTGGGGTGTTGCCAACCATGGGCGACAAGATGGAGGCCAAGTATTTGGAAATGTTGTAGGTTACAGAATTGATGCTGCTTACTATGGGTCTGAGAGGGGTTCCTGGTTTGTGGATCTTGGGCAATCCATAAATGCAAGGGATGGTTTCTCCTGGATATAGACGGTAGTATTGTGGTCTGTCAATGGCTTTATCCTTTTCCAGTTTCTGTAGTAAGTCTACCACCTTCCTCTTGTATGAGCTGGTGGGGTCCCGCTTGAGTTTCTCATATGTGGCGGTATCTGTCAGGAGACTGAGTATTTTGGTGTCATAGTCAGTGGTATTGAGTAAGACCGTGCACCCACCTTTGTCAGCTGGTAAGATGGTGATGTTCTTGTCCTTGGCTAAGGATGCAATGGCTCTTTTTTCCTCATTCGTGATATTGGAGATGGGAGGTTTTGCACTAGCAAGAGCAGCTGTTACCTTGAGTCTAATCTGTTCTGCTTCTGCTTCCGGGAGTTTGTTGTTTCTGATGGCAGTCTCAGTGGCTGTGATGAGTTCGACAGTCGGTACCTCTTCAGGGGTGACTGAAAAATTCAAACCTTTGGACAGCACTTCCTCCTCGGTTTGTGTGAGCTCCCTGTCTGATAGGTTTTTTACCCATTTCTCCCGTTGTGAGTCAGACAGGGATGTGTCATGGTTGGAGAAGGGGTTGGTTCCGCTGGGGTTGTGTTTCGCCAGTAGGGTGGTGAATTTTCGGATCTGACGTTCCTTGGTCCTGGTTTGTTGGGTGTACTGAGTCCTGGAAACGAGTTTGGCTATTTCTTCCATTACTTCAGAGGGGAGCAGTAGGTGTAGTTCCTCCCTTCTTTCGTCTAACTTAGCTTCCAGGGTGTTTATGGTAAAGTGGATTTGTCTGATCCTTTCATTGAGTAAGCGTTTTTCCGTCATGTGAAGAATTACCTGGGCTCTGTGTCCTTTTACTGTTGCTCTGATGCGTAGACAGGTGGGAGTCATCTTCTGCTGTCGACATCTGAGGTTGTAGCGGAGGTGGTTCTTAAAGTCCGCTAACTTCTTGGCTGTTTTCTCAAGCTCTCGCACCAACCGAAGGGTATCTTTCCCAAAATGTGATGCAAGATGTCTGTGTAAATTCTCAGTCATCCAGGTCATTGTATCCAAGGTAGTTTTCTCTGTCAACTGGACTGGGTTTCTTCTCTTGAAAACGTTCCTCCTTCTATCCAGAAGGCTTCTTCAGTTCTGAAATCGCTGGGGAGAGAGCTTGAAAATATATAGCCCTGTGGACAAGTGTCTCTCTGGGATTTGGATAAAGTTGAAGTAGCAGCAGGCATTAAAGACAGACCTAATGCTGCACGTTTTGGCCCATGTGCAACCAGGGTTGGTGAAGCTATGAGACAGATATTTCCAGTATCTCCAGGAGCAATGCAGAACTTAAGATTTAAGTGGGAGGAAAGTGAGTCGGCACATGGGTTCCTTACGAGGTGTAAAGAGGAATGGATGTGTGCCACAGGGTGCCATCCTGGCTCAGATAATCTACACACCACTTTGTTCCATCAGACCATAATTTTAGGACTTCCACAGTTAGTGAAAGAAGCCATGGAAGGAAATCCTGACCTTCCAGGCAGTACGGCAGATGTCTGGGAGAGACATCTCTCTCACCACATCAATACATTTAAAGCTAAACAACAGGGAAAGAAAGAGGTGGTGATGACAGCGCAGGAACAGCTCCTAAAAATGCAGTTAGATGAAGCACTGAAAAAGCTTAATGATAAACTAAAGGAGGAAAAACTGATGGTTCAGCGGTTTTCTCAGCAGGTGCAGCCAGATCAGTTAGGTCCGCAACAGGATTTTGCTCTGATAAACCCGTATTGGGTCAGTCCAAGGGGAGGCATGTGTGGGAGACACGGTGGGCAGGGATACGGCTTGATAAGCGGGTTCTTAGGCCGAGATCAGTGTCACGCCTGCAAAGGGTATGGTCATTGGCAAAGGGACTGTCCATATCGCAACTACCCGGAGGTACCAGGCAGTGTTCCACTATCTCATGGAATTTATCACCGGAGCCAATCTCATCTGACACCGTCGAGCTTGTGGGGTTCTCAGGGAGCCCGGAGAGACTGCCGTTTTCTGGGCCATTAGTGACTCGTTTTGCCAGACAGACTGTGTTGCACCCTTTTTTGATTTCACCACATTGCCCTATCAACCTGTGGGACGAGATCTCCTGGTGAGGACAGGAGCAGCTATTCTGTGTGGAGATAAAGGTTTTTTGGTGCAATTTCCTAATGGACTGAAACTGAACTGCTGCATTCCACACCAAGGTGTGAGGGGACAAATGCTGATGAGTCCGACACCCTCGCCAGAACAGGGGGTGTGGGCAGATATTTATTGGGGAGAACTTGAGCCTGAGACCTCACCTGGTGTCGGTGTTGTGGCATTGTTTCAGAGCTGGAGGCCCTGGTTGTCGATGCTGGGTCCCTTTGCCCCGCCAGTTGATCCCTATCATGTCACCCTATTTTATGACCGGGAGAACAATGAGATGTATCAGGATGCGTTTAGAGAAAAGTTACAAGGAAATTTCTGAATGATTACATCACCGTGTTTGTGTGTTGGGCCTGAAGGTGCGGCTGCACAGGTCGACTTTGCTGAACAGAATGATTGGCATGAGAGAAGTGTTGTCATTTCTGGGTGAGTACCTGTGGGTTTGCCACCTGGCAATGGTGAATGAACAGGGAATGCGTGATTTGGCAGCTCGGTTAACATGGACAACTGAGGGAGATAAAGCGTTCATTGCTCTTAAACAGGCACTCATGACATCTGCATGTTTTGGCAGTTCCAGATTATAAGGATACTTTCTTTTTGGATGTTTCTGAAGGAGAACATACAGCAAATGGTGTTCTCTTTCAGAAAAAAGGGGGTGAAAGGAAAGTATTAATGTAGGCAAGGATAATACAGTGTAAGGCATGTAGCAGGGGTAGCAAAACTTTTACAAAAACAGCACATTTAGTTACGCTCTGACAGTTCTTACAACACATAGTGTGGTATCACTGGTCAGCTCAGCAGCATTTACCATGACCTCACTTAAACAGACCAGTATGGACAAGATTTTAACTGCACCACACCTAACATACATACATGAAGGGATCAATATGGCAGATGGTATAGGAGAGGGTGAACCACACAGATGTGAGGAGAAAGTGAAGAAAGGTGAAAGAATCAGAGTAGATCTTAAGATGGAGCCTTTAAGGATCCAGATGAAATACTATTCACAGACGGCTGTTGTTTCAGACACCCACAAGAGGGTCTGAAAGCTGCCTATGCAATAGTTAGACAGTCAGAAGGAGATTTTGAGGAAGTGGAAACAGGAAAGATAACAGGTAAAGAGTCAGCACGACTTGCAGAATTGAGGGCAGTTATCAGAGCATTAGAAATATCAAAGGGAAAGAGAGTGACTATCTATACAGATTCAGCGTATGTAGTGGGAGCAATTCACTTAGAACTTTGTCAATGGTTGGGGGCAGGTTTTAACACAGCATCAGGATCTCCTATAAAACATGAAGCAGAGATGAGGCAATTGGCACAGGCACTCATGGAACCAGCAGAGGTCGCAGTCGTAAAGTGCAAAGGTCATAGTAAAGAGAACTCTCTGGAGGGAAGAGGTAATGAGGCTGCAGATCAGGCAGCAAAGAAGGCTGCAGGTTATAAACCAAGTTACAATTTGTTGATGGCAGAGAAAACAGTTCATGAAATTCTTCCAAGATACGACAGGGAAAGACTTGGTTGTGATCAAGAAGAAGCTTCTCCACAGGAAAAAACAGTTTGGAAGGAAAAGGGGGGCTGTGAAAGTTGAAGGAATTTGGCGGGGCCCAGACGGCAGACCTGTTCTCCCGCCCGGTCTGGTAGGGTTAGGGTTAGGGTTCTGGAAGAGGCCCACGGCCTGACACACTGCGGGAAACCACGAATGATGCAGAGAATGTTCAATATGCACACGATTTAATGTGAAATCAACAATTCGACCACACGAGGGCAAGTTTCCAGTTGCCCCCATGGCAGGGCAAGAAATAATTGTAGATTTCACGGATATGATAGACAGGGTCAATGGGTTCCGATACCTCTTGGTGGCAGTGGACGCATACACTGGCTGCCCAGAGGCGGTTCCCGTAAAAGCAGAAGATGCAAAAAAAGTGTTATTAAATTTTTGATTAATCCGACACATGGTTTCCCCAAACAAATTAGGTCTGACAATAGAACTCATTGTAAGAATAAAGATTTACAAGAAGTAGAGAAGGCGTTAGGCGAAGGTAGAAAGAATGAATCAAACACTGAAGAGCAAAATTGGCAAGATATGTGCTCACAGTGGAATGAAATGGACACAGGCGCTTCCAGTAGCCTTGATGTCAGTAAGAAGCTCTGTTGGCTCCCGAACAGGATTCACCCCCTTTGAGCTCGAGTGGGGTGTTCCCTTTCTGGGACCAGGAGCAGAAAATCCATAGGCCAGCCCAGCACTTGTATGAAATATAAATCTTATTTTGATCAACTAAAAACGACTCTCTCAGTTTTCTCCCAACAGGCAGCCTCTGTAACCACAGTCAGTAAGGATCCAGGAACTCAACACACAGCTGAATGGGTTCTTCTGAGAGTCATCAAGTGAAAGTGGTCAGAGCACAGGTGGACTGGTCCCTTTGAAGTTGTAGAGTGAACATCACATGTTAACCATAACATCCTAACATACTAACACCCTAACACATTAACCCTAACTCTGGTATCACTGGAATCAATGTACCCCAGCAGATAATCCACAGAGAACGCTTGGACAGATCCAGGAACATCCAAAGAGGATGGCACCATGATTAAACTTCTATTGTTCTTGATTACAGCAAAGGGAGCAGTCAATGAATTGTTATATTCTGTTTCAGTTTTCTGTTATAAGCACTTTAGAAGTTAGGAATAGTAGAATGTTTAATCAGTGGAATAAAGATAAGCAGTCAGTTGACCCTTCCTTGACATGAATGTTGTTTAGACAGTTGGAGCCAGGAGGAGACAGTCAGAAGGAAAGTGGTAGACCCCCATCGTTAAACGGGACAGAATAGTTTACTGGTGTTGATAAGTTCCTCGGCAGGAATGACCTCTGACCTGGCTATCTGGGAAGATAATGGAGAAGGACCACACCAAATGAGGCGGGAAGAAGAAGATGAGGTCATCCAAGAAGAAGGACTGGATTGGACTGAATTAGCATCAATAATTTACATATGTTGTTCTATAAAAGACTGGACCAAGGGATAGTTAGGGGGTCAGACTTCATGCCCTGACAATTGACTCTGTTGTTTGTAGGGTTATGAACTGGCCCGGAGCTCTGTAATATTTGTATCTTGAAATAATTCTATTGCTAAATACATTTTGAAATTGGCATTTGTTTACTTGAAGTCTTCATTTAAAGAACACGTGGATTGGCAGTGACACACGAGAGGTATTGCGATCCAACACAAGCAATCCAGAATCATCAATTACCAGGTGACAATGCTGAGCTGTGATTGGCTGTCTTACATCTACCTTTGTGGTAAGCCCCACCCCCCTTCTCTCAGGGCACAGTGACAGAGGTTGTGAGCGTGGGGGCAGGTTTATATGTGATGGACGGGAAGGTGGGTCTGTGCCTCGCCTATCAGCCACCTTTAAGGAGGGAGCTGAGAGCGGGGGACTCGGTGCAGGTGAGTTTCGGGATATGGTTTGCTTCTCTTTCCTGTCTGTCATCTTTACCTGGAGAAAGCATTGTGGGTAGGAACAACTAGAGGTTGTTTCTGCTATTAACAATTACAGGTTATTCATTTTACAGGAGTTTCATATTTCACTGCAGATTACTCACGTCCACTTCCTGTTCCGGCCCAGTCCCGACTTTCCTCCCAGCATCCTCTGCACCTGCCTTCGTTCGACACTCAAGATCTCCTCCTTCAGCAAAGTGTCAGGGCCCCCAGCTGGCTCCAGCTGCCCCTGTGATGGGGTGTTACCACGACTGCTCTTGGAGAAAAACATGGGTATTTGTGAGTACCTGTGGGTTTGCCACCTGAGCTCCCAGCTGTCACACAGGTGAAACCACAGAGCGAATGGTCACATGGTTGCTGGGTTATGGTGACTGATTATTCTTTCTTCCTAGTCTGGTTCCCCGTATGTTGAAGCACTGTGTGTGTATGTTGTCATGGAAACTGATGGCGTTGGTCTGGAGACGAGAAAGAGTAGACAAAGAAAGGAGAAACATTTACTCTGAGATGCTGGATGAGCCTCACACCTGTCCACTGACACAGGTAGATACACCTGTGTCCCCTGTGTCTCTGTGTCTCTGCAGTACAGTGTTGACCCAGCTGTGTCCCCTGTGTCTCTGCAGTACAGTGTTGACCCAGCTGTGTCCCCTGTGTCTCTGCAGTAGTGTTGACCCAGCTGTGTCCCCTGTGTCTCTGTAGTAGTGTTGACCCAGCTGTGTCCCCTGTGTCTCTGCAGTAGTGTTGACCCAGCTGTGTCCCCTGTGTCTCTGCAGTAGTGTTGACCCAGCTGTGTCCCCTGTGTCTTTGTTGACAGTGTCCATGTGTCTTTGTTGACAGTGTCCGTGTGTCTTTGTTGACAGTGTCCACGTGTCTTTGTTGACAGTGTCCATGTGTCTTTGTTGACAGTGTCCGTGTGTCTTTGTTGACAGTGTCCATGTGTCTTTGTTGACAGTGTCCGTGTGTCTTTGTTGACAGTGCCCATGTGTCTTTGTTGACAGTGTCCATGTGTCTTTGTTGACAGTGTCCGTGTGTCTTTGTTGACAGTGTCCATGTGTCTTTGTTGACAGTTTCCATGTGTCTTTGTTGACAGTGTCCATGTGTCTGTGTGTCCATGTGTCTTTGTTGACAGTGTCCCTGTGTCTGTGTGTCCATGTGTCTTTGTTGACAGTGTCCCTGTGTCTGTGTGTCCATGTGTCTTTGTTGACAGTGTCCATGTGTCTTTGTTAACAGTGTCCATGTGTCTTTGTTGACAGTGTCTGTGTGTCCATGTGTCTTTGTTGACAGTGTCCGTGTGTCTTTGTTGACAGTGTCCATGTGTCTTTGTTGACAGTGTCCGTGTGTCTTTGTTGACAGCGTCTGTGTGTCCATGTGTCTTTGTTGACAGTGTCCGTGTGTCTTTGTTGACAGTGTCCGTGTGTCTTTGTTGACAGTGTCCCTGTGTCTTTGTTGACAGTGTTCGTGTGTCTTTGTTGACAGTGTTCGTGTGTCTTTGTTGACAGTGTCCCTGTGTCTTTGTTGACAGTGTTCGTGTGTCTTTGTTGACAGTGTCCGTGTGTCTTTGTTGACAGTGTCCATGTGTCTTTGTTGACAGTGTCCCTGTGTCTTTGTTGACAGTGTTCGTGTGTCTTTGTTGACAGTGTCTGTGTGTCTTTGTTGACAGTGTCCGTGTGTCTTTGTTGACAGTGTCCGTGTGTCTTTGTTGACAGTGTCCGTGTGTCTTTGTTGACAGTGTCCCTGTGTCTTTGTTGACAGTGTTCGTGTGTCTTTGTTGACAGTGTCCATGTGTCTTTGTTGACTGTGTTCATGTGTCTTTGTTGACAGTGTTCATGTGTCTTTGTTGACAGTGTCCCTGTGTCTTTGTTGACAGTGTTCGTGTGTCTTTGTTGACAGTGTCCGTGTGTCTTTGTTGACAGTGTCCGTGTGTCTTTGTTGACAGTGTCTGTGTGTCTTTGTTGACAGTGTCCGTGTGTCTTTGTTGACAGTGTCCATGTGTCTTTGTTGACAGTTTCCATGTGTCTTTGTTGACAGTGTCCATGTGTCTTTGTTGACAGTGTCCCTGTGTCTGTGTGTCCATGTGTCTTTGTTGACAGTGTCCATGTGTCTTTGTTAACAGTGTCCATGTGTCTTTGTTGACAGTGTCCATGTGTCTTTGTTGACAGTGTCTGTGTGTCCATGTGTCTTTGTTGACAGTGTCCGTGTGTCTTTGTTGACAGTGTCCGTGTGTCTTTGTTGACAGCGTCTGTGTGTCCATGTGTCTTTGTTGACAGTGTCCGTGTGTCTTTGTTGACAGTGTCCGTGTGTCTTTGTTGACAGTGTCCGTGTGTCTTTGTTGACAGTGTCCCTGTGTCTTTGTTGACAGTGTTCGTGTGTCTTTGTTGACAGTGTTCGTGTGTCTTTGTTGACAGTGTTCATGTGTCTTTGTTGACAGTGTCCGTGTGTCTTTGTTGACAGTGTTCGTGTGTCTTTGTTGACAGTGTCTGTGTGTCTTTGTTGACAGTGTCCGTGTGTCTTTGTTGACAGTGTCCGTGTGTCTTTGTTGACAGTGTCCGTGTGTCTTTGTTGACAGTGTCTGTGTGTCTTTGTTGACAGTGTCCGTGTGTCTTTGTTGACAGTGTCCGTGTGTCTTTGTTGACAGTGTTCGTGTGTCTTTGTTGACAGTGTCTGTGTGTCTTTGTTGACAGTGTCCGTGTGTCTTTGTTGACAGTGTCCGTGTGTCTTTGTTGACAGTGTCCGTGTGTCTGTGTGTCCATGTGTCTTTGTTGACAGTGTCCATGTGTCTTTGTTAACAGTGTCCATGTGTCTTTGTTGACAGTGTCCATGTGTCTTTGTTGACAGTGTCTGTGTGTCCATGTGTCTTTGTTGACAGTGTCCATGTGTCTTTGTTGACAGTGTCTGTGTGTCCATGTGTCTTTGTTGACAGTGTCCGTGTGTCTTTGTTGACAGTGTCCATGTGTCTTTGTTGACAGTGTCCGTGTGTCTTTGTTGACAGCGTCTGTGTGTCCATGTGTCTTTGTTGACAGTGTCTGTGTGTCTTTGTTGACAGCGTCCGTGTGTCTTTGTTGACAGTGTCCGTGTGTCTTTGTTGACAGCGTCCATGTGTCTTTGTTGACAGTGTCCCTGTGTCTTTGTTGACAGTGTCCATGTGTCTTTGTTGACAGTGTCCCTGTGTCTTTGTTGACAGTGTCCGTGTGTCTTTGTTGACAGTGTCCGTGTGTCTTTGTTGACAGTGTCCGTGTGTCTTTGTTGACAGTGTTCGTGTGTCTTTGTTGACAGTGTCCGTGTGTCTTTGTTGACAGTGTCCGTGTGTCTTTGTTGACAGTGTCCGTGTGTCTTTGTTGACAGTGTCTGTGTGTCTTTGTTGACAGTGTCCGTGTGTCTTTGTTGACAGTGTTCGTGTGTCTTTGTTGACAGTGTCCGTGTGTCTTTGTTGACAGTGTTCGTGTGTCTTTGTTGACAGTGTCCGTGTGTCTTTGTTGACAGTGTCCGTGTGTCTTTGTTGACAGTGTCCGTGTGTCTTTGTTGACAGTGTCCGTGTGTCTTTGTTGACAGTGTCCGTGTGTCTTTGTTGACAGTGTCCGTGTGTCTTTGTTGACAGTGTCCGTGTGTCTTTGTTGACAGTGTCCGTGTGTCTTTGTTGACAGTGTCCCTGTGTCTTTGTTGACAGTGTTCGTGTGTCTTTGTTGACAGTGTCCATGTGTCTTTGTTGACTGTGTTCATGTGTCTTTGTTGACAGTGTTCATGTGTCTTTGTTGACAGTGTTCGTGTGTCTTTGTTGACAGTGTCTGTGTGTCTTTGATGACTGTGTTCGTGTGTCTTTGTTGACAGTGTCTTTGTGTCTTTGTTGACAGTGTCTGTGTGTCTTTGTTGACAGTGTCCACGTGTCTTTGTTGACAGTGTCCACGTGTCTTTGTTGACAGTGTCCACGTGTCTCTGTTGACAGTGTCCATGTGTCCTTATCGACAGTGTCCACCTGTCTGTGTGTCCACGTGTCTTCAGCAGCTGTGCTCTGTCTCCCTCTCAGTCCTGTTCCAGTCCTCGGTGCTGCTCCAGCTCATCGGTTTTTCAGTCCAAAGCAAAGTGAGACCTGTTCCTGGACGGGTTCTGTCCACCTTCCCCAGAGAACTGTTCTGTTGTTCGGATGATCAGTAACTACAGCAGGAAGTACCATCATGAACTGTGGACCCGTGCACACCCGTCAGATGGTGAACACTCCCCACGACTGGTGGGGAGTGTTCACCATGACGACCGTGCTGCTGCTCTGGTCCTACAGTCGGTGGATCACATCATGTTCTCGTGGTTCTGAATCTGAACCAGTGGAGCCGGTTTAGGGTCTGGGTCTGACTTCATTCTCTCTGGATCATCAGGCTGGTGCTGGATGACGGGACAGGTGAGGCTCACGTCTGGGTCTCAGGTGCTCTGGTCCGTCCCCTGCTGGGACTGAACGATCGTCAGTGGGAGGGGCTTCAGAGAGCGCTCCGAGTCAGGGGCCAGGTGGAGGTGTACCCCTGGGGCCAGAGCTTGGTGCGTACCACTTCCTGTGTGACCCCAGAGCACCAGCGCGTGTGTTCACGCGTGTGTATTTTCCAGGTGTGTGCCGACGCTCTCCTGCACTTCCTGTTGTGTGTGTGCAGCAGTAAAGTTGTGTGTCGCCAGCTCGCGCTCACCTGCAGGAGACACGACAGAGATCAGAAGGTAACGATGGTACACAAACTCCGCCCCTCTTCGCTCGTTGCCATGGAGATGACGCTCATGTTGTTTATCCATTTAGCTGATGACATCACAGGTGACGTCTCCTCTGTTGGACAGTGATGTTCCGCTCTTGTCCACGAGGGGGAGCTCTAACCTTTAGGAGCTGTAGAACCTGACAGTCACGGGTTCTGTTCCGCGTTCTTAAAGAACAACTTTTATCGTTTCAGAATCAAAGAGGTTCAGTCGTGGAGATCGAGACTTCCTGACCAGGTTGACTCCGCCCCTCCAGCTCACCTGTCTGCACATCAACACACCCTGAGTTCCCCTGTTCATCTGCAGTGTGACACAATTTCATGCTTCATTCAGGAGTTTCTGTAAGAGACATTTTAATAGAACTATTTATTCTAGAATAACAATTTCAGCTTGTTCTAACTTCCAGGAAGCTCTTTATATTATCACGGGGAGCAGGAACTGTCCTGGGAGAGCTGTTGGACCTGTCGCTGGTTATTGGCTCATGTTTGGGTCACACATGTCAAACATGATCATGTAAAGGGAAAATCACTGGAAATGTAAAGATCAAACTGTTTCATTGGCTTCAACACAAATTCTAAACATGTGATTTATGTATAAGCTAGCCTAGCTTAGCTTTGTTCCACCGTTTCCTGTCAGCTACTGGAGGTCGTTTGAGCCATCGAAGAACAAGATGGTGATAATGTCAGGGTGCAAGTTTGGACCTGCTGCCCAGCAGGTGGCGCACCAGCGTCTCTGGTAACGGCTGGTCGTCCTCAATGTTCTGTTGCCCAGCAACGGATGATAAAATAGACGGCTGCTTCGTGATTGGCTCTAAAATTAGCATGCGCGGCCACATGGTCGTGTTATTAATATTTATCTTCTGTTTGTTGTCAACATGTTTGCGTATTTATTTGTGCAACTCTGCACAATAACAATATAACACGGTTTTATTTCTAATGTAGTGAATCTCTTCCTGAGAACACGTTGCTTGTGTGCGTGTAAACCTTTTATCGGAGGCGTCTGGCCTGTAGGGGGCGTCGTGGCGCCTCCTCCTCCCCTGGTGTTCAGCACCAAACTGCTGCTCCTGGATACTGATGACGCCTCGGCAGCTCGGCCTCTGATTGGCTGCTGGCTGAAGAGGAAGTGAAAGAGACTGTTGGGACTTTCCAGAGATGCTGCGTTCAGGTGTCCAGACAAGAAAGAACTGCCCCGACGCTTTCATCACACACACACACACACACACACACACACACTCGGAATAAACGAGTTTAACCAAATGACTCTAAAGTGAAAGTATTGTTGGCTCATGTGTCAGCGGGATTCTTGTTGACTCCATGTTTGACAGATGAGCCTCGGTTCTGCTGCAGTTCTGTTTCTCTTCAAACAGAATGTTTTTAATTCAAACTAATGTGGTCTCATTGTTCCATGCAACAATCTCCACATGATCTTCCTGCGTGTCTTCATCAGTAACATCATTTATGGTCGCTGGTCTCCTGCTTCTCCTGATCATTAATGTGACAGACACCTTTCATTTCCTCTAAATGGATCTGGGTTCCTTCAGCTTCATCTCCACTGACTGTTGAACCCTGATCTGGTTCCTGTTTCCACCAGTTTTTGCTAATCGGGCCTTTACACAGACCAGGGACCGATCTAGAAAACTACGAACACTCAACGTGTGTGTGTGTGTGTGTGTGTGTGTTCATCCAAGAAGATTTTAAGAGGGATCTCAAAGGGATCAAACCCAGAATGAATGTGGACATGAATACGATCCTCTCCCAGCACGAGGCTGCGCTGTGATTGGTCGACCTCCAATCAGAATCTGTTGTTACATAATGAGAAACAAACATCTCTAAGTTAGCATTTTCTATCATGAAATCTTGTTTTTCTTTGATTTTATTTGAATAACGTGAACAGTCTCATTTATTTTCTATCATTTGTTCTGGGAATATTAATGTAAGATTAAAGAATTTGGGATTATGAGCTATTTTCCAGAATAAACTAATTTATAAAACGGAGGTAAGACTTTATCAGTTAATCACTCTTTATTCATACGTCTCCTGTAATATAAATACTAATCACAGGACGGCTAGCGAGAACGCCACAGTACCTTTAGCATGTGAAGCTACATCATGCTAACGAAGAAAAACAGCAGTTTTGGTAGAGCGCCATCTGAACAGGCTCCGCCCCCTGATGGCAGCATGAGTCCAAGAGTTTCTGCTGAGGTTCCTGGAGCATCAGCTGACACCAGACTTGTTCCTTCTCTTTGGATCAGGTTCTTCAGGTTCTGCTCATGTTCACATCTTCCGTGTTGGTGCTTTCAGAAGCTTCAGATGGAATTTCTCATTTAAATGTGTTTATTTACATTTATTTCCAACGGGATCATCGTCAGCTCCGAATGTTTGACTGAAATACCAATAAATCAAGGCACCAACACTAAATACTCAGTATTCTGGAACAAATGTGTTTACTTTCTGTTCAATCTGAATTAAAACTTTTCATCCCTCACTGAAATCTGAAATAATAAAATCTCTCCAGATTAAATGAAAGTTTTTAAACTTTACTTACTCCACAGATTTAATAAGAAGAAAATTATTCCTAAACAGAAGTATTGATGACTGAGCTGATATCAGGTTCTGTGAGCTGCAGCCTTTACCTGGTTATTGATGATGTCACCACAGCTCTGCTCTCTGATTGGCTGCTCAAAGTCTGAAAGTTCAACAACAGCCGAGTTTCTGTCAGACTTCCTCAGAGCGGATCAGAGTTAGACCAGATCACAGTTGGACCGGATCAGAGTTGGACCAGAGCAGAGTTAGACCAGATCAGAGTTAGACCAGATCAGAGTTGGACCGGATCACAGTTGGACCGGATCACAGTTAGACCGGATCACAGTTAGACCGGATCACAGTTAGACCAGATCACAGTTAGACCGGATCACAGTTAGACCGGATCACAGTTAGACCGGATCACAGTTAGACCAGATCACAGTTAGACCAGATCAGCCTTGGCCACAGACTGGCTCAGCTCCACAGGGAGATGATGAAGATGCTGCTCCTCATCCTCTGCTGCGTCCTCGGTGTCTCTGCTGACAGTGAGTTTGTGTTGGACAGACAGACAGACAGGCAGACAGATAGATAGACAGACAGACAGGCAGACAGACAGACAGACAGGCGGACAGACAGGCAGACAGGCAGGCAGACTGACAGGCAGACAGACTGAAGGTTGTCTTTCTCTTCTCAGGTCAACATGAAGACATTGGTATCGTGGGCTGTTCAGACTTGGATGGAGAATTCATGTATGGTCTGGATAGTGAAGAGCTCTGGTACGCAGACTTCAGTAAAGGAGAAGGAGTCTACGGCACCCCTCCGTTCATAGATCCTATCAGATATGAAGAAGGCGTCTACAGCAGCGCTGTGGCTAATCTGCAGATCTGTAAATTCAACCTGGATAGTGAGCGTGAAGCCTACAAAGACATGCCGCCAGAGAGAGGTAAAAACACGCCGTCCTCCATCTGTGACTGAATCAGTTGAACTGCATCAATATTCTACAGACAATTTAGCCACTAATCCAGTTTATGGAATCTTCTGGAATAACTGATGATGAAGATAAAATGTTCATTCTGCAGCTGAGAACAAGGTGAACTCCTACTGACGTCTGACTGATGCTTTTGTTCAGTTGCTCCCACCAGTCCAATGATCTACCCCAGAAATGAGGTCCAGCTGAGTCAGCAGAACACTCTGGTCTGTTTCGTGACCGGCTTCTATCCGGCTCCCGTTAACGTCTCCTGGACCAGGAACGGAGAGCACGTGACCCAGGGGACCAGCATCAACGTTCCCTACCCCAACAAAGAGGGAACCTTCACCCAGATCTCCAGACTGGCCTTCGTCCCCCAGCAGGGAGACATTTACAGCTGCAGGGTCCAACACCCGGCGCTGAGCGGCCTGGACACCAGGATGTGGAGTGAGAGGGATTATTACTGTTGTTATTACTACTGTTATTACTGTTACCGTTCATCATTATCACTGATATTATTATTATTATTATTATTGCTGTTATTTAAACACAGGCAGGCAGGCAGACAGACAGACAGACCGACAGGCAGACAGACAGACAGACAGACAGGCAGACAGACAGACAGACAGGCAGGCAGGCAGGCAGGCAGACAGGCAGGCAGGCAGGCAGGCAGACAGGCAGGCAGACAGACAGACAGACAGACAGACAGACAGGCAGGCAGACAGGCAGGCAGGCAGGCAGGCAGGCAGGCAGACAGACAGACAGACAGACAGACAGACAGACAGACAGACAGACAGGCAGGCAGGCAGGCAGGTAGACAGACAGACAGACAGACAGACAGACAGGCAGGTAGACAGGCAGACAGACAGACAGGCAGGCAGGCAGGCAGGCAGGTAGACAGACAGACAGACAGACAGACAGGCAGGCAGGCAGGTAGACAGACAGACAGACAGACAGGTAGACAGGCAGACAGACAGACAAGCAAGCAGGCAGGCAGGCAGGTAGACAGGCAGGCAGACAGACAGACAGGCAGGCAGGCAGGCAGGCAGGCAGGCAGACAGACAGACAGACAGACAGACAGACAGACAGACAGACAGACAGGCAGACAGACAGACAGACAGACAGACAGGCAGACAGGCAGGCAGACAGACAGACAGGCAGCTAATGTGTGTTTGCATGTCTGCAGCTGTGGAGGTGCAGCAGCCTGGAGTTGGCCCTGCAGTCTTCTGTGGTCTGGGTCTGACCTTGGGTCTCCTCGGGGTCGCTGCAGGGACCTTCTTCCTCATCAAAGGGAACGAGTGCAGATGATCCCGAGGATCCAGAGGATCCAGAGGATCCCGATGTTGTGGATCGTTGTTCCCACAGCTTGTGCTCACTAAGATCACAGTCAGCTCATGTTGATAAATGCTGGATGATTCTTCTCTGATGTCTTCAAATATTAAAAACCTGAAAAGATGAGAAAGTGTTTGATTTGAAGTGAGTTCAAATGGCAGAAAAACATCAAAGGACCTTGTTTTTATTGGTCACTAAAGACTGTCACTATTAATATTATAATAATAATAATAATAATAATAATAATAATAATAATAATAATAATAATAATAATAATAATAATAATAAATACATCTAGTTCAGAGCCAGGCAGGAGCTCCAGACCTTCTGTCAGAATGGACCCGGTTCTTCACAGGAACTCGGGTTCTTTATGAGGCCACAGGGGGCGGAGTCTAACCTGTCCTCAGGAGGCAGGAGGACACCTGGACAGGTGTTGTGTCCATCAGCACAGTGGCGGGTAGAAAAGATCTACCCTTTTAAAGGTTGTCTTCTAGACGCTCTGGTCATCAAGCAGAAGCTCTATTGTTTGTTTAGGAGCTTTATTTATTATTAGATCTCATAAAATTATTTTTATTATTATTAGAACTCATAAAAACGAACTCACCAGATTAAAATCGCTGGGTTGGTGAAGAAGGAGAGCTTCTGGTCACCCGGTTAAATCAGATCGAGGGATCTTAGGACCTGCAGAGGTCGTTCCAGGTGAAGCGCGAGCTGATCTCGCCAGCGGATCAGTCTGCCTGGCAACAGCTGATGCGCCGCTGACGTCAGCGCGACTTTAAATTGAGTTCCGACTCAGATCGAGTCAGTGATCGTTTCACGAGCTTCACAGCAGGATGTCTTCATCATCTCTCAGAGTCTTCCTCCTCTTCATCAGCCTGTACACGG
>JAPVLW010000030.1:450000-462500 GCA_027382335.1 Takifugu ocellatus
CTGAGACTCACCTGTCTGTCTGCCCTGCTGCATGTCAGAGACTCACCTGTCTGTCTGCCCTGCTGCATGTCAGAGACTCACCTGTCTGTCTGCTCTGCTGTCTGTCTGTCAGAGACTCACCTGTCTGTCTGCTCTGCTGCCTGTCAGAGACTCACCTGTCTGTCTGCTCTGCTGCCTGTCTGCTCTGCTGCCTGTCTGAGACTCACCTGTCTGTCTGCTCTGCTGCCTGTCTGAGACTCACCTGTCTGTCTGCTCTGCTGCCTGTCTGAGACTCACCTGTCTGTCTGCTCTGCTGTCTGTCTGTCAGAGACTTACCTGTCTGTCTGCTCTGCTGCCTGTCTGTCAGAGACTCACCTGTCTGTCTGCTCTGCTGTCTGTCTGTCAGAGACTCACCTGTCTGTCTGCTGCCTGTCTGTCTGTCAGAGACTCACCTGTCTGTCTGCTCTGCTGCCTGTCAGAGACTCACCTGTCTGTCTGCTCTGCTGCCTGTCTGTCTGTCAGAGACTCACCTGTCTGTCTGCTCTGCTGCCTGTCTGAGACTCACCTGTCTGTCTGCTCCGCTGCCTGTCTGAGACTCACCTGTTTGTCTGCTCTGCTGCCTGTCTGTCTGTCAGAGACTCACCTGTCTGTCTGAGACTGACCTGTCTGTCTGCTCTGCTGTCTGTCTGTCTGAGACTCACCTGTCTGTCTGCTCTGCTGCCTGTCTGTCTGTCTGAGACTCACCTGTCTGTCTGCTCTGCTGCCTGTCTGTCAGAGACTCACCTGTCTGTCTGCTCTGCTGCCTGTCTGTCTGTCAGAGACTCACCTGTCTGTCTGCTCTGCTGCCTGTCTGTCTGTCAGAGACTCACCTGTCTGTCTGCTCTGCTGCCTGTCAGAGACTCACCTGTCTGTCTGTCTGTCTCCCTGCCTGTACACTCACCTGTCTGTCTGTCAGATACTCACCTGTCTGTCTGCTGCCTGCCTGTCTGTCTGCTCTACTGCCTGTCTGTCTGTCAGACTCACCTGTCTGTCTGCTCTGCTGCCTGTCTGTCTGCTCACCTGTCTGTCTGCTCTGCTGCCTGTCTGTCTGCTCTACTGTCTGTCTGTCAGAGACTCACCTGTCTGTCTGCTCTGCTGCCTGTCTCCCTGCCTGTACACTCACCTGTCTGTCTGCTCTGCTGCCTGTCTGTCTGCTCTACTGTCTGTCTGTCTGCTCTACTGTCTGTCTGTCTGCTCTGCTGCCTGTCTGTCTGCTCTACTGTCTGTCTGTCAGAGACTCACCTGTCTGTCTGCTCTGCTGCCTGTCAGACACTCACCTGTCTGTCTGCTCTACTGTCTGTCTGTCTGTCTGAGACTCACCTGTCTGTCTGTCAGAGACTCACCTGTCTGTCTGCTCTGCTGCCTGTCAGACACTCACCTGTCTGTCTGCTCTACTGTCTGTCTGTCTGTCTGAGACTCACCTGTCTGTCCGTCTGAGACTCACCTGTCTGTCGGTCTGTGTGCCTGTCAGACTCACCTGTCTGTCTGCCCTGCTGCCTGTCTGTCTCCCTGCCTGTACACTCACCTGTCTGTCCCCACCTGTCTCCCCTCAGACCCATCCATGCCTGAATCTGAGAGGAACCAGATCGCCATCGGAGCATCAGGCCTGATCCTGGGTCTGATCTTGTCTCTGGCTGGATTCATCTACTTCAAGAGAAAATCTCGAGGTCAGACCAGTTTATCCCAGTTTATCCCAGACCAGTTTAGATGGTTAGGACCAGTTTAGATGGTTCAGACCAGTTTGGAGGGTTCAGACCAGTTTGGATGGTTCAGACCAATTTGGATGGTTCAGACCAGTTTGGAGGGTTCAGACCAGTTTGAATGGTTCAGACCAGTTCGGATGGTTCAGACCAGTTTAGATGGTTCAGACCAGTTTGGATGGTTCAGACCAGTTTAGATGATTCAGACCAGTTTGGATGGTTCAGACCAGTTTGGATGGTTCAGACCAGTTTGGATGGATCAGACCAGTTTGGAGGGTTCAGACTAGTCTGGATAGTTCAGACCAGTTTGGAGGGTTCAGACCAGTTTGAATGGTTCAGACCAGTTTGGATGGTTCAGACTAGTCTGGATAGTTCAGACCAGTTTGGATGGTTCAGACCAGTCTGGATAGTTCAGACCAGTTTGGAGGGTTCAGACCAGTTTAGATGGTTCAGACCAGTTTGGATGGTTCAGACCAGTTTGGCTGGTTCAGACCAGTTTGGATAGTTCAGACCAGTTTGGATGGTTCAGACCAGTTTGGATAGTTCAGACCAGTTTGGATAGTTCAGACCAGTTTGGAGGGTTCAGACCAGTTTAGATGGTTCAGACCAGTTTGGCTGGTTCAGACCAGTTTGGCTGGTTCAGACCAGTTTGGAGGGTTCAGACCAGTTTAGATGGTTCAGACCAGTTTGGATGGTTCAGACCAGTTTTGATGGTTCAGACCAGTTTTGATGGTTCAGACCAGTTTGGCTGCTTCAGACCAGTTTGGCTGGTTCAGACCAGTTTGGATGGTTCAGACCAGTTTGGCTTGTTCATACCAGTTTTGATGGTTCAGACCAGTTTGGCTGGTTCAGACCAGTTTTGATGGTTCAGACCAGTTTGGCTGGTTCAGACCAGTTTGGATGGTTCAGACCAGTTTGGCTGCTTCAGACCAGTTTGGATGGTTCAGACCAGTTTGGCTGGTTCAGACCAGTTTGGATGGTTCAGACCAGTTTGGATGGTTCAGACCAGTTTAGATAGTTCAGACCAGTCTGGATTGTTCAGACCAGTTGGGTCCCTGACCCTGTTGTGTGTCTCTTTCTTTCTTTAGGGAGGATCCTGGTTCCCAATAACTGATCTTGGTCCTGGTCCTGGACCTGGTTCTGTATCCTCCTGCTGCCTGCCACCTGCTGGAGCGGCTGATGATCTGCATTCTGGTCCAGAACCTGGTTCTGGGCTGCATTTACCTGGACTGTTGAGCTTCTCTGTCATAATCAGCATTTTCGTTCTGCTCCTTCAACAAATGTGATCAATAATGTGATCAATAATGTGATCAGTAATGTGATCAATAATGTGATCAGTAATGTGATCAGTAATGTGATCAGTCAGAGCTGACACTGTGTGTGATTGATATTTTCTAATCTTCTGATGTGATGCATTTATAACTCCAATAAACCACCTGAGAACTCTGATGTCTCATTAATAACCTGCTTCTTCTGGACATTTCAGGGCTGCTGCCCCCTGGTGGCAGAAATAAAGATGTGTGATCATGAGGAATCCATCAGATTTAAAGATCCTTTGAGAGGGAATCATCTCAGCAGCTCAACAATAGTGAATAAATGTGTGATTGTTGTTCAGATTTGAGGGATTATTCAGTAGATTGTTAATCTGTGATGACCAAGAGAGACAGAAATGAAGATGAGCACAAAGATTATTGCTCAATAATTTGAACATGGAAGATTCTGCTAATAACGTGGTAATAAAAGATCAATATCACATATCAGCAAACTCGGGTTTGACTCGACATCACATCAGTTTGAGTGAAAGAAACTTTGGAATCTTCCGTCGGGTAACGCATTACGTCACTTCCTGTCTCCTTAATAGAATTTGTTGGTGCACGGTGCGTGTTGGGTTCACTTTATTTACAATTGAATACTCGGGAAAGTCTAGTCACCTGATAACAACAGGGAGAAATAACTTATATTAAACAAATACAGGACTCTGCCGATCACTAGCGTTAGCATGGCCTCACCGTCTGTTTCACCCGGTGTCTTGGTCTGTTCAGCGTGTGAAATGTTTAGTTACTCCTCTGCCTCCCTTAGTGAAGGGAATAGGTGCAGAAGGTGGAGTTTATTTATGGCTATGGAGGCGAGACTTAGCGATCGAATTTACTCACGAATTGTGCAGCACCAACCCGATCAACACAGTCATCGATCCTAGGCAAAGGGAATGAGTCTGGCTTAGTCACCGCGTTTACCTTCCGGTAATCGGTGCAAAACCGATAGGTGTTATCAGCCTTCCGTACGAGCAAACACGGTGACGCCCAGCTAGAAAATGAAGGCTGAGCCAGATTATTCTTTACTAAATACTCCACACAATCATCTAAAGCTTTGCTTTTCTCAGGTGCCACGCGGTAAAAACGCTGTTTTATTGGGCTTGTTTCACCCACATCAATATCGTGTGTAATTAACTGGGTGCAAGAAGGTGTGTCAGAAAACGAAGATTTAAACTCCAGAATCAAATCTTTTAATTGTTCAGCGCGATCTTCACCCAGATGCCCCACAAGTTTGTCTAACTCCGCCAATTTAACAGAATTCTCCAACCTCCCCAGCAGCACCGCATCATCAGGACCGACCCCGTCATCTCCACCTGCCACCTGAAGAGACGGTGCCCCGCCCCCAGCCAGAGCTACTGCTTTCGCTCCCCCCGAAGCATTGGAAGAGGTGTAATAAGGTTTTAGGAGATTAACGTGACAAAGCTGCGTAGCCCGCTTGCGATCAGGAGTAGACACCACGTAATTCGTCTCAGAGATCTTCCTCTTGATCACATAAGGACCCGAAAACTTTGCAGCGAACGGAGACCCAGGGAGAGATAGTAACGCGAGCACTTGGTCTCCTGGACTAAACACACGGAGTTTTGATTTTTCATCAAATCGTTTCTTCATTTGTTTTTGTGCTTCAGTTAAATTGTCACTGGCCATCTTCCATGCCAAAAATAGCTTCCGCCGAAAACCATGTACATAATCAACCAAGTCATCCGGTGAATTGGATATTTTGGTATCACCTCGTAAAACATCCAAGGGACAGCGAACTTGGTGCGCAAACACTAATTGGTTAGGGCTAAACCCAGTGCTCTCCTGCACTACACTCCTGGCTGCGAGTAACAACCAGGGTAGGCCCTCTTCCCAATCCCGGTTAAACTCAACACAGTAAACTCTCAATAGAGAATTCAGTGACTCGTGAAAACGCTCAAGAGCACCCTGGCTCTGAGGATGGTACGCACTACTAATATTGTGCTGAATACGTAACTGGCGGAGTGCATCCGCAAAAGCAGCCGACGTAAAATTTGACCCCCTGTCACTCTGGACGACCCGGGGAGTACCAAATACGGCCATAAATTGTGTCAATGCCTTTAGAATGTTTTTGGTGGTAATTGTTCTTAATGGATAGGCCGCAGGATAGCGAGTTGCTTGACACATAATAGTCAAAAGGTAAGCGCTACCCGACTTTGACGGCGGCAACGGCCCCACACAATCAATAATTAAATGCCGAAATGGTTTGACCACCGACGGAATAGGCTGTAATGGTGCAGGCTCTATTTTTTCATTTTGCTTTCCAGCCATTTGACACACATGGCAACACTTCACAAATTTAGCCACGTCTCGTTTTATCCGAGGCCAATAAAAATGTTCAAGTATTCGCCGATATGTTTTATTGACTCCAAAATGCCCAGACGCCTCTTCGTGCGCAGCGTCCAACACTACGTCGCGATACCCTATAGGGATCACCACTTGGGTCACCGGACCTGCCACATCCGACTTCTCTGGGGGAGAATACTTGCGTAGCAGGAGACCTTGATCGACAGCGTACTCTGCACTAGAGCCTGAGGACACTCGCTCAAACAGAAAGGACAAAGATTTGTCTTCTTTTTGCGCCAGGCTCACTTTCTCACGCGACAGTGATGGAGGAAGAACTGGAACATATTTCCCGTTAGAGGAGCTAGATTGTGTCGACAGATTTTTAGACATAGCCCTCGTCATTGCGCACGCTGTAAAGACCTCAGGAAACGCTGTAGAACAATCGTTCTGCTGTGTGTTTGGTACTGGGTTAGTTTTAACCATAGGAGGCACAGGCTCGGGCCACATTCGACCACCTGCTAGAGTGTTGCCCAAAAGGACATCCACGCCATCAATTGGCAATGTAGGACGGACACCTACATTTACCACTCCATCAACCAACCCCGAGCTTAAGTGAATTTTATGTATTGGCACTGAAAATGAATTTAAACCAATTCCACGAATTAGCACACTCGTTCCCGTGTCTGACACATCATTAAAAGGCAAAACCTTTTCACTGGTGAAACTAACGCAAGCTCCAGTGTCCCTCAAAATACGGACACGGACATCGCCCACAATTGACACGAACCCCTCCGTAATAAATGGACTGTAGTCGATATGTTGAGTTGTAGTTGCGACATCTTTGCCATTTATGGTTGGGATTGGGCGCACCGACTCACGCTCAGTTTGGGGGGCATCGATTTTAGCTGGAGCCGCACATCCCACTGGTTTAGTGCTCCCAGAACGAATTTTATTTCGAGCTGCGAGTAAAGGACATTCCTTTTTCCAATGGCCTGGCTCAAAACAATAGCGACACTTTTCACCCGAATCGTCCGGATAGCGGTCATTCGGAGCCAAGTGGTCATGACATATGGGGGCTCGTCCGGGATTCTGAACTTGTCTGCGGAGTGGTGAGTAACTGCCGCAGCCCGATCTATCGATCTGCTGTTTCTTGCTTGTTGGTGCGCCAGCTGAGTTTGTTGGGGAGACCTTTTGGTTTTGGAGCTTTTCCCGTGGTAGGCTGTAGGACAATTTGCGCTGTTTTTTGTTATTTTAGCTTGTTGTTTTTGCGCTGCTGCCTGGGCTGAAGACTCAGCCGTGAGGGACAGTTGTTCAGTCAGAACAGCTGAAACTCAGCGGTATCGAGTTTACAAATTTTGGCTCTGGGGCAGAGCGTGAAGAGACAGGTGGAGTTTGGTGGGAGGCGTTCGATACGGGAATCGTTTCGTTGATCCATTCATTCATTCATTCATTCATTCGTTATTCTCGCCCAGCACGCGTCGGCAGGGTTTATGCCACCCACTTATTGTTAATTGACTGCTCGCTGTGCCATGTCTGACCTTGATTTGTTTTTTTCAGCTCCGACTATAGCCGCACTGGGGACCTTCAGTAAGGCCCAGTTATTGGAGGTAGCTGACTACTACCACTTGGAAGTAACCGAGTTAAAGGGGAGAAAGAAACGGGAAGTATTTGATAGCTTGTTAACTTCGTTAATGGAGCTCCAGGTGTTGTCGGACGGGACACACATAGAAAAAGCTACCCCTGCAGGTGCGTCAGTTGTCAGTGGAATGGGAGACCATCATTTGACGTTTGAGCAGCGCAAAGAATTATTGCAGTTGCAACATGAAACACAAAAGGAGCTGGCTATGCTCAATTTGGAACAAAAAAGACTAGAGTTGAGAACTAAAGAAGAGGAGCGCTTGTTGGAAATGGAATGGATGCGTAATCATCGCGGTGAGCAGGGCAATGTGAATAATATGGTTAAGTTACTGCCTAACTTTAATGAGCGCGATCCAGAGATTTTTTTCTCTTTATTTGAGCATGTCGCGACGGAACGTGGCTGGGGCATTTCGGATCAGGTAATACTGCTCCAAACTGTCTTAACGGGCAAGGGCCAGGAGGCGTTCATTGCGTTGTCACCTGCAGAGAGAAGGGAGTATGAAACGGTGAAAAATGCTGTATTAAAAGCATATGAAAGAATTCCTGAACACTATCGACAGAAATTTAGGAATTGGCGAAAAATGGACAAACAAACTTATACGGTCGTGGCCAGGGAACTTGTGAGCCTTTTCAATCGGTGGTGTGTGTCTGTGGGCGCAAATACTTATGCGACATTGACTGATTTATTAATCCTGGAGCAGTTTAGGAACATATTGCCTGAGAGGATTGCAACCTATGTGCAGGAGAATAAAGTAACATCCGCTGCTCAAGCCGCCGTCTTTGCGGACGAATTTGTGTTAACTCACAATCCCTCCCGTGAAAGGTCACAATTGGAGTATAGCCGTCCAGATCGTCCTCAACCAGAGTATAGCCGTTTCGGTCGCCGGTTCTTTTCAGGCAATGACGCGCAAAGAGGGCCTTCGAGCAGGCATGGTAATGCAGCCCGCTATCCCGGACGAGCCCCCATATGTCATGACCACTTGGCTCCAAATGACCACAACATAAACGGGGAGACCAAGCACTTTTAACAAAAAGGGATTTATTGAAAAGTAAAGTGAACAGTCAATGGTAACGGTGAAAGCAGTAGGGTGCAACAGGGTATAATCAGAATCCAACGAGGGTAATCTCAACGAGGCTTTAACAACGGGACTGGCACTCTCCAGTGGACGCGTTCGGCAAGGTTTCCAATTTCGTTCGGCAGCAGCTGACCCTCGGCCCGATCAGCCCCATCTCCGTCCTGAACAGGGGTTTTTAAGCCATCACTGGTTCATCAGGTTAATGGAGTGGTGGCCTCCCAAACAGGTCCCGACAGCTCCATCTGCAGGCCAAGCACAACACCAGACCAGGCGCAGCCAAAGACACCATATCCCAAATATTAAACCCAGACGTGAGGCCACCTAGTGGGCCGTCACAGTTGTCTGTGTAGATTCTCAATCACCCAGGTCATCGTATCCAAGGTAGTTTTCTCTGTCAACTGGACTGTTTCTTCTCCTGAAGACGTTCCTCCTTCTATCCAGAAGGCTTCTTCAGTTCTGACATCTCTGGGGAGAGAGCTTGAAGATATATAGTGGACCATTAGCATGCTAATGATCTGGGTGGTCACCTGAGAGTCGTTAGCAGGGTCGTTGGTCGGGTCGTTCACCTAGTTTCTGTTGAGGTGTCTCCCCTTTGTCTGCTGGATCCCATGGTGATGAGTCACTGGGTCTCCTGGAAGGGTGTGAATGTTTGTTTTGCTGTTGGAAGGAGTGGAGGACTGCATTGTTGTGGGTGACAGGAAGTGCCTCAGGCCACCACCTCTGTTTAAGGATGGTTTTTCCAATTTGACATGGATGCTTCCTTGACCCCCCTCTCAGACCAGCGGTCTTCTCTGGCCAGTACCCGTACTGGGCTGTCCTGGAGGAGTGCCCACTCTCCTTTAGGAGTAGGTGGACCTGCTGAGTCCTGACCTGAAGAGGTGGCGCGTCTGTGTTGTGCCATTCTTCTCTGGAGCGGTTGTTTGGTTTCCCCAATGTTCCTCACGTTCCTCCTGGTGCTGCACAGCATAAACAACATTACTTTGTTTGGGTCTTGGTGTCTTGTCCTTTGGGTGTACTAACCTCTGTCTGAGAGTGTTGCTGGGTTTGAAATGAACCGGTATGTCGTGTTTCTGGAGGATCCTCCTAAAGTTCTCTGAGACTCCGGACAGGTAGGGGATGGAAACGCTGCGTCGTTTGTTTCTCTCCTCCTCTCCTTTGCTGAGGTCTCGCTTTCTTGAGGTCCTGGTGAAGGCCCAGTCTGGGTAGCCACATGTTTTGAGAGCTGTCTTAATGTGATCCTGGTCCTTCTTCCTGCCTTGGGGTGTGGTGGGTATTTCTCTGGCCCGGTGTTGGAGGGTTCTGATCACTCCCAGCTTGTGTTCCAGTGGGTGGTGAGAGTCAAACTGGAGGTACTGGTTGGTATGTGTAGGTTTCCTGTAGACTTCGATGGTGAGACTTCTGTCCTCAGTGATCTTGACTGCACAGTCCAGAAAGGCTTGACTGTTTCTGTTTGTATCTTCCCGGGTGAATTTTACATACTCGTCTGTTTTGTTGAGGTGATCGGAGAACGCTTCCAATTCTTGTGTTCTTTGTTCCTGAGGTTCCTGAGCGCCCTGATGTTAGCGGTTCTGTGCCTTCTGGGCCGATGCCGGCCTGGTTCTCTCTGCCCAGCGGTCTGGTTTCACCTCTTCCTGCATCGCACAGGTCACCTGGAGCCCCCCAACGCACCATCTGAAGAAGAACCAGGACCAAACTGCATCGTCTGCATATTCACTCAGTTGTTTCTTTCCAGCCAGGGAATCAAAACCCTCAGGAGACTTTTTACTGACGTCAGCGTGACGAGTTCTTCAGAGAGAACCCAGGTGACCTGTCAGCATCTGGCTGGTGGATCTTTTACTTACTTACTTTGCTTAAAGGAAACGTAGAAACAGTCAAATCCAAACACGTGTCGTCTCAATGACGCCCAGGACCAGGGCTACCTAGCTAACTGGTAGCTTCGTAGTGGGAGCCCCACGACTGACCAGGAGGGATGGGCTCCACCCCAACCTGGCTGTCCTCATCCAGGACAAACCAGGGCCGGGGCCAGGAGCGCCAGGAAGGCCAGGAGCGCCAGGAAGGCCAGGAGCGCCAGGAAGGCCAGGAGTGCCAGGAAGGCCAGGAGCGCCAGGAAGGCCAGGAGCGCCAGAAAGGCCAGGAAGGCCAGGAGCGCCAGGAAGGCCAGGAACACCAAGAAGGGCAGTGACTCCGTTCTCAACCTAAAGAGCACCACAGCTCATTTGAAAGTCTGCCCACTGTTTCCTCTCCAGCCTGGAGGACATGAAGCCACAGTGTGGACCAAAATCTCTCCTTCAACTCACACATTAAATTAGTCTCTAGAAGTGCCTCTTTCCGCCTGAGGAACGTCACAAAGATCAGGAAGCTGCTGACCCACCATGATGCTGAAGTTAGTCCAGCATTTGTTCCTTCCAGGCTGGACTATTGTGATTCTTTATTATCAGGGGGTCCAAACAACTCTTTAAGAAGCCTCCAGCTGATCCAAAATGCTGCAGCCAGAGTTCTGACAGGTATTGACAAAAGTCCAAGAAATAACGCTGGAAAGATCAAAACAGCTGATTCAGGTGTTGGAGAACCAGGAGACCACATTAGTCCAGTCCCTGCATTGGCTCCCTGTTCAATTTAGAGGAGATTTTAAAATCGAAGAAAGCCCTCTGCTCCCAGGCCCCTGGCCCCAGGCCCCTGGCCCCTGGCCCGAGGCCCCTGGAAGTGGCTCCCATCTGGATCTGGGAGGCAGACTCGGTGTTTAAAACCAGACCTAAAACCTTTTTGATAATGCTCATAATAAAGGTGGAGACACACGCAACGCGACCATTTGCCCTCATTCCCGTGAGGAGGGTTGAGAACACTTTCTGTCGGGGAAGCAGCGCCACCTGTCGGTCACTAGGAGACATCGCGGGCTCTGCGATTTAAGTGGAGAAACGTCCAGAGTTTGGATGTCGAAAAACGGATTAACAACTCTTCCTTCTGACAACATCGAGGCTAATGACGTTCGCCTCATTCCTGTAATTAAAATGCGCGACACAAGATCACTGGCCAAGGTCAGATGCGGGAGAAAGTTGCGGTTCTTCTCCGTCCAGTGAGCTGCAACAGCCCGGAACATGCGAACCCAGAAGGGAATGTGGACAATTCTGGACAATTTGGCTGCTGCAGCTCCCATAAACGGACCGCTGTCCCGGCTCTGATTGGTCCCGTCACCTGCCTTCAGGGGAAGGGGCGGGGCTAGAGCCGGAACCTGCGGAGATCGTTTCAGTTGGACCAAATGATCCTAAAAGGAATTGTTTGACTCTTTGCGTCACATCAGCTGTCGCAATGCCATTTAAAATATCTAATTAGCATTGATGATATTTGGATGAGCTGTATCTATGAAGTAAAAACAATTAACTACACAAGTCTTGCAAACAAACGCCCTAGAAGCTTGTTTTCTTCTGGTTGCAGTTATCCTGCGTTTGTTATTGCTAAGCTAAGCTAAGCTAACTCTCTGACATGTGTCGGCATGACGGTCGTTTCCGCGCGGTGTTTGCGGGGACAGACGCAGTTTTCCGGGCAGAGTGGCGCCTCTGTCGTCGGAGAGCAGCTCAGCACGGGGCGGCGCTGCACGAGCCCGACGCCGCCTTCTGATTGGCTGTCTCCGAGCTCAGGCCTCGCCACGGGAACGCGCTGGCGCAGACGCGCACACACCCGCCGCGCGGCCAGGCCACTGGCCAGCCTCTGTCTCTCCCCCTTTTCTCCCCCTTTCTTTTTGTCCAAGTATCGATTTCCGGTTTAAACTTTCCACCGTAAGTCGCTTTTATCGCCCCCCCCGCAGTCGCTCCGGACCGGACCCCCAACCGGACATTGGGCCGTGATTCCGCGACGGGCCTCGACTTTCCCTCAGACCGGGCGGTGACGTCAGCTCCGGTCACGTCGGTGAGTGTTTGAACTTCTTTGATCGTCTGGTGTTGTTCCACTTCCGCTCCAGTCTGCCTGTGTTCCGGTACCGGCAGGGACACGGGCGTGAACGGACGAGCGCCTGCTGCCCAGAACTCCCACACTGGAGCTTTCCCCGGTACCGAATATTCTGCGTGTCCGCGGGTCGCCAGACTGAGGCTTTGCTCCTGGACCGGTTCTGACAGCAGCCAGAGGGTCCCGCAGAACCACTTTCTGTGAAGGTCTGGGAACACTGGGAGCGTGTTGGGCTGCCCGGTTCTGTTCGGGCCTCTTCAGCTCCAACACGGTCGTGATTCTTCATGTTCTCCTCATCACTTAGATGGGTTAGGGACCCGTGGGGGCTCTGGGGCAGCGGTCCCAACAGCCTGGGACCCCAGGACCCCCCACCCCCCACCGGGGCTCTGGGGCAGCGGTCCCAACAGTCTGGGACCCCCCACCCCCCACCGGGGCTCTGGGGCAGCGGTCCCAACGGTCTGGGACCCCAGGACCCCCCACCCCCCACCGGGGCTCTGGGGCAGCGGTCCCAACAG
>JAPVLW010000030.1:472500-495134 GCA_027382335.1 Takifugu ocellatus
TAACGGCTGGGGCAGCAGAGCTAATGGCTGTGGCAGCACAGCTAACGGCTGTGGCAGCACAGCTAACGGCTGGGGCAGCAGAGCTAACGGCTGTGGCAGCAGAGCTAACGGCTGTGGCAGCAGCGCTAACGGCTGTGGCAGCAGCGCTAACGGCTGGGGCAGCAGAGCTAACGCTGTGGCAGCAGAGCTAACGGCTGTGGCAGCAGAGCTAACGGCTGTGGCAGCACAGCTAACGGCTGTGGCAGCAGAGCTAACGGCTGGGGCAGCAGAGCTAACGGCTGGGGCAGCAGAGCTAACGGCTGGGGCAGCACAGCTAACGGCTGTGGCAGCAGCGCTAACGGCTGTGGCAGCAGAGCTAACGGCTGTGGCAGCAGCGCTAGCGGCTGTGGCAGCAGCGCTAACGGCTGTGGCAGCAGCGCTAACGGCTGTGGCAGCAGAGCTAGCGGCTGTGGCAGCAGAGCTAGCGGCTGTGGCAGCAGAGCTACGCTGTGGCAGCAGCGCTAACGGCTGTGGCAGCAGCGCTAGCGGCTGTGGCAGCACAGCTAACGGCTGTGGCAGCAGCGCTAACGGCTGTGGCAGCAGCGCTAACGGCTGTGGCAGCAGAGCTAACGGCTGGGGCAGCAGAGCTAACGGCTGGGGCAGCACAGCTAACGGCTGTGGCAGCAGAGCTAACGGCTGTGGCAGCAGAGCTAACGGCTGTGGCAGCAGCGCTAACGGCTGTGGCAGCAGAGCTAACGGCTGGGGCAGCAGAGCTAACGGCTGTGGCAGCACAGCTAACGGCTGTGGCAGCAGAGCTAACGGCTGGGGCAGCAGAGCTAACGGCTGTGGCAGCACAGCTAACGGCTGTGGCAGCACAGCTAACGGCTGGGGCAGCAGAGCTAACGGCTGGGGCAGCAGAGCTAACGGCTGTGGCAGCAGAGCTAACGGCTGTGGCAGCAGCGCTAACGGCTGTGGCAGCAGCGCTAACGGCTGGGGCAGCAGAGCTAACGCTGTGGCAGCAGAGCTAACGGCTGTGGCAGCAGAGCTAACGGCTGTGGCAGCACAGCTAACGGCTGTGGCAGCAGAGCTAACGGCTGGGGCAGCAGAGCTAACGGCTGGGGCAGCAGAGCTAACGGCTGGGGCAGCACAGCTAACGGCTGTGGCAGCAGCGCTAACGGCTGTGGCAGCAGAGCTAACGGCTGGGGCAGCAGAGCTAACGGCTGGGGCAGCAGAGCTAACGGCTGGGGCAGCACAGCTAACGGCTGGGGCAGCACAGCTAACGGCTGTGGCAGCAGAGCTAACGGCTGGGGCAGCACAGCTAACGGCTGTGGCAGCAGAGCTAACGGCTGTGGCAGCAGCGCTAACGGCTGGGGCAGCAGAGCTAACGGCTGGGGCAGCACAGCTAACGGCTGTGGCAGCACAGCTAACGGCTGTGGCAGCAGCGCTAACGGCTGGGGCAGCAGAGCTAACGCTGTGGCAGCACAGCTAACGGCTGTGGCAGCAGAGCTAACGGCTGTGGCAGCGGAGCTAACGCTGTGGCAGCACAGCTAACGGCTGTGGCAGCAGAGCTAACGGCTGTGGCAGCAGAGCTAACGGCTGTGGCAGCACAGCTAACGGCTGTGGCAGCAGAGCTAACGGCTGGGGCAGCAGAGCTAACGGCTGTGGCAGCACAGCTAACGGCTGTGGCAGCAGCGCTAACGGCTTTGGCAGCACAGCTAACGGCTGGGGCAGCACAGCTAACGGCTGTGGCAGCACAGCTAACGGCTGTGGCAGCAGAGCTAACGGCTGGGGCAGCAGAGCTAACGGCTGTGGCAGCAGAGCTAACGGCTGTGGCAGCAGCGCTAACGGCTGTGGCAGCAGCGCTAACGGCTGGGGCAGCAGAGCTAACGCTGTGGCAGCAGAGCTAACGGCTGTGGCAGCACAGCTAACGGCTGTGGCAGCAGAGCTAACGGCTGGGGCAGCAGAGCTAACGGCTGGGGCAGCAGAGCTAACGGCTGGGGCAGCACAGCTAACGGCTGTGGCAGCAGCGCTAACGGCTGTGGCAGCAGAGCTAACGGCTGGGGCAGCAGAGCTAACGGCTGGGGCAGCACAGCTAACGGCTGGGGCAGCACAGCTAACGGCTGTGGCAGCAGAGCTAACGGCTGGGGCAGCACAGCTAACGGCTGTGGCAGCAGAGCTAACGGCTGTGGCAGCAGCGCTAACGGCTGGGGCAGCAGAGCTAACGGCTGGGGCAGCACAGCTAACGGCTGTGGCAGCACAGCTAACGGCTGTGGCAGCAGCGCTAACGGCTGGGGCAGCAGAGCTAACGCTGTGGCAGCACAGCTAACGGCTGTGGCAGCAGAGCTAACGGCTGTGGCAGCAGAGCTAACGGCTGTGGCAGCAGAGCCCACCCTCAACACGTGTCCCTCCCTGAGCAGGTGTCCCACCCTGGACAGGTGTCCCACCCTGGACACGTGTCCCACCTGAACAGGTGTCCCACCCTGAACAGGTGTCCCACCCTGGACACGTGTCCCACCTGAACAGGTGTCCCACCCTGGACAGGTGTCCCACCCTGGACACGTGTCCCACCCTGGACAGGTGTCCCTCCCTGGACACGTGTCCCACCTGAACAGGTGTCCCACCCTCAACACATGTCCCACCCTGAACAGGTGTCCCACCCTGGACACGTGTCCCATCCTGAACAGGTGTCCCACCCTCAACACGTGTCCCACCCTGAACAGGTGTCCCACCCTGGACACGTGTCCCACCCTGGACACGTGTCCCTCTCTGGACAGGTGTCCCACCCTGGACAGGTGTCCCACCCTGGACACGTGTCCCACCCTGGACAGGTGTCCCTCCCTGGACACGTGTCCCACCCTGGATACGTGTCCCACCTGAACAGGTGTCCCACCCTGGACAGGTGTCCCTCCCTGGACACGTGTCCCTCTCTGGACAGGTGTCCCACCCTGGACAGGTGTCCCACCCTGGACACGTGTCCCACCCTGGACAGGTGTCCCTCCCTGGACACGTGTCCCTCTCTGGACAGGTGTCCCTCCCTGGACAGGTGTCCCACCCTGGACAGGTGTCCCTCCCTGGACACGTGTCCCACCCTGGACAGGTGTCCCTCCCTGGACACGTGTCCCTCTCTGGACAGGTGTCCCACCCTGGACACGTGTCCCTCCCTGGACACGTGTCCCACCCTGGACACGTGTCCCACCCTGGACAGGTGTCCCACCTGGACAGGTGTCCCTCAGGGTTCCTGTTATTCCAGTTACCTTCTGGTGACTGGATCTTGTCAGTCTCCATAAACAGTAAAGAAACGTTGACTCTTTCTTCTTCTGTCTTTCTAAAAGCTGCCAGGAGGTCTTCCAGGTAACAGTGTTAGCGTGTTAGCGTGTTAGCGTGTTAGCGTGTTAGCATGTTAGCATGGTGGCCTGGTCTCCGTCCGTGTTCCTGCTGTGATCTTGTCTCTTCTGTGTGCAGTGGTGGTCACGCTGGAGCCGCTTCCTGCTGCTGAGACCTACGTTAACGGGAAGCAGATCACCGAGGCCGTTGTCCTCAAACAAGGTTCCCGCAGCGCTCGTCCTCTCTGCTTTTATTGTGAAGGGGCCTTTGGCACTTCCTGTTGTGAACAGCTCTTCAAACACGGTCTTCATGTTGTAGGTCACCGGATCGTGATGGGGAAGAACCACGTGTTTCGCTTCAACCACCCCGAACAGGCGCGGCTGGAGAGGGAGCGCAGCGCCCCGTCGGACCAGCAGGTGGAGCCGGAGGACTGGAACTACGCCCAGAGGGAGCTGCTGGAGAAGCAGGGCATCGACATCAAGCTGGAGATGGAGAAGAGGTGAGGGACGCAGCCCCAGCACACCTGCAACCATCCACCTGCACAGAACACATGCTAGCCAGGCTAACACTAGCGTAGCATCCAGGTCAGAGGCTGTTGTGTGCTCAGACTGCAGGACATGGAGATCCAGTACCGGAGGGAGAAGGAAGAAGCGGATCTGCTGCTGGAGCAGCACAGACTGGTGGGGCTGCGTGAGGTCTGGGCAGGTGTCGGTGCTGCTCAGGTGCTGCTCAGGTGCTGCTCAGGTGCTGCTCAGGTGCTGATGACCGCTGCTGTGTTGCAGTACGCCGACAGCGACAGCGGAGACGACTCCGACAAGCGGTCCTGCGAGGAGAGCTGGAAGCTGATCTCCTCCCTGAGGGAGAAGCTGCCGGCCAACAAGGTCCAGCCGCCCCGAGGACCCGCGCCTGGCCACGCCCACCTCTGACCCTCTGCCCTCACCTGTGCAGGTGCAGTCCATCGTGAAGCGCTGCGGCCTCCCCAGCAGCGGGAAGAGAAGGGAGCCCCTCCAGGTCTACCAGATCCCCCAGAGGAGGCGGATCAGCAAGGACCCCAAACGGGTCACGATGGAGGACCTGCGCATGCAGGCGGTCAAGGAGATCTGCTACGAGGTCTCACACACACACACACAGTCACACACACAGTCACACACACACACACGCACGCACACGTGCACACACACACACATGCACAAACGCACACACACACCCCCCCCCCCACTCTGACCTCTGTCCCCCCCCGACCTCTGTCCCCCCCACTCTGACCTCTGTCGCCCCCCCCCCCCCCCGACCTCTGCCCCCCCCCCACTCTGACCTCTGTCCCCCCCCTGACCACTGCCCCCCCACTCTGGCCTCTGTCCCCTCCCCCTCTGACCTCTGTCCCCCCCCCACTCTGACCTCTGTCCCCCCCCGACCTCTGTCGCCCCCCCCACTCTGACCTCTGCCCCCCCCTGACCTCTGTCGCCCCCCCCGACCTCTGTCCCCCCCCTGACCTCTGTCCCCCCCCACTCACACCCCCCCCACTCTGACCTCTGTCGCCCCCCCCTGACCTCTGTCGCCCCCCCCACTGTGACCTCTGTCGCCCCCCCCCACTCTGACCTCTGCCTGCCCCCCCCACTCTGACCTCTGCCCCCCCCCCGACCTCTGTCGCCCCCCCTGACCTCTGTCCCCCCCCCTGACCTCTGTCCCCCCCCACTCACACCCCCCCCACTCTGACCTCTGTCGCCCCCCGACCTCTGTCCCCCCCACTCTGACCTCTGTCGCCCCCCCCCCCCCGACCTCTGTCCCCCCCCCCCGACCTCTGCCCCCCCCCACTCTGACCTCTGTCCCCCCCCTGACCACTGCCCCCCCACTCTGGCCTCTGTCCCCTCCCCCTCTGACCTCTGCCCCCCCCCCACTCTGACCTCTGTCCCCCCCCGACCTCTGTCGCCCCCCCCACTCTGACCTCTGCCCCCCCCCTGACCTCTGTCGCCCCCCCAGGTGGCTCTGGGAGACTTCCGCCACTCCCGGCAGGAGATCGAGGCTCTGTCCATCGTCAAGATGAAGGAGCTGTGCCGCATGTACTCCAAGAAGGACCCCGGCGAGAGGCAGAGCTGGGGGGCCGTGGCCCAGGACGTGTGCGACACCGTGGGCATCGAGGAGAGGAGCCCCCCCGCAGAGGAGGGCGCAGGAGAGGCCGGAGAGGGGGGGCAGAGGAAGAACATGTATGACCTGAAGGCCCACATCGACAAGCTGACCGACATCCTGGAGGTGAGTTGGGTCCTGGTCCCGCCGGACCACCGCAGGGTCCCTGGAGCTGAACCTGTGTCCCACCCTGAACCTGCAGGAGGTGAAGCTCCAGAACAACATGAAGGACGAGGAGATCAAGGCTCTGAGGAACCGCATGGTGAAGATGGAGAGCATCATCCCCGTCCAGGTACGTGGCCCTGCTGGTCCTGCACACCGGCACCCCGCTCTGACCCACCCCCTCTGCTCTGTAGGACGGCGACCTGAGCGGTGACGAGGGAGACCCCCCCCTCAACAATGGCTGCGGGTTTGGAGAAGGTGCCCCTGAGCCCGAGGTCCGAGTCCAGAAACTGATGGACCAGGACCCGGTCTTCAGGAGAGGGCGCCTCCGCTGGCTTAAACAGGAACAGCAGAGGATTCTGAACCTGCAACAACAAAACTTTAGCAAGAAGCTGCGAGGCCAGAACCAGAACCAGAACCAGGACCAGGACCAGGGTCAGTGGTTCCTTCTCACGTGTGTCCGTCAGCGGTTCTGAGCCTCACGTCCTCACGTCTTGTGTTTCTCAGCCCTTCCAGGCCAGAACTGCCCCGTTGTCCCGGTTCATCTTCCTGGGACGGGCCGCTTCATCCCTCCCCTGGAACGTAAGCTCAAGTTCCCCTTCAAGAGCAACCCTGCCCACCGGTTGTCCTGGGGACCCGCGAGCGCGGCCCTGCAGGCTTTGGGCCTGGAGGCGGCAGGAGAGCGAGAGCAGAGGGCCGATGAGGACGCCGCTCCGGAGGACAGAGCTTCTTCTCTGTCCCCCCCCCCCCAGGTCCCTGCTGCCCTGCCTCTGCCCTTCCAGGCTCCGCCCCCTCGCATGCGCACCCCCAGCCCCCATCGCTCCTGGCAGCAACGCAACCCGGGCGGGGGCTTCTACCAGCGCCGCCCCCGCCGAAACTCTCTGGACAGCTCCAGCTACGGCGAGCAGCATCACGGAGGTCACCAGGGCCGCCCCAGAACCCGGAGGGATTTGTCTCCTGGCCCAGGAGGGGGGGGGGGCAGAGACAGAGCCTTTCACTATCATCAGCATCAGCACCCACAGTACCAGCACCCCTACTACAACCCCCACAATGCACCATTCCACCTCGGACCCCACCCACACTTCCACAGCCTCCCCCGCTCGGGAGTCCCCCCCCCACCTGCTGACATGTTTTTAGGTGTAGGGCCCCCCCAGGGTGGGTGGGGCTTCACCACCCCCCCCAGGATGAGACGGCAGTTCAGTGTCCCAGACCTCAAGAACAGAGACACGCCCATCTGACCTGTGATTGGCTGCATGGCTCAGTGTGTGTCTGTGAGTGTGTGTGTGTGAGAGTGTGTGTGTGTGTGAGAGTGTGAGAGAGTGTGTGTGTGTGAGAGAGAGAGTGTGTGTGTGTGAGTGTGTGCGTGAGAGAGTGTGTGTGTGTGTGTCTGTGGGAGTGTGTGTCTGTGTGAGTGAGTGTGTGTGTGTCTGTGTGAGTGTGTGTGTGTGAGTGTGTGTGTGTGAGAGTGTGTGTGAGAGAGTGTGTGTGTGAGAGAGTGTGTGTGTGTGTGTGTCTGTGAGTGAGTGTGTGAGAGAGTGTGTGTGTGTGTGTGTGAGTGTGAGTGAGTGTGTGAGAGAGTGAGTGTGTGTGAGTGAGAGAGTGTGTGCGTGTGAGAGAGTGTGTGTGTGTGAGAGAGTGTGTGTGTGTGTCTGTGAGTGTGTGTGTGCTTCAGAAGAAGATACTTTACTGTCATCGTACAACGAGACCGTCAATCGTCAGCCTGAGCTGACTCCTCCTCTCTCCCCTGACCCCTCCCCCTGACTCCTCCCCTCTCCCCTGACTCCTCCTCTCTCCCCTGACCCCTCCCCCTGATTCCTGACTCCTCCTCTCTCCCCCTGACACCTCCCCTCTCCCCTGACTCCTCCTCTCTCCCCCTGACTCCACCTCCTGACTCCTCTTGATTCCTGACTCCTCCTCTCTCCCCCTGACTCCTCCCCTCTCCTCCTGACTCCACCTCCTGACTCCTCTTGATTCCTGACTCCTCCTCTCTCCCCCTTTGACTCCTCCTCTCTCCCCTGACTCCTCCCCTCTCCTCCTGACTCCTCTCTGTGAGGGTTGAAGTTTATCATGAAGGGTTTTAGTTAGTTGGTTGCTGGTTCACAGATGCTCACAGACCCACAGAACCATGGTGGGTCGTGGGCCCACAGAACCCTGGTCCAGCATCACGTGTGTATTTTTGTGTGTCTCCTGATTTTTGGTCATTTCCGAAGGTTAAAGGCTGTGATGCCTTCAGGCTGAGGCAATCGTGGGAAATGTAAGTGCTGTGTGGGGTTGCTGCTGGTGGGTGTGGTGGGTGTCGGGTTGGAGAAGCGGTTCTGTGGTGTGGTTCTGCCTTCAGGTGGCCAAAACACAGGTCAGTCCCGGGGTCTTTGAACGCAACGCTCCTGTTGGGTTCAAGCACCTCTGACTTATTTAGTGGAACAACCACAAATGTAACAAGTTTTCTTGAAGTGAGCGCAGCCTCGTCGGTCGCCGCCCCCCAGCCGTCCACGCTCGGGCCCGCGGGGACGCGCTGGGGGGCGTTTGGGCTGGATCAGCCAATCACGGGACAATCCTGACGCTGAGCGGCTGCTGGTGGGAGACGTTTTTAATGGCTGTTTTATTTCTTTACTTCCTGTCTTGAATATTTTAGCCCCGCCTTCCCCTGGTCGCCATATCTTTAAAGCTGTTACCCAGTAAAAGCTGTTGTCATTGGTGGATGCTGCTAAGGGGACGTCCTCGCCGTGTGCACCCCTTTATTTCCTTTTGATGTTGTTTGAAGTTGCTGTTTTTGTTTGTTTTTGATGTGTGTTGCCCCTCCCACTCTTCAGTCACAACTTTTGGGATGTGTGATGTCATTTCCTGATGATGTTGGACGTGTTGTATCACCGACGTAAACATGACGCAATAAACTACCAATGACAACACTTCCTGTGTCACTTCCTCATCTGACTGTGACTCCGCCCACATGCTCGCTATCTGCCGGGTCTGTCCAGGAAACACTTTTATTTTAAGACCCAACAAACGGGTCCAAGTCCAGTTCGCACTATCAGCAGCTCCCGCTGTCCCAGTGAAGCACTTCCTGTTTGGCCCGCGGCGCCGCTGTGGTTGATAAGAGGGTCCGATGCTGAGATGTTGCGCTGGAAATGTCTCCTAAAAATACGAGCGCTCGTATCGACGGACAACAGGCGAGCGCTATCGCACTTCCTGTTTGAGCGGCTGTCCGTCAAACGTCAGCCCCGCCCCCACGGCGCCGCCGTCCTGCTGAGTTCACCCCCGACTCGTCCTGTCGAGCGCGACCCTCGGGCAGAATGCCGCTCTTCGTGGTCGTCCTCCTCTGGCACGTTGGCGTGGTTACAGGGCTGGCTGGTTGCCACGGCGACAGGGACAAAGATGACCGGCCCAGGCAGAACTGCACAGCAGCGGGGTTCCGGGAGGTCCCCGAAGGCTTGACACCTTCAGCCAAGGTAGGGGGAGGAGTCACGAGTCGATGTTCCGGTGGAGCGAACGTCAACGTCGTCTTCTGCTGCGTTGCAGGTTCTGTTGTTCCCCAACAACCTGTTCCCCAGTCTGACCTGGTCCTCCTTCCAGGGCTTCACAGAACTCTACGAGATCGACCTGACGGGCAACCAGGTGAGTCAAGCCTCAGAGTGCTGGCTGTGCTGGCTGGTACCGACCGTGGTTCCCCCTCAGGTTCCCCAGGTGCCCCCCAGCGCTGCCCCGGTCCTGCCCACCCTGGGGGTCCTGCGGCTGGGCTCCAACCTGCTCACCTCGCTCCCGGACCGGTGCTTCTCCGCCTGTCCGGGTCTGATCGAGCTCTACCTGAACAACAACTCCATCCAGACGTTACGCGATCGCACCTTCAGCGGACTCCACCGGCTGGAGGTTGGTCGCCTAGCAACCAAACCTGAGGAGCGGGAGCGCGTTGCTCCTGGGTGACTCCTCTCTGAACTTTCAGATTCTGGAGTTGTCATCCAACCGGATTCAGGTGCTTCCCGAGCTCTTGCTCCACCCACTTCCTGCTATCGAGTCGCTCTACCTGGAGAACAACAAGGTGAGGGAGGAGCCGCTGGGGCGTTGGGGGCGTGGCCGCCTGTTTCCTGACAGATCCTGTGTCGTCAGATCCAGGTGATGCCGGACGATTGGTTCAGTCAGAAGCAGGAGGTGCCTTACCTGTTCCTGTCGGCCAATCCCTGGGCCTGCTCCTGCTCCCTCGGATATCTGCACCGCTACGTGGACGAGTACGACTTCAACATCTACACCCGGAGCGGACCGCTCGTCACCAACGACCCCGACAGCGTGGTGAGAACAGCCGCTCCGCTACGGACAGGAAGTGACGCCCCTCACACCTCACTTCCTGCCACGTAAACGGCCGCTACGCTAGCAGATAGCGTCACTGCGGTGGTGAGGCAGCACCTCACAGATTAGCTTCCTGTTAGCTTCTCCTGGCAGCTGACACTGGTGGACCAGCTCCTGGAGGGTGGGTCCGACCCGCCTGGAGACCGGTCCTTCCAGTCTGACCTCATGTTGATCATGATGAGATGTTCATGGTGGTGACCCCAGTTCCCTGTTCAGGTCTGCGGCTCCCCGTCAAGGTTCCTCAACAGACCTGTGAGCAGCCTGGAGGCATCAGAATTGTGCTCCACCTCCACCCAGGCACCAGCTCCTCGTGGGACCAGAACCTCTGGCCCAGCACCCACCGGCTCCAGCTCCTCCGCTCCTCCTGCCGCCCTCGTCACACATCGCACCACCTCAACAGAGGCGCACCGGTCCGGGCCAGTCCCCCGGCACTGGTCCCGGTCCAGAGGGGACATCACTGCTCTTCAACCAGCAACCTCGGCCCCACCTCCCAACTTTGGTTCCATCAGACCAGCAACAGAACGAGCCACAACCACAGAACGAGCCACAACCACAGAACGAGCCACAACCACAGAACGAGCCACAACCACAGAACGAGCCACAACCACAGAACGAGCCACAACCACAGAACGACCCACAACCACAGAACGAGCCACAACCACAGAACGACCCACAACCACAGAACGACCCACAACCACAGAACGACCCACAACCACAGAACGAGCCCTGGCGACCACCGAGGTTCCTTCAACCCAGACAGCAAAGGTCCGGCTGGTCACAGCACCCGGGGCAGGAGGAGCAGGGGCAGGAGGGGGGGCAGGGGCAGGAGCAGCAGGAGCAGGGGCAGGAGGGGGGGCAGGGGCAGGAGCAGCAGGAGCAGCAGGAGCAGGGGCAGGAGGGGGGGCCCCCGCCAGGCCGCAGGCTGGAGCCGGCCTCTTCTGTGTCTGGCTCTTTGCTGGCTGCCTGCTGCTCTGCCTGCTCTCAGCCGCCACCGTCCTGCTGACCTCCAGCAGGTTCCTCTACTGGTACCGGACCACTTACAAGCCCCTGAAGGCGGCGCTGGGGCGGGGGGGCGATGGGGTCCGGCTGCTCCTGCACAACCGGCGGGGGGCGGGGGCGGGGGGGCGGGGGAGGGGGGGCCCGATATCGCTCTGTGCTCTTCGTCCACAGAGACGAGGAAGAGGAGGAGGAGGAGGAGGAGAGGAGCCGCACCTACAGGGAGACGGTGCAGCGCCTGCTCAGCAGAGAGGAGGAGGTGGAGGGATGGAGGGAGGTGGTGGAGGAGTGCAGGGTCCCTGTCAGGGAGGGGGGGCGCCCACAGGACCGCACAGCCTACAGCGTCATCCTCCGACAGCAGAGCCAGGGAGGAGCCCAGGAGCTGGAGTGGGTGTTGGGGGGGTGGGGGGGCACCCCAGGGACTGGACCTGGGGGGGTGCCGGGCCTCTGGTGGGACAAGAACCCCTCATAGGGACCTGGGACCTGGGACCTGATGCTCCGGATGCCCTGGAGCCAGAGTTGGGTTGTTATTACAGCTGTTATTGTGTGTCAGCGTGTTATTATCTCCATGGCAACAGTCTGATTCTATAGTAGTAGCAGTAGCAGTATTAGCAGTAGTAGTAGCAGCAGTAGTAGCAGTATTAGTAGTAGTAGTAGTAGCAGTAGCAGTAGCAGCAGTAGTAGCAGTATTAGCAGTAGTAGTAGTAGCAGTAGTAGGAGTAGCAGTAGTAGTAGCAGCAGTAGCAGTAGTAGTAGTAGTAGTAGTAGCAGCAGTAGTAGCAGTAGCAGTATTAGCAGTAGCAGTAGTAGCAGTAGCAGTATTAGCAGTAGCAGTATTAGCAGTATTAGCAGTAGCAGTAGTAGCAGTATTAGCAGTATTAGCAGTAGTAGTAGCAGTAGCAGTAGTAGTAGTAGTAGTAGTAGCAGCAGTAGTAGCAGTAGCAGTAGTAGCAGTAGCAGTAGTAGCAGTAGCAGTATTAGCAGTATTAGCAGTAGCAGTAGTAGCAGTATTAGCAGTATTAGCAGTAGTAGTAGCAGTAGCAGTAGTAGTAGTAGTAGTAGTAGCAGCAGTAGTAGCAGTAGCAGTATTAGCAGTATTAGCAGTAGCAGTATTAGCAGTATTAGCAGTAGCAGTATTAGCAGTATTAGCAGTATTAGCAGTATTAGCAGTAGTAGTAGCAGTATTAGCAGTATTAGCAGTAGCAGTAGTAGCAGTATTAGCAGTAGCAGTATTAGCAGTATTAGCAGTATTAGCAGTATTAGCAGTAGCAGTAGTAGTAGTAGTAGTAGCAGTAGTAGCAGTAGCAGTAGCAGTAGTAGTAGTAGCAGTAGTAGCAGTAGTAGTAGTAGTAGCAGTAGCAGTAGTAGCAGCAGTAGCAGCAGTAGCAGTAGTAGTAGTAGCAGTAGTAGCAGCAGTAGCAGTAGTAGTAGTAGCAGTAGTAGCAGCAGTAGCAGCAGTAGTAGCAGTAGTAGCAGTATTAGCAGTAGCAGCAGTATTAGCAGTAGCAGCAGTATTAGCAGCAGTATTAGCAGCAGCAGCAGTATTAGCAGTAGTAGCAGTATTAGCAGCAGTAGTAGCAGTATTAGCAGTATTAGCAGTAGTATTAGCAGTATTAGCAGTAGCAGTAGTATTAGCAGCAGTATTAGCAGCAGTAGTAGCAGTAGCAGTATTAGCAGTAGTAGCAGTAGTAGCAGTATTAGCAGCAGTAGTAGCAGTATTAGCAGTAGTATTAGCAGTAGAATTAGCAGTATTAGCAGTAGCAGTAGTATTAGCAGCAGTAGTAGCAGTATTAGCAGTATTAGCAGCAGCAGTAGTAGCAGTATTAGCAGCAGTAGTAGCAGTAGCAGTAGTAGCAGCAGTAGCAGTAGTAGCAGTAGTAGTAGTAGCAGTAGTAGCAGCAGTAGCAGTAGCAGTAGTAGCAGCAGTAGCAGCAGTAGTAGCAGTAGTAGCAGTATTAGCAGTAGCAGCAGTATTAGCAGTAGCAGCAGTATTAGCAGCAGTATTAGCAGCAGCAGCAGTATTAGCAGTATTAGCAGTATTAGCAGTAGCAGTAGTAGCAGTATTAGCAGTATTAGCAGTATTAGCAGCAGCAGCAGTATTAGCAGTAGCAGTAGCAGCAGTAGTAGTAGCAGTAGCAGTATTAGCAGTATTAGCAGTATTAGCAGCAGCAGCAGTAGCAGTAGCAGTAGCAGCAGTAGTAGTATTAGCAGTAGCAGTAGTAGCAGTATTAGCAGTATTAGCAGTAGCAGTAGTAGCAGTATTAGCAGTATTAGCAGTAGCAGTAGTAGCAGTATTAGCAGTATTAGCAGTATTAGCAGTATTAGCAGTATTAGCAGCAGCAGCAGTATTAGTAGTAGCAGTAGCAGTATTAGCAGTATTAGCAGTATTAGCAGCAGCAGCAGTAGCAGTAGCAGCAGTAGTAGTAGCAGTAGCAGTAGTAGCAGTATTAGCAGTATTAGCAGTATTAGCAGCAGCAGCAGTAGCAGTAGCAGCAGTAGTAGTAGCAGTATTAGCAGTAGCAGTAGTAGCAGTAGCAGCAGTATTAGCAGCAGTATTAGCAGTAGCAGTAGCAGCAGTAGTAGTAGTAGCAGTAGCAGCAGTATTAGCAGCAGTAGCAGTAGCAGCAGTAGTAGCAGTAGCAGTAGCAGCAGCAGTAGCAGTAGCAGCAGTAGTAGCAGTAGCAGTAGCAGTAGTAGCAGTAGCAGTAGTAGCAGCAGTAGCAGTAGCAGTAGCAGTAGTAGCAGTAGCAGTAGCAGTAGTAGCAGTAGCAGCAGTAGCAGTAGCAGTAGCAGTAGCAGCAGTAGCAGTAGTAGCAGTATTAGCAGTAGTAGCAGTATTAGCAGTATTAGCAGCAGTAGCAGTAGCAGTATTAGCAGTAGTAGCAGTATTAGCAGTATTAGCAGTAGTAGCAGTAGCAGTATTAGCAGTATTAGCAGTAGTAGCAGTAGCAGTATTAGCAGTATTAGCAGCAGCAGAGAGGTCAGTGTATTCTCGTGTCACATTCAGAACTCTGGACTCAAACCTTTCTGACTGTTAGCATGTTAGCATGTTAGCATGTTCTAAGCTTGTCTGGATACATTCATATAAAGGAACAGATCCGATCTGAGCGTGTGTGTCGTGTTTGTTAGCGTTCAGGTTTAGCCTCAGGCGCCCGCTAACCTTTGAGGAGCGGCGCTTGAATCATGTGATCACACCTGTCAATCACTTTAGCCTCGACCCGAAGGCTGAGTGATCACCTTCCTGACCTCTCCATGACCCCAGGAGACGCTGACACAGATGAACGCGACCTTTATTTGAGTGCAGCGAGAGAGATCAAAGCTCCAAGCCACCAGTCAGGAGTGATGCAGAAGATCAAAGTAAGAAAACACATTCATGCAAAACGCAACACAAGCGAGAAAACACGGCAACAGCTGGAGTGGCGTCGATGCGTCACGTGACGGGTCACGTGACGGGTCACATGACTGGTCACATGACGGGTCACATGACGTTTGTTGTGTTGGGATTCCTTTTGCTGCCTCCAGGGGTGCTGTAGAGTCGGGTCCCAAACTCAATGAGCTAAGCTAAGCTAAGTGAAGCCCCCTCACTGGAGGGCTGACGTGCTGCCCCCTGCTGGCTGGTTCCACCTTCCCTCGTTCACCTGTGGAAAAACCTGTGGCTTTGACAACATTCATGTTCTAACTGAGAAATAAGGCTGAAGAAACGCCCAAACTGTCCTAAAACACAGCTAACATCTTAGCTTCCTGCTAACAGATGCTATTCATGGGCTAGCGCCGTTAGCTTGACCACAGACAGCAACATTCCCGTATCAGTTCCACATCAAATGGCACTTTCGAACATCAAAGCACGGAACGGTGGAACAATCAAAGAGGCAGGAAGTCAAAGCAATAAATAACTGTTGTGTTGGTGGGCGGAACCTGGACCAGATCAGGTCCTCCACCGTCCCCATGGACCAGGATGGACCAGATCAGGTTCTCCACCCTCTCCGTGGACCAGGATGGACCAGATCAGGTCCTCCACCCTCTCCGTGGACCAGGATGGACCAGATCAGGTCCTTCACCCTCTCCGTGGACCAGGATGGACCAGATCAGGTCCTCCACCGTCCCCATGGACCAGGATGGACCAGATCAGGTCCTCCACCCTCTCCGTGGACCAGGATGGACCAGATCAGGTCCTCCACCGTCCCCGTGGACCAGGATGGACCAGATCAGGTCCTCCACCGTCCCCGTGGACCAGGATGGACCAGATCCACGTGAGCTGACGAGCAACAAAGGTGATGAGAGACTAAACAGAAAGAAGCAACTCTGAAGTGTCGCCCCCTCTCCCCCTCCCCCCCCTCTCCCCCTCCCCCCTCCCCCCCTCTCCCCCTCGCTCCCCCCTCCTCCCCCCTCCCCCCTCTGTCTCTTTCTCCTTCTGTCTTGTTTCTTTTTTGATGAACGAGCGAATGTTGCCAGACTGTTGCAGCCCGTCAGATGGACGGTTGCTCTGTTCGAGGGTCCCGGTCCCGGTCCCGGTCCTGGTCCCGGTCCCGATCCCTCCAGTGTTTGCCGGCAGCAGCAGGTCATGCACCAGTTCACCTCCAGGGGGAGCCGTTGTCTCCTCTGACCTCCATCACTGGAGGTAGCGGTACACTTTGAAGCAATGGTTTCCAGAATCGGCCACGACCACGTGTCCGTCGGAGGTCAGGGCCAGGCCCTGGGGTCCATAAAGAGGGTCCGCTGACGTGTTGATGTAGGACAGGAAGGAGCCGCTTCCATCAAACACCTGGAAAAGAGAGGAACATGTGTGGGCGGTGGCTGACCCTGGTGGACGAGGACGCCACCCTCCTACCTGAATCCGGCTGTTGCCCCAATCGGCTACGATGATGTTTCCGTTGACGTCCACCGCGACGCCCGTGGGAGCGTTGAATTGGCCGTTCCCTTCCCCGTTGGAGCCGAACTTCAGGAGCAGGTCCCCCTCGGGGGTGAAAACCTGAGGACGAGAGCGAGAGCGAGCGAGTGGAGTCTGGTGTCAGGGAGGCGGCTCGCTGGGGCCTGACCTTCACGGAGTGGTTGTGGAAGTCCGTCACGATGATCTCGTTGTTCTTGTTGACAGCAGCAAAATGAGGACCTGCGTGAGGACGCAGACAGACGGCCGGCGTCAAGAGGGCAGCCGCCGGTGCAAGGTCACCAGGAAACTACCTGCAAACTGCTTGTCTCCGTTGCCGCGGCTACCAAACTTGGTGATCAGCTTGCCGGAGAGCTGGAAGATGAAGACGGTGCAAGCCTTGTTGTCCACCACGATCACGTGCCCGTTCTGGTCCACGGACACACCCTTTGGTCCCAGGAGTCTGCCAGAGCCAAGCTTTGCCTACGAGAAGCATCAACATCAGCGGGCGGGAGACACACCCCACCCTCCGGGGGTCCCTCGCCCACCCGCGGCCCCCACCCTCCGGGGGTCCCTCGCCCACCCGCGGCCCCCACCCTCCGGGGGTCCCTCGCCCACCCGCGGCCCATCAGCTGATCAGCGTTGGCACGAACCTTGAATTTGCCTTCGCAGGAAAAGATGCTGACCCACTTATTGTCGTAGTCGGCGAGGATGATGTCGCCACTGGGGTGCACCGCCACGCCCGTGGGCCGCTGCAGTTGCCCCGGTGACCGCCCACGGACCCCGAAGCGGGTTTTGAATTCGCCGTCGTTGGAGAAGATCTGGAACGGACAGAAGTGTGTGACAGCGGGAAACAGGCACGGAGGTCCCGCGCTCTCGTACCTGCACACACTGATTGTTGCTGTCGGCGATCAGAACCCTGCCACAGGAGGAGGCGGCCACGCCCTGAAGGTTGGTGAACTCCCCTTTGTTCCGCCCCTTGGTTCCTGAGGATCAGCCACCAGTTACACCCACTTCCTGTTTCTGGACGTTCTGCTCCCCAGGACAGGAAGGAGGACAGGAGGGAGGACAGGAAGGAGGACAGGAGGGAGGACAGGAAGGAGGACAGGAAGGAGGACAGGAGGGAGGACAGGAAGGAGGACAGGAAGGAGGACAGGAGGGAGGACAGGAGGGAGGACAGGAAGGAGGACAGGAAGGAGGACAGGAGGGAGGACAGGAGGGAGGACAGGAAGGAGGACAGGAAGGAGGACAGGAGGGAGGACAGGAGGGAGGACAGGAGGGAGGACAGGAGAGAGGACAGGAAGGAGGACAGGAGGGAGGACAGGAGGGAGGACAGGAAGGAGGACAGGAAGGAGGACAGGAGGGAGGACAGGAAGGAGGACAGGAGGGAGGACAGGAGGGAGGACAGGAAGGAGGACAGGAAGGAGGACAGGAGGGAGGACAGGAGGGAGGACAGGAAGGAGGACAGGAGGGAGGACAGGAGGGAGGACAGGAAGGAGGACAGGAGGGAGGACAGGAAGGAGGACAGGAGGGAGGACAGGAGGGAGGACAGGAAGGAGGACAGGAAGGAGGACAGGAGGGAGGACAGGCGGGAGGACAGGCGGGAGGACAGGAGGGAGGACAGGAGGGAGGACAGGAAGGAGGACAGGAGGGAGGACAGGAAGGAGGACAGGAAGGAGGACAGGAGGGAGGACAGGAAGGAGGACAGGAAGGAGGACAGGAGGGAGGACAGGAAGGAGGACAGGAAGGAGGACAGGAGGGAGGACAGGAAGGAGGACAGGAAGGAGGACAGGAGGGAGGACAGGAGGGAGGACAGGAAGGAGGACAGGAAGGAGGACAGGAGGGAGGACAGGAGGGAGGACAGGAAGGAGGACAGGAAGGAGGACAGGAGGGAGGACAGGAGGGAGGACAGGAGGGAGGACAGGAGAGAGGACAGGAAGGAGGACAGGAGGGAGGACAGGAGGGAGGACAGGAAGGAGGACAGGAAGGAGGACAGGAGGGAGGACAGGAGGGAGGACAGGAGGGAGGACAGGAAGGAGGACAGGAAGGAGGACAGGAGGGAGGACAGGAGGGAGGACAGGAAGGAGGACAGGAGGGAGGACAGGAGGGAGGACAGGAAGGAGGACAGGAGGGAGGACAGGAAGGAGGACAGGAGGGAGGACAGGAGGGAGGACAGGAAGGAGGACAGGAAGGAGGACAGGAGGGAGGACAGGCGGGAGGACAGGCGGGAGGACAGGAGGGAGGACAGGAGGGAGGACAGGAAGGAGGACAGGAGGGAGGACAGGAAGGAGGACAGGAAGGAGGACAGGAAGGAGGACAGGAGGGAGGACAGGAAGGAGGACAGGAGGGAGGACAGGAGGGAGGACAGGAGCTCCCTCCCCAGGAGCTCAAACATGGTCACTACTGGACCACGAAGCTCTCACCAATCTTGAAGATGAGGTCGTCCTCGATAGGGTTCTGGGTCTTGCGCCGTGGGGTGCCCAGGGCGCTGCTGGCCCTCTTGGAACCCTTCTTCTTTTGTCCCGGGGACTTCCCTCGCCTCTTGGCCCCATCGGAGGAGCCCGTGGACGGCGTGGCGTAGGCAGCTGAGTTGGTTGTTGTGGTGGCGGAAGGCGACACCTGAGGACAACACCCCAAAGGAGCTAAAGTGTTGGCCGACCTTGGCCGACCTTGGCCGACCTTGGCCGACCTTGGCCGACCTTGGCCTCCGGTGGAACCGCTCTTCTCACCTCCACCTCTGAGCTCCTGCTGACGCTCAGCTTGAAGGGGCTCCCTTTGATGTGCTGGTCGTACAGGCGAAGAGCCAATGAGAAATCTCCTTCTTTGGGGATAACGTACACAAACTCGTAGGTTCCGTTCTTGTGGTCCACGATCTCTCCGTCCACGATGCTGCCATCCGGGGTGAACACCTGTGGACGGAACAACGGGCCGGGTAGTTCCAGGGAACCTTCAGAACAGCTGCTCCCCTGCACCACAGACACCAACCTCAGCCGACAGGACGGCGTTGCCGCTCTTGCAGGCACCGCCCGATTTGTCTCTCGTCACAACGGTCACCGAGGCGGGATGTCCCACCCGGCACTCTTCAAGCCCCGCCCCCATGGCTTCGCTCTGGCTCGCCACTGCACTGATGGAGACGAGCAGAGACACAGAGGCTCAGGTGAGGAGACCCTCCTCTGGAGGCAGAGCTGACCTCCATACCTCGTGGTGACGATGGTGCCCAGGTTGTGGATGGACTTCCTCAGCGTGTCCGTCTCCATCATCAGATCCAGCTGGTCGTTCTCCTCAGGCTGACAGGACACGTTGAGCTGGGCCAGGTGGAGCAGCTGCTCCTGCAGCTCCCGCTCCACCTGCATGCTGGCCACACACGCCTCCCCCACCAGGGCCTCCTCTGACCGGGTACAGGAGGACACCATGTCCCCTTCCGCCTGGACCAGGTGGTCTACCTGGGCCTGGAGGACCTGGAGGAGGTGCAGACATGGTGACGTGAGCTCCAGCCTGTGAGGGAAGACAGGATGTTCTGCAGTTGCACCTTCTGTTTGAGTCCGTATGTGACCTCCAGCTCCATGAGCAGGACACTCTTCCGGACGTCCAGCTGCTTGTGCAGATCCTCGAAGTTGGAATGGACGTCCTCTTGGATGGAAGCTCTCTGATTGGTCAGCTGCTGGAGGAGTTCTCTGATGAGGTTCAGGGCATCTGAGACCTGGGGCAGTCTGGAGGAGAGATCAGCCGTCAGCCAGAATCAGTGAGCATCATCTAACAGTGAGGTGCAGAGCCTGTGTTGTCATGGCAACAGAAGAGGTCACGTGTGATCCGCAGAGCAGGTTCCAGCCTCTCCGATGCACCAGAACCTCAGGCAGGTTCTGGTCCGGCTCACCTGTTCTGCACAGACGTGAGCTTCTCCTGCAGGTGGCCACGCTGCTGCTCCAGGCCCTGGTCCAGAGCCAGCGTGGGGTGCTCCTCGTGGCCTGGGACACAGTCCTCACACAGGGCCTCCGCACAGGCCGGACAGAACAGGTGGGCTACCTGAGGACCACAGGAGGGCGGAGTCACATCACACATGTGAAACCAGACCCCAAGGTGGAGCAGCACCCCGGGGTCCAAGATGAAGACCCAAACCACGTCCCCTCTGTCCTCCCTCCTGTCCTCCCTCCTGTCCTCCCTCCTGACCTCCCTCCTGTCCTCCTTCCTGTCCTCCCTCCTGTCCTCCCTAATGTCCTCCCTCCTGTCCTCCTTCCTGTCCTCCCTCCTGTCCTCCTTCCTGTCCTCCCTCGTCTCCTCCCTCCTGTCCTCCCTCCTGTCCTCCCTCCTTTCCTCCCTCCTGACCTCCCTCCTTTCCTCCTTCCTGTCCTCCCTCCTGTGCTCCTTCCTGTCCTCCCTCCTGTGCTCCTTCCTGTCCTCCCTCCTGTCCTCCCTCCTGTCCTCCCTCCTGTCCTCCTTCCTGTCCTCCCTCCTGTCCTCCTTCCTGTCCTCCCTCCTGTCCTCCTTCCTGTCCTCCCTCCTGTCCTCCCTCCTGACCTCCTTCCTGTCCTCCTTCCTGTCCTCCCTCCTGTCCTCCCTCCTGTCCTCCCTCCTGACCTCCCTCATGTCCTCTCTCCTGTCCTCCTTCCTGTCCTCCTTCCTGTCCTCCTTCCTGTCCTCCCTCGTCTCCTCCCTCCTGTCCTCCCTCCTGTCCTCCCTCCTGTCCTCCCTCCTGTCCCCTCGATGCTGGACGCACCTTCCCTGCATGCTGTGGACAGGTGTTCTTGGTGGGCGGAGCCTCCAGGACGGTGCACTCCTCACTGCTGCTGTCCGGGGAATGCTGACTGGCCTCCATCTGCAGGGCTTGATCCTCCGGACACGCCCCCTATTCCAGTGCACAGCCAGCAGGAGGACCTGAGGGTGCCGGTTCTGTTCTGGGATCTGAAGACAGAACCGGTTCATTCAAAACAGGCTGAGGTCACAGGTCACGCTGGTTCCAGGCAGATAACACTTCCCTCAGGGTCGTGGTTGCTGTGGTAACGCCGGGGTGTGTGCACGTGTGTGGGTGTGTGCACGTGTGTGGGTGTGTGCACGTGTGTGGGTGTTTGTGAGAGAAAGGAGGTTTAACACCACCTTTATTTCCATGTCTTATTCACATTTCAGAGGGACATTGGAGATCTTCAACAATTCAAAAATCAAAACAATTTCCCATCTAAACCAGGACGTCTCTCAGTCCCCCGATGTCTTCAGAGGGACTAATTTGTCCTGTTGGTTCATAGAAACTAAGGAAAGAGTCCAGGGTCTTCCACAGGGACAGCTCAGCCGTCCCTGTGACAGCCTGAAAGGAAAACCCTCCCCGACCCCAGAAACCACCTCTGTGGCTCTGGGGGAATGTTTATAAAAGTCTGAACAATCCATCCAGTCCTGGAGGTGGACCAGAAGCCATCGGTCCTGGAGGTGGACCAGAAGCCATCGGTCCTGGAGGTGGACCAGAAGCCATCGGTCCTGGAGGTGGACCAGAAGCCATCCAGTCCTGGAGGTGGACCAGAAGCCATCGGTCCTGGAGGTGGACCAGAAGCCATCGGTCCTGGAGGTGGACCAGAAGCCATCGGTCCTGGAGGTGGACCAGAAACCATCGGTCCTGGAGGTGGACCAGAAGCCATCGGTCCAAGGAGACGGTAGCGTCCAGGGGAGGCCGGTCCCCTCTGGCCCAGCCGAGGAAGTCCCTGCAGTAGCTCGTCCTCCCTGGTGCAGTCCTCCGCCCTGTAGGGGGCGCTGTAGAAGGCCTCAGCGTGCCTCCTCATCACACTCTGGTTTCATCCAGGAAGGTGGTGACGTCCTCCAGGGTGTACAAGTCCCCAGTAAGGGACCGGGAGTCCGCTACAGACCCCCAGGAGTCAGAGTCAGACTCCATCACCTCCTCCCCCCCCTCATCAACACTCAGCATCTCTACTGGCTGATCAGGGAGCTGCTCCCCAGCAGCCTGACCCTGGTCACCACTGACCCCTGAGCTCCTGGCTGCTCCTCCTCCTCTGCTGCTCCTCCTCCTCCTCTGCTGCTCCTGCCTGGACATTTACTCCCATCCGAACCTCCTCTACTGCTCCCTCTCTTCCTGCCCTAACTCCAGCTACACATTCACCTCCTCCTTGCCCCTCTACCTGTCCACTAGGGCCTCCTCCGACCCGCGGTCCTCAGACCCACGGTCCCCGGACCCACGGCCCCCGGACCCACGGCCCCCGGACCCGCGGTCCCTGGACCCGCGGTCCTCCGACCCACGGCCCCCTGACCCGTGGTCCTCAGACCCACGGTCCCCAGACCCACGGTCCCCCGACCCGCGGCCCCCCGACCCACGGTCCTCAGACCCACGGTCCCCCGACCCACGGTCCTCAGACCCACGGTCCTCCGACCCGCGGCCCCCCGACCCACGGTCCTCAGACCCCGGTCCCCGGACCCGCGGTCCCCGGACCCACGGTCCTCCGACCCGCGGTCCCCCGACCCACGGTCCTCAGACCCCGGTCCTCGGACCCGCGGTCCCCGGACCCACGGTCCCCGGACCCACGGTCCCTGGACCCACGGTCCTGCAGCTCCTGCTCCAGAGCCTCATTAGTGAGGAACGGGGGAACACCTGAGGCGGTGACCCGGGTGGAGGGCGCGGCGAGCGGGGACACCTGCAGGTGCGCTCCATTCACCGTCACCCCCCTCCCCCCCAACTCAGCCACCAGTCGCTCCTCTTTAACAAAGACTACCACTCCTCTGTTCATCCTGGAGGCGTAGGACAGGTTCCCACCTGGTCTCCCACAGCCAGGAGAACCTCCTCCACCGGTACAGACGGGTCGGGTTGGACCCGCACCCCGTTAGGACGCCATCCCCGCCGCAGAACACGACTAAACGC
>JAPVLW010000031.1:0-70809 GCA_027382335.1 Takifugu ocellatus
AGTTTTCAGATGATCATGTTGCATTCACCTCTGTTTTGAGAAACTTGTGTCTCCTGACCAAAAGTGATGGTTTCCCCACGAGAAGACGTCAAAAACGTCATAATGTGACAGGAGCATGAGTTTTCAGATGATCATGTTGCATTCACCTCTGTTTTGAGAAACCTGTGTCTCCTGACCAAAAGTGATGGTTTCCCCACGAGAAGACGTCAAAAACGTCATAATGTGACCGGAGCATGAGTTTTCAGATGATCATGTTGCATTCACCTCTGTTTTGAGAAACCTGTGTCTCCTGACCAAAAGTGATGGTTTCTCCACGAGAAGACGTCAAAAACGTCATAATGTGACTGAAGCATGAGTTTTCAGATGATCCTGTTGCATTCACCTCTGTTTTGAGAAACTTGTGTCTCCTGACCAAAAGTGATGGTTTCCTCACGAGAAGACGTCAAAAACGTCATAATGTGACCGGCGCATGAGTTTTCAGATGATCATGTTGCATTCACCTCTGTTTTGAGAAACCTGTGTCTCCTGACCAAAAGTGATGGTTTCCCCACGAGAAGACGTCAAAAACGTCATAATGTGACCGCAGCATGAGTTTTCAGATGATCCTGTTGCATTCACCTCTGTTTTGAGAAACGTGTGTCTCCTGACCAAAAGTGATGGTTTCCCCACGAGAAGACGTCAAAAACGTCATAATGTGACAGGAGCATGAGTTTTCAGATGATCATGTTGCATTCACCTCTGTTTTGAGAAACCTGTGTCTCCTGACCAAAAGTGATGGTTTCCCCACGAGAAGACGTCAAAAACGTCATAATGTGACCGCAGCATTAGTTTTCAGATGATCATGTTGCATTCACCTCTGTTTTGAGAAACCTGTGTCTCCTGACCAAAAGTGATGGTTTCCCCACGAGAAGACGTCAAAAACGTCATAATGTGACCGCAGCATGAGTTTTCAGATGATCCTGTTGCATTCACCTCTGTTTTGAGAAACGTGTGTCTCCTGACCAAAAGTGATGGTTTCCCCACGAGATGACGTCAAAAACGTCATAATGTGATCGCAGCATGAGTTTTCAGATGATCATGTTGCATTCAGCTCTGTTTTGAGAAACCTGTGTCTCCTGACCAAAAGTGATGGTTTCCCCACGAGAAGACGTCAAAAACGTCATAATGTGACCGGCGCATGAGTTTTCAGATGATCATGTTGCATTCACCTCTGTTTTGAGAAACCTGTGTCTCCTGACCAAAAGTGATGGTTTCCCCACGAGAAGACGTCAAAAACGTCATAATGTGACCGCAGCATGAGTTTTCAGATGATCATGTTGCATTCACCTCTGTTTTGAGAAACCTGTGTCTCCTGACCAAAAGTGATGGTTTCCCTACGAGAAGACGTCAAAAACGTCATAATGTGACCGCAGCATGAGTTTTCAGATGATCCTGTTGCATTCACCTCTGTTTTGAGAAACGTGTGTCTCCTGACCAAAAGTGATGGTTTCCCCACGAGAAGACGTCAAAAACGTCATAATGTGACCGGAGCATGAGTTTTCAGATGATCATGTTGCATTCACCTCTGTTTTGAGAAACCTGTGTCTCCTGACCAAAAGTGATGGTTTCCCCACGAGAAGACGTCAAAAACGTCATAATGTGACCGGAGCATGAGTTTTCAGATGATCCTGTTGCATTCACCTCTGTTTTGAGAAACGTGTGTCTCCTGACCAAAAGTGATGGTTTCCCCACGAGAAGACGTCAAAAACGTCATAATGTGACCGCAGCATGAGTTTTCAGATGATCCTGTTGCATTCACCTCTGTTTTTGAGAAACGTGTGTCTCCTGACCAAAAGTGATGGTTTCCCCACGAGAAGATGTCAAAAACGTCATAATGTGACCTGTTGGATCGCAGTACCTCTCGTGTGTCACTGCCAATCCGCGTGTTCTTTAAATGAAGACTTCAAGTAAACAAATGTCAATTTCAAAATGTATTTAGCAAACAGATGTATTTAGCAAACAAATGTATTTAGCAAACAAAATCAATTCAAGATACAAATATTACAGAGCTCTGGGCCAGTTCATAACCCTAGCAACAACAAAGTCAATTGTCAGGGCACGAAGTCTGACGACCTAACTATCCCTTGACCCAGTCTTATATAGAAAGATATATGTAAATTATTGATGCTAATTCAGTCCAATCCAGTCCTTCTTCTTGGATGACCCCATCTTCTTCTTCCAGCCTCCTTTGGTGTTGGTGTGGTCCTTCTTGTCCATTATCTTCTCCAGATGGCCAGGTCCGAAGTCATATTCCTGCCAAGGAACTTATCAACACCAGTAAACTACGTTGTCATGTTTTACGATGGGGATCTACCATTTCCCGTCTGGCTGGCTCCAACTGTCTGACCAGTCTTCAGGTCAAGGAAGGGTCAACTGACTTGCTTTTGTGTATTCCTACTAAAGAGTATATAGTATTCCTAACTTCTAAACTAACTGTAACATAAAACAAAACATATAGTATAACACATGCTAATAGGATAAAAGATGCTAACAAGATAAAATATTTCTCTTCAGTCCCCCTTTTGGCCTAGCCTAAACTAGGCCAATACTACCAAATTATTGTCAATTCCCTTAAATCTCTCCATCACTTACTCCCATCAAGGGAATGGTTTCCCTTCGAATTTGAGCCATCTGGTAAGGAGGAGGTTGCTTTCCTTCAATTGCAGTTACGATTATACGATTACATAGAGAACGAATACAAGGAATACAACAACAACCACACAAAATTAAGCCGGCAGTTGCAGAAATTAATGACATCAAAACAGATACAATGATCACTTTCCATTTACCAAACATTCTATCCATCCATTTCTCTAGTGGATTAGTTACACCAGAATGCTCCTTCATTTCGTCTGACAATGTCCGCAAACCTTCCAGTGCCCGGGTCACAGAACCATCTGGAGCTGTATTATTAGGAATGAATGTACAACATTGATCTCCAAACATAGCACAAACCCCTCCTTTTTCTGCTAAAAGCATATCAAGTGCCATTCTATTTTGCACCGTCATCAAAGAAGTGGCTGCAACCTGTTCTGACAGGCCAGCCACTGCATCTCTGGTGAGATTCGCCAATCGCTGCACATTATAATGAACATAATTGATTCTATCCACATTCTTATTTGGTGTTATAGGAAACAGTGCAGAGATTAAAGGTAAATTTTCAAATCCAGCTGATACCTGGTCCACTAATTTATATTCATCAGGGACTCCCCTTGGAATTCCAATTGAATCAATATATGTTGGGGATCCCTGTGTGAGATCAAATGATGTTCCTCTCCTATGTCTAATTGGAGGTAGCACCTGCTCCCCCTTTGGACTTAATAAAGTGATAGGGAGTAGGAGACGAACCAGAGTACATGTTCCTGACCAGTCGGGTGGGATTGCTGGCATCAGAGTGTGCGGATCACAGTGCCAAAACAAATCAGCTCGATGAACTGGAAAGTGTGAAGCGTTACTCCATGTAGTGACATTTACCATGTACTTACACCATGTTGAAGGCAAGTCCCCTACCAACTTTCTTCCCGTTCGTGACAAGCAGGTAAAATTGGATCTGACTGAAACAAATGTAGGAGGAGCTGTCTTATTCGAGACCACTGGAAAAAGAGCTGACAAAGTGGAACAATTAACAGGATTATCATACATGTGTAAACTTAACATACAATGAAATCCCTGAGGGTCTGCTTCTACAAGCAATGGGGCCGGGGCAGTATATAAAGTAGGTCTAGCAGCCGAGCAGGCAACACAATTTGTCATTTTTTGATCCTTTGCTGTAGCCTGGATCCATTCCAACCAAATATTTACATCCCCATAGCCTGTAGCGATCTTCACCACATCTTCCGCAGTAAATTTACTGAAATCCACTGCTACTACATTAGGATCGGCCACTGGAGTTGCCAAAGTTGGTACAGGGATTGAATTATTCCTAAAATTAATTTGAATTATACCTTTAGGATCTTGACCTCCAACATGTACACCCAACACTATGAATAACCTATCATCACCTTTGTTATTTATTATCTCCGGAAAATAATGCATACTTTTAATAGAGAATAATAAAGGATTCAACCCCTTATGATTCTGCCCTGCTAAAAGTCCTCTAGTGAATGTAATTTTTTCCCAGTTTTCTTTTGACCAGCCATGTGGAGGAGAGGCACTCCAAGCCTGCCCTGTCCACCAGTTAACATAATCCCAACCTGGACACATTGCCCCAAAACGTGGCCCATACCCATTTTGACAAATCTGATGGACATTTCTGTACATACATAAGTAAACATCCATGTTCCTCCAATTTCCAGGGTCTCTACAGCCACCTATGACCTCACATAAATCAAACTGAAATGTTGTATCACTCCCTTTGATGTAATCAAGAATCACCCCTGTGTAACCCAGACAGATGTCTCCCACATTGCCTTGAGATCCTCCCCACAACGCACACAAAAGTAGAACTGTAATCATTGTGCCGTCTCCTTTAGATGTTTCCGAATCTGTCCAAGCGTTCTCTGTGGATTATCTGCTGGGGTACACTGATTCCAGTGATACCAGGTGTCACCTTTGCCCTTCAGGCGGACAGCATGTGAGGTCCGCTCTACCACCTCAAAGGGACCAGTCCACCTAGGCTCCGACCACTTTCTCTTGATGACTCTCAGGAGGACCCACTCGGCTGTGTGTGGAATTCCTGGATCCTCACTGGATGTGGTTGCTGAAGTTGCCTGTTGGGAGAAAACTGAGAGAGTCGCTTTTAGTTGATCAAAATAAGGTTTATATTTCAGAAAAGGTGCTGGGCTAGCCAACGGATTTTCTGCTCCTGGTCCCGGAAAGGGAACACCCCGCTCGAGCTCAAAGGGGGTGAATCCTGTCCGGGAGCTAACAGAGCTTCTTACTGACATCAAGGCAATTGGAAGTGCCTGTGTCCATTTCATTCCACTGTGAGCACATATCTTGCCAATTTTGCTCTTCAGTGTTTGATTCATTCTTTCTACCTTCCCTTGTGATTGTGGATGATAGACAGTGCCAAATGCATGTTTAAGGCCCAATGTTTTTTCTACTTCTTGTAAATCTTTATTTTTAAAATGAGTTCCATTATCAGACCTAATTCGTTTGGGGAAACCATGTGTTGGAATATATTGATTAATCAAAAATTTAATAACACTTTTTGCATCTTCTGCTTTTACGGGAACCGCCTCTGGGTAGCCAGTGTATGCATCCACTGCCACCAAGAGGTATCGGAACCCATTGACCCTGTCCATCATATCAGTGAAATCTATAATTATTTCTTGCCCTGCCATGGGGGCCACTGGAAACTTGCCCTCGTGTGGTCGAATTGTTGATTTCACATTAAAGTGTGTGCATATTGAACATTCTCTGATATAATTTTCTACACTGGCTGGCAAAAATGGATGCCACCAATGTGTTAGATACCGCATCATTTGTGGTTTCCCGCAGTGTGTCAGGCCGTGGGCCTCTTCCAGAACAGCATCTACCAGACCAGGCGGGAGAACTGGTCTGCCGTCTGGGCCCCGCCAAATTCCTTCAACTTTCACAGCCCCCCTTTCCTTCCAAACTGTTTTTTCATGTGGAGAAGCTTCTTCTTGATCACAAATAAGTCTTTCCCTATCGTATCTTGGAAGAATTTCATGAACTGTTTTCTCTGCCAACAACAAATTATAACTTGGTTTATAACCTGCTGCCTTCTTTGCTGCCTGATCTGCAGCCTCATTACCTCTTCCCTCCAGAGAGTTCTCTTTGCTGTGACCTTTGCACTTTACGACTGCGACCTCTGCTGGCTCCATGAGTGCCTGTGTCAGTTGCCTCATCTCTGCCTCATGTTTTATAGGAGATCCTGATGCTGTGTTAAAACCTGCCCGCAACCATTGACAAAGTTCTAAGTGTATTGCTCCCACGACATATGCTGAATCTGTATAGATAGTCACTCTTTTTCCCTTTGATATTTCTAATGCTCTAATAACTGCCTTCAATTCTGCAAGTTGTGCTGACTCTTTACCTGTTAGGTTTCCTGTTTCCACTTCCTCAAAGCCTTCTTCTGACTGTCTAACTATAGCATAGGCAGCTTTCAGACCCTCTTGTGGGTGTCTGAAACAACAGCCGTCTGTGAATAGTATTTCATCTGGATCCTTTAACGGCTCCGTCTTAAGATCTACTCTAATTTTTTCATCTTTCTTCACTTTCTCTTCACATCTGTGTGGTTCACCCTCTCCCATGCCATCTGCCATATTGATCCCTTCATGTGTGTATGTTATATGTGGTGCCGTTAAAATCTTGTCCATCCTAGTCTGCCTAAGTGAGGTCATGGTGAATGCTGCTGAGCTGACCAGTGATACCACACTATGTGTTGTAAGAACTGTCAGAGCATGACCCATCACTAAATGTGCTGTTTTTTGTAAAAGTTTTGCTAGCCCTGCTACATGTCTTACACATGGTGGCTGCCTGTTTTCAATGGGGTCCAGAATTATACTTGCATACATTAATACTTTCCTTTCACCCCCTTTTTTCTGAAAGAGAACACCATTTACTGTATGTTCTCCTTCAGAAACATCCAAAAAGAAAGGCTCTTTGTAATCTGGAACTGCCAAGTGTGCAGCTGTAGTGAGTGCCTGTTTAAGGGCAATGAATGCTTTCTCTCCCTCAGTTGTCCATGTCAACCGAGCTGTCAAATTACGCATTCCCTGTTCATTCACCATTGCACGTAGGGGCGTAGTCTTCTCTGAGTATGCAGGGATAAAGTGTCTACTATAGCCCGCAAGACCCAGAAATGACAACATTTCCTTTACAGTCTCTGGCTTAGGATGTTCAAGGATAGAGGATTTATGAGCTGGTGATACACCTGTACCCTGAGCAGAAACCACCCTACCTAAGAACGTCACAGAGCGACGACAACACTGAAGCTTCTTTCTAGAGACCTTAAATCCCTTTTCCCACAAATGCATAAGGAGTGCCTGTGTTGCCCACAAACAAGACTCAGCTGATGTAGCCGCCAATAAAATGTCATCAACATATTGAATCAAAACCACCCCTTCTGGTAGGGTGAGGTCCTTCAACAACTTCCGTAATGTCTGATTGAAAATACCAGGGGATAAAATGAATCCCTGTGGTAAACGTGTATATCGTAATTGTCTGCCTTTATATGTGAAAGAAAAGATGTCACGCATAGCGGAGTGAAGTGGGAGACAAAAAAATGCATTAGCCAGATCAATACATGTGAACCATTTATGGGACGGGGACAAAGCTGATATTGCAGTATATGGGTTGGGAACTGGCACTGTGGGTGTTGTCACAATAGAATTAATACGTCTCAAATCATGAGCCATCCTATATTTCCCTTTTTCCTGCTTCTCAACTGGCAAAATCGGAGTATTCCATGCTGAAGTGGAATACTCAAGAACCCCAGAAATTAACAGCCCTTCTATTGTTTCCTGAATGCCTTCCTCAGCTGGTGGTCTGTGTTTATATTGACTCTGCCAGACAGGGTTGTAATCCGAGACACTGAATGTCACTGGCTCAACAGTAGAACACAACCCCACATCTGTCGGGCCAGAGGACCATAAAGTTTCTGGAAGTGCATTTAAAACTTGTGCACTGTCCGGATGATCAGTCTTTTCTCTCCCATGAAACCTCTGAATCTGTCGATGTTGTAAGATTACTGAGTTAGTAGTTGTATGCATTATCTTGTAACTCTTTTCTGAAGGAGAATATAACAGGCCAGGAATCTGAGTAGAGCTCCAATCTGTGACACTCATTAACCTTTTTATCATAGGACCAAGGTCCTTTGCCTGATGTTCAGCATGGATGGCAAGGGTAACGTGGGGACACGCTTCCTCACCCATCTCATACCACTCATTTTGTTCAGCAGTAAGGTCAACCTGCGCAGCCACACCCTCAGGCCCCACAAACAAACACGGTGATGTAATCATCCAGAAATTTCCTTGTAACTTTTCTCTGAACGCATCCTGATAGACCTCATTATTCTCACGGTCATAAAATAGAGTGACATGATAGGGATCAACTGGCGGGGCAAAGGGACTCAGCATCGACAGCCAGGGCCTCCAGCTCTGAAACAATGCCACAACCCCGACACCAGGTGAGGTCTCAGGCTCAAGTTCTCCCCAATAAATGTCCGCCCACATCCCTTGTTCTGGAAAGGGTGTCACACTCATCAGCATCTGTCCCTTCACACCTTGGTGTGGAATACAGCAATTCAATTTCATTCCATTAGGAAATTGCACCACCAGACCTTTGTCTCCACACAGAATAGCTGCTCCTGTCCTCACCAGGAGATCTCGTCCCAACAGGTTGATAGGGCAATGTGGTGAAATGACAAAGGGGTGCAACACAGTCTGTCCAGCAAAACGAGTCACTAATGGCACAGAAAACGGCAGTCTCTCCGGTCTCCCTGAGAACCCCACAAGCTCGACGGTGTCAGATGAAATCAGCTCCGGTGTTAAATTCCATGAGATAGTGGAATAGCGGGCTCCTGAGTCAACCAAGAAAGAATGTCCTCTTCCCTGCACCGTCATGCGGACGAGGGGATCTGCCAGTGCCTCGTCCGCAGGGGCCCCTGGGCCCCATCACTGCCACTCATCATAGTGCCAGTTTCCTGCTGGGAATTGGCCTTGTGGAGCAACCTCAGGATTTGGAGCACGATATTGAGGTCTTCCCCTTCCTCTGTTTCCTCTGTTAGACTGGGGGAAGAAAGGAGGGTTTGGGCCAGGTCCGAATGTTGGAACACCGCCTGGTACATCCGGATAGTTGCGATATGGACAGTTCCTTTGCCAATGACCATACCCTTTACAGGCGTGACACTGATCTCGGCCATAGTATCCACCCATCGAACCGTATCCCTGCCCACCGCGTCTCCCACGCATGCCTCCCCTAGGACTCACCCAATGTGGGTTTATAGGTACAAAATCTTGCTGTGGACCTAACGGATCTGGCTGCACCTGCCGAGGAAACTGCTGAACCATCTGTTTCTCTTCCTTTCGTTTATCATTAAGCTTTTTCCGTGCCTCATCTAACTGCATTTTTAGGAGCTGTTCCTGGGCTGTCATCACCCCCTCTTTCTTTCCCTGTTCTTTAACTTTAAATGTGTTGATGTGGTGAGAGAGATGTCTCTCCCAGACTTCCGCTGTGCTGCCTGGAAGGTCAGGATTTCCTTCCATGGCTTCTTTCACTGACTGTGGAAGTCCTAAAATTATTGCCTGACGGAACAAAGTGATGTGTAGATTATCTGAGCCAGGATGGCACCCTGTGGCACACATCCATTCCTCTTTACACCTCGTAAGGAACCCATGTGCCGACTCACTTTCCTCCCACTTAAATCTTAAATTCTGCATTGCTCCTGGAGATACTGGAAATATCTGTCTCATAGCTTCACCAACCCTGGTTGCACAAGGGCCAAAACGTGCAGCATTAGGTCTGTCTTTAATGCCTGCTGCTACTTCAACTTTATCCAAATCCCAGAGAGACACTTGTCTCCCTAAAATTCCTCTAAAGTCTCCCACCGCCAGCTGCATGCTCTGTGTTAAACTGAAAAGGGTAGACATCCACTTGCCGCCTCCCTCTGCGGGTGGGGGCATCTTATCCACCAAACAATTAATGTCTGTGATCGCAAATGGAACATATACTGGTAGCTGTCCTCCTCTTTTCTGTATCAGAGGGGCCTGGAACTGCGGTCTTCCTAAAACAGGCCCCTTACTCCGTGTGTGTATTCCTATCTGACCCGCCTCCTCATTATTTATGGCCCCTGTCAACGGTTCACCTCTATAGTCACACTCACTCTCTTCCCATGATTCTAATTCATATGGTTCTGTCTGAGCTTCAACAGGCTCCTGAACCTCCAATTCACCAATAAATGTAGCCGGAATTTTGTAGGTATCTGTCTTATTCTCACTCTCCTCTTTATCACTGCCATAAATCAATCTTGCCTTCTCCTCCCTGCGCTCAGCCCTGGCAAATCCTCCTGATGGATCAGCTCTTTTCACTTGTTTTGTTTGATTGCTAAATGTTTTAAAGACGTTCAACGCAGATTTTTGACTGTCCTGTTTTTTGAATATAGTTTGTTGGGAGATTCTAGGGCGAACCACCTGGGCTTCTTCTCTAAATTCAATTTTTCCTAAGTTATCTTCAACCTCTTCCTGTCCCTGTTTGATCCTGCTAACCTGTCTCCGAAGTTCACCCACTGTCTCACATAAATCCTCTATTTCTTCATCTCTATCCACGTCTAAGTGACCACTGTTAATAGTCAAGACTGGCAATTGATATGGGGGTGGGGAAGAGGTAGTAGGTAATGATGGGTAAAGAGTGGTGTTAAGTGTCAGTGTCTGGTTTGGATCTTCTAATGGAGGCTTCTCTTTATTGGGCACTCGTGTAACCCCCCTTGCTCTGCAATTGTGCACCGCTGCACATGTCACAGCGACAACATGTATCCTTCGGCGCTTATCTTCCAACTCCTTACCCTGTTTTTGCCACGATTTTCCTGCTATAAAACCTAATTTTGGATTATCAAGATGATCCTGTAATATAGTGTGAATTTCTGACTCCCACTTACACAATGCTTCAGCTAAATTAACCTTCACCTCTGGAGGGGGAAGTATCTTCTGCTTCTGAGCTTCCTTCCACAACTTTTTTATTGCATCCAATTCTCTTTCCCTGTCCTGTTCTTTCATGCCACTCACCACCTGATCAAGAGTCCACTTCCACTGTTCTTCCACAGACCGAGGATAGGGAGAACATTCTCCCTGATCCCAACACGCTTTACCACATTCCAGTTCCATCTTTAACTATGCTCCCAAGTGAGATTGAATGTGAATGACTCCAACGGTCAACTCAATGCCTCAGTGAAACAAGCTTCTAGATCAAACGTCTTTGATCCGGTTTCACTCTAGGGGTTAATTCCCAAGGACAAAGAGCCTTTTAATTCACGTTCACTCTGGCACTTTTCCAACCCACACAAAAACACAAATCTCGGGCGTCGGGAGTGTCCGTCCCGTCAACTGCGCTCCGAGTCCCAACCCAAATCTTTTTCATATACAGTGCACTGCATACAGCAATACAGCACTGTACTAGTTACGGTTTACTTTAACCGTACTTATTTACGGACTCGAACCGTAATTACCAACGGACTCGAACCGTTTCTATTTACGGACTCGAACCGTAATTGCTAACGGACTCGAACCGTTTCTCTTTACGGACTCGAACCGTAATTGCGAACGGACTCGAACCGTTTCTCTTTACGGACTCGAACCGTAATTGCTAACGGACTCGAACCGTTATCACTGCAGTCACTTCAATATTTTCTATATTTGTATCTGGAATTTCTAACTAGGACACTTCAATTGACAGTGACGACAAATTTTTTGGAAATTGCCAATGTGCAGAACTTGATTAAACAGGTGTCTGCTTACCTTTTTATTAGGGATCCCTTTGTCGTCAGTTGTCCTCCGAAGTGACCGTTGTTGAATTCTTTGCCTCAGATGACTTCTCTGTCTTCATCACGTCGGGGTCACCAAATTGTTGGATCGCAGTACCTCTCGTGTGTCACTGCCAATCCGCGTGTTCTTTAAATGAAGACTTCAAGTAAACAAATGTCAATTTCAAAATGTATTTAGCAAACAGATGTATTTAGCAAACAAATGTATTTAGCAAACAAAATCAATTCAAGATACAAATATTACAGAGCTCTGGGCCAGTTCATAACCCTAGCAACAACAAAGTCAATTGTCAGGGCACGAAGTCTGACGACCTAACTATCCCTTGACCCAGTCTTATATAGAAAGATATATGTAAATTATTGATGCTAATTCAGTCCAATCCAGTCCTTCTTCTTGGATGACCCCATCTTCTTCTTCCAGCCTCCTTTGGTGTTGGTGTGGTCCTTCTTGTCCATTATCTTCTCCAGATGGCCAGGTCCGAAGTCATATTCCTGCCAAGGAACTTATCAACACCAGTAAACTACGTTGTCATGTTTTACGATGGGGATCTACCATTTCCCGTCTGGCTGGCTCCAACTGTCTGACCAGTCTTCAGGTCAAGGAAGGGTCAACTGACTTGCTTTTGTGTATTCCTACTAAAGAGTATATAGTATTCCTAACTTCTAAACTAACTGTAACATAAAACAAAACATATAGTATAACACATGCTAATAGGATAAAAGATGCTAACAAGATAAAATATTTCTCTTCAGACCGCAGCATGAGTTTTCAGATGATCCTGTTGCATTCACCTCTGTTTTGAGAAACGTGTGTCTCCTGACCAAAAGTGATGGTTTCTCCACGAGAAGACGTCAAAAACGTCATAATGTGACCGCAGCATGAGTTTTCAGATGATCCTGTTGCATTCACCTCTGTTTTGAGAAACGTGTGTCTCCTGACCAAAAGTGATGGTTTCCCCACGAGATGACGTCAAAAACGTCATAATGTGATCGCAGCATGAGTTTTCAGATGATCATGTTGCATTCACCTCTGTTTTGAGAAACGTGTGTCTCCTGACCAAAAGTGATGGTTTCCCCACGAGAAGACGTCAAAAACGTCATAATGTGACCGCAGCATGAGTTTTCAGATGATCCTGTTGCATTCACCTCTGTTTTGAGAAACGTGTGTCTCCTGACCAAAAGTGATGGTTTCCCCACGAGAAGACGTCAAAAACGTCATAATGTGACCGCAGCATGAGTTTTCAGATGATCATGTTGCATTCACCTCTGTTTTGAGAAACCTGTGTCTCCTGACCAAAAGTGATGGTTTCCCCACGAGAAGACGTCAAAAACGTCATAATGTGACCGCAGCATGAGTTTTCAGATGATCCTGTTGCATTCACCTCTGTTTTGAGAAACGTGTGTCTCCTGACCAAAAGTGATGGTTTCCCCACGAGAAGACGTCAAAAACGTCATAATGTGACCGCAGCATGAGTTTTCAGATGATCCTGTTGCATTCACCTCTGTTTTGAGAAACGTGTGTCTCCTGACCAAAAGTGATGGTTTCCCCACGAGAAGACGTCAAAAACGTCATAATGTGACCGCAGCATGAGTTTTCAGATGATCCTGTTGCATTCACCTCTGTTTTGAGAAACGTGTGTCTCCTGACCAAAAGTGATGGTTTCCCCACGAGAAGATGTCAAAAACGTCATAATGTGACCGCAGCATGAGTTTTCAGATGATCCTGTTGCATTCACCTCTGTTTTGAGAAACGTGTGTCTCCTGACCAAAAGTGATGGTTTCTCCACGAGAAGACGTCAAAAACGTCATAATGTGACCGCAGCATGAGTTTTCAGATGATCCTGTTGCATTCACCTCTGTTTTGAGAAACGTGTGTCTCCTGACCAAAAGTGATGGTTTCCCCACGAGATGACGTCAAAAACGTCATAATGTGATCGCAGCATGAGTTTTCAGATGATCATGTTGCATTCACCTCTGTTTTGAGAAACGTGTGTCTCCTGACCAAAAGTGATGGTTTCCCCACGAGAAGACGTCAAAAACGTCATAATGTGACCGCAGCATGAGTTTTCAGATGATCCTGTTGCATTCACCTCTGTTTTGAGAAACGTGTGTCTCCTGACCAAAAGTGATGGTTTCCCCACGAGATGACGTCAAAAACGTCATAATGTGATCGCAGCATGAGTTTTCAGATGATCATGCTGCATTCACCTCTGTTTTGAGAAACGTGTGTCTCCTGACCAAAAGTGATGGTTTCCCCACGAGAAGACGTCAAAAACGTCATAATGTGACCGCAGCATGAGTTTTCAGATGATCCTGTTGCATTCACCTCTGTTTTGAGAAACCTGTGTCTCCTGACCAAAAGTGATGGTTTCCCTACGAGAAGACGTCAAAAACGTCATAATGTGACCGCAGCATGAGTTTTCAGATGATCATGTTGCATTCACCTCTGTTTTGAGAAACGTGTGTCTCCTGACCAAAAGTGATGGTTTCCCCACGAGAAGACGTCAAAAACGTCATAATGTGACCGCAGCATGAGTTTTCAGATGATCCTGTTGCATTCAGCTCTGTTTTGAGAAACGTGTGTCTCCTGACCAAAAGTGATGGTTTCCCCACGAGAAGACGTCAAAAACGTCATAATGTGACCGGAGCATGAGTTTTCAGATGATCATGTTGCATTCACCTCTGTTTTGAGAAACCTGTGTCTCCTGACCAAAAGTGATGGTTTCCCCACGAGAAGACGTCAAAAACGTCATAATGTGACCGTAGCATGAGTTTTCAGATGATCCTGTTGCATTCACCTCTGTTTTGAGAAACGTGTGTCTCCTGACCAAAAGTGATGGTTTCCCCACGAGAAGACGTCAAAAACGTCATAATGTGACCGCAGCATGAGTTTTCAGATGATCCTGTTGCATTCACCTCTGTTTTGAGAAACGTGTGTCTCCTGACCAAAAGTGATGGTTTCCCCACGAGAAGACGTCAAAAACGTCATAATGTGACCGGCGCATGAGTTTTCAGATGATCATGTTGCATTCACCTCTGTTTTGAGAAACCTGTGTCTTCTGACCAAAAGTGATGGTTTCCCCACGAGAAGACGTCAAAAACGTCATAATGTGACCGCAGCATGAGTTTTCAGATGATCATGTTGCATTCACCTCTGTTTTGGGAAACCTGTGTCTCCTGACCAAAAGTGATGGTTTCCCTACGAGAAGACGTCAAAAACGTCATAATGTGACCGCAGCATGAGTTTTCAGATGATCCTGTTGCATTCACCTCTGTTTTGAGAAACGTGTGTCTCCTGACCAAAAGTGATGGTTTCCCCACGAGAAGACGTCAAAAACGTCACAATGTGATCGCAGCATGAGTTTTCAGATGATCATGTTGCATTCAGCTCTGTTTTGAGAAACTTGTGTCTCCTGACCAAAAGTGATGATTTCCCCACGAGAAGACGTCAAAAACGTCATAATGTGACAGGAGCATGAGTTTTCAGATGATCATGTTGCATTGACCTCTGTTTTGAGAAACCTGTGTCTCCTGACCAAAAGTGATGGTTTCCCCACGAGAAGACGTCAAAAACGTCATAATGTGACCGGAGCATGAGTTTTCAGATGATCCTGTTGCATTCACCTCTGTTTTGAGAAACCTGTGTCTCCTGACCAAAAGTGATGGTTTCCCCACGAGAAGACGTCAAAAACGTCATAATGTGACCGCAGCATGAGTTTTCAGATGATCATGTTGCATTCACCTCTGTTTTGAGAAACCTGTGTCTCCTGACCAAAAGTGATGGTTTCCCCACGAGAAGACGTCAAAAACGTCATAATGTGACCGGAGCATGAGTTTTCAGATGATCCTGTTGCATTCACCTCTGTTTTGAGAAACCTGTGTCTCCTGACCAAAAGTGATGGTTTCCCCACGAGAAGACGTCAAAAACGTCATAATGTGACCGCAGCATGAGTTTTCAGATGATCCTGTTGCATTCACCTCTGTTTTGAGAAACCTGTGTCTCCTGACCAAAAGTGATGGTTTCCCCACGAGAAGACGTCAAAAACGTCATAATGTGATCGCAGCATGAGTTTTCAGATGATCATGTTGCATTCACCTCTGTTTTGAGAAACCTGTGTCTCCTGACCAAAAGTGATGGTTTCCCCACGAGAAGACGTCAAAAACGTCATAATGTGATCGCAGCATGAGTTTTCAGATGATCATGTTGCATTCAGCTCTGTTTTGAGAAACTTGTGTCTCCTGACCAAAAGTGATGGTTTCCCCACGAGAAGACGTCAAAAACGTCATAATGTGACCGGCGCATGAGTTTTCAGATGATCATGTTGCATTCACCTCTGTTTTGAGAAACGTGTGTCTCCTGACCAAAAGTGATGGTTTCCCCACGAGAAGACGTCAAAAACGTCATAATGTGACCGCAGCATGAGTTTTCAGATGATCATGTTGCATTCACCTCTGTTTTGGGAAACCTGTGTCTCCTGACCAAAAGTGATGGTTTCCCTACGAGAAGACGTCAAAAACGTCATAATGTGACCGCAGCATGAGTTTTCAGATGATCCTGTTGCATTCACCTCTGTTTTGAGAAACGTGTGTCTCCTGACCAAAAGTGATGGTTTCCCTACGAGAAGACGTCAAAAACGTCATAATGTGAGCGCAGCATGAGTTTTCAGATGATCCTGTTGCATTCACCTCTGTTTTGAGAAACGTGTGTCTCCTGACCAAAAGTGATGGTTTCCCCACGAGAAGACGTCAAAAACGTCATAATGTGACCGTAGCATGAGTTTTCAGATGATCCTGTTGCATTCACCTCTGTTTTGAGAAACGTGTGTCTCCTGACCAAAAGTGATGGTTTCCCCACGAGAAGACGTCAAAAACGTCATAATGTGACCGCAGCATGAGTTTTCAGATGATCCTGTTGCATTCACCTCTGTTTTGAGAAACGTGTGTCTCCTGACCAAAAGTGATGGTTTCCCCACGAGAAGACGTCAAAAACGTCATAATGTGACCGGCGCATGAGTTTTCAGATGATCATGTTGCATTCACCTCTGTTTTGGGAAACCTGTGTCTCCTGACCAAAAGTGATGGTTTCCCTACGAGAAGACGTCAAAAACGTCATAATGTGACCGCAGCATGAGTTTTCAGATGATCCTGTTGCATTCACCTCTGTTTTGAGAAACGTGTGTCTCCTGACCAAAAGTGATGGTTTCCCCACGAGAAGACGTCAAAAACGTCACAATGTGATCGCAGCATGAGTTTTCAGATGATCATGTTGCATTCAGCTCTGTTTTGAGAAACTTGTGTCTCCTGACCAAAAGTGATGATTTCCCCACGAGAAGACGTCAAAAACGTCATAATGTGACAGGAGCATGAGTTTTCAGATGATCATGTTGCATTCACCTCTGTTTTGAGAAACCTGTGTCTCCTGACCAAAAGTGATGGTTTCCCCACGAGAAGACGTCAAAAACGTCATAATGTGACCGGAGCATGAGTTTTCAGATGATCCTGTTGCATTCACCTCTGTTTTGAGAAACCTGTGTCTCCTGACCAAAAGTGATGGTTTCCCCACGAGAAGACGTCAAAAACGTCATAATGTGACCGCAGCATGAGTTTTCAGATGATCATGTTGCATTCACCTCTGTTTTGAGAAACCTGTGTCTCCTGACCAAAAGTGATGGTTTCCCCACGAGAAGACGTCAAAAACGTCATAATGTGACCGGAGCATGAGTTTTCAGATGATCCTGTTGCATTCACCTCTGTTTTGAGAAACCTGTGTCTCCTGACCAAAAGTGATGGTTTCCCCACGAGAAGACGTCAAAAACGTCATAATGTGACCGCAGCATGAGTTTTCAGATGATCCTGTTGCATTCACCTCTGTTTTGAGAAACCTGTGTCTCCTGACCAAAAGTGATGGTTTCCCCACGAGAAGACGTCAAAAACGTCATAATGTGATCGCAGCATGAGTTTTCAGATGATCATGTTGCATTCACCTCTGTTTTGAGAAACCTGTGTCTCCTGACCAAAAGTGATGGTTTCCCCACGAGAAGACGTCAAAAACGTCATAATGTGATCGCAGCATGAGTTTTCAGATGATCATGTTGCATTCAGCTCTGTTTTGAGAAACTTGTGTCTCCTGACCAAAAGTGATGGTTTCCCCACGAGAAGACGTCAAAAACGTCATAATGTGACCGGCGCATGAGTTTTCAGATGATCATGTTGCATTCACCTCTGTTTTGAGAAACCTGTGTCTCCTGACCAAAAGTGATGGTTTCCCCACGAGAAGACGTCAAAAACGTCATAATGTGACCGCAGCATGAGTTTTCAGATGATCATGTTGCATTCACCTCTGTTTTGGGAAACCTGTGTCTCCTGACCAAAAGTGATGGTTTCCCTACGAGAAGACGTCAAAAACGTCATAATGTGACCGCAGCATGAGTTTTCAGATGATCCTGTTGCATTCACCTCTGTTTTGAGAAACGTGTGTCTCCTGACCAAAAGTGATGGTTTCCCCACGAGAAGACGTCAAAAACGTCATAATGTGATCGCAGCATGAGTTTTCAGATGATCATGTTGCATTCAGCTCTGTTTTGAGAAACTTGTGTCTCCTGACCAAAAGTGATGATTTCCCCACGAGAAGACGTCAAAAACGTCATAATGTGACAGGAGCATGAGTTTTCAGATGATCATGTTGCATTCACCTCTGTTTTGAGAAACCTGTGTCTCCTGACCAAAAGTGATGGTTTCCCCACGAGAAGACGTCAAAAACGTCATAATGTGACCGCAGCATGAGTTTTCAGATGATCATGTTGCATTCACCTCTGTTTTGAGAAACCTGTGTCTCCTGACCAAAAGTGATGGTTTCCCCACGAGAAGACGTCAAAAACGTCATAATGTGACCGCAGCATGAGTTTTCAGATGATCCTGTTGCATTCACCTCTGTTTTGAGAAACGTGTGTCTCCTGACCAAAAGTGATGGTTTCCCCACGAGAAGACGTCAAAAACGTCATAATGTGACCGGAGCATGAGTTTTCAGATGATCATGTTGCATTCACCTCTGTTTTGAGAAACCTGTGTCTCCTGACCAAAAGTGATGGTTTCCCCACGAGAAGACGTCAAAAACGTCATAATGTGACCGCAGCATGAGTTTTCAGATGATCATGTTGCATTCACCTCTGTTTTGAGAAACGTGTGTCTCCTGACCAAAAGTGATGGTTTCCCCACGAGAAGACGTCAAAAACGTCATAATGTGACCGCAGCATGAGTTTTCAGATGATCCTGTTGCATTCACCTCTGTTTTGAGAAACGTGTGTCTCCTGACCAAAAGTGATGGTTTCCCCACGAGAAGACGTCAAAAACGTCATAATGTGACCGCAGCATGAGTTTTCAGATGATCATGTTGCATTCACCTCTGTTTTGAGAAACCTGTGTCTCCTGACCAAAAGTGATGGTTTCCCCACGAGAAGACGTCAAAAACGTCATAATGTGACCGCAGCATGAGTTTTCAGATGATCCTGTTGCATTCACCTCTGTTTTGAGAAACGTGTGTCTCCTGACCAAAAGTGATGGTTTCCCCACGAGAAGACGTCAAAAACGTCATAATGTGACCGCAGCATGAGTTTTCAGATGATCCTGTTGCATTCACCTCTGTTTTGAGAAACGTGTGTCTCCTGACCAAAAGTGATGGTTTCCCCACGAGAAGACGTCAAAAACGTCATAATGTGACCGCAGCATGAGTTTTCAGATGATCCTGTTGCATTCACCTCTGTTTTGAGAAACGTGTGTCTCCTGACCAAAAGTGATGGTTTCCCCACGAGAAGATGTCAAAAACGTCATAATGTGACCGCAGCATGAGTTTTCAGATGATCCTGTTGCATTCACCTCTGTTTTGAGAAACGTGTGTCTCCTGACCAAAAGTGATGGTTTCTCCACGAGAAGACGTCAAAAACGTCATAATGTGACCGCAGCATGAGTTTTCAGATGATCCTGTTGCATTCACCTCTGTTTTGAGAAACGTGTGTCTCCTGACCAAAAGTGATGGTTTCCCCACGAGATGACGTCAAAAACGTCATAATGTGATCGCAGCATGAGTTTTCAGATGATCATGTTGCATTCACCTCTGTTTTGAGAAACGTGTGTCTCCTGACCAAAAGTGATGGTTTCCCCACGAGAAGACGTCAAAAACGTCATAATGTGACCGCAGCATGAGTTTTCAGATGATCCTGTTGCATTCACCTCTGTTTTGAGAAACGTGTGTCTCCTGACCAAAAGTGATGGTTTCCCCACGAGATGACGTCAAAAACGTCATAATGTGATCGCAGCATGAGTTTTCAGATGATCATGCTGCATTCACCTCTGTTTTGAGAAACCTGTGTCTCCTGACCAAAAGTGATGGTTTCCCCACGAGAAGACGTCAAAAACGTCATAATGTGACCGCAGCATGAGTTTTCAGATGATCCTGTTGCATTCACCTCTGTATTGAGAAACTTGTGTCTCCTGACCAAAAGTGATGGTTTCCCCACGAGAAGACGTCAAAAACGTCATAATGTGACCGCAGCATGAGTTTTCAGAAGATCCTGTTGCATTCACCTCTGTTTTGAGAAACCTGTGTCTCCTGACCAAAAGTGATGGTTTCCCCACGAGAAGACGTCAAAAACGTCATAATGTGACCGCAGCATGAGTTTTCAGATGATCCTGTTGTATTCACCTTTGTTTTGAGAAACGTGTGTCTCCTGACCAAAAGTGATGGTTTCCCCACGAGAAGACGTCAAAAACGTCATAATGTGACCGGAGCATGAGTTTTCAGATGATCATGTTGCATTCACCTCTGTTTTGAGAAACCTGTGTCTCCTGACCAAAAGTGATGGTTTCCCCACGAGAAGACGTCAAAAACGTCATAATGTGACCGCAGCATGAGTTTTCAGATGATCCTGTTGCATTCACCTCTGTTTTGAGAAACGTGTGTCTCCTGACCAAAAGTGATGGTTTCCCCACGAGATGACGTCAAAAACGTCATAATGTGATCGCAGCATGAGTTTTCAGATGATCATGTTGCATTCAGCTCTGTTTTGAGAAACGTGTGTCTCCTGACCAAAAGTGATGGTTTCCCCACGAGAAGACGTCAAAAACGTCATAATGTGACCGGCGCATGAGTTTTCAGATGATCATGTTGCATTCACCTCTGTTTTGAGAAACCTGTGTCTCCTGACCAAAAGTGATGGTTTCCCCACGAGAAGACGTCAAAAACGTCATAATGTGACCGCAGCATGAGTTTTCAGATGATCCTGTTGCATTCACCTCTGTTTTGAGAAACCTGTGTCTCCTGACCAAAAGTGATGGTTTCCCTACGAGAAGACGTCAAAAACGTCATAATGTGACCGCAGCATGAGTTTTCAGATGATCATGTTGCATTCACCTCTGTTTTGAGAAACGTGTGTCTCCTGACCAAAAGTGATGGTTTCCCCACGAGAAGACGTCAAAAACGTCATAATGTGACCGCAGCATGAGTTTTCAGATGATCATGTTGCATTCAGCTCTGTTTTGAGAAACTTGTGTCTCCTGACCAAAAGTGATGGTTTCCCCACGAGAAGACGTCAAAAACGTCATAATGTGACCGCAGCATGAGTTTTCAGATGATCCTGTTGTATTCACCTTTGTTTTGAGAAACGTGTGTCTCCTGACCAAAAGTGATGGTTTCCCCACGAGAAGACGTCAAAAACGTCATAATGTGACCGGAGCATGAGTTTTCAGATGATCATGTTGCATTCACCTCTGTTTTGAGAAACCTGTGTCTCCTGACCAAAAGTGATGGTTTCCCCACGAGAAGACGTCAAAAACGTCATAATGTGACCGCAGCATGAGTTTTCAGATGATCCTGTTGCATTCACCTCTGTTTTGAGAAACGTGTGTCTCCTGACCAAAAGTGATGGTTTCCCCACGAGATGACGTCAAAAACGTCATAATGTGATCGCAGCATGAGTTTTCAGATGATCATGTTGCATTCAGCTCTGTTTTGAGAAACGTGTGTCTCCTGACCAAAAGTGATGGTTTCCCCACGAGAAGACGTCAAAAACGTCATAATGTGACCGGCGCATGAGTTTTCAGATGATCATGTTGCATTCACCTCTGTTTTGAGAAACCTGTGTCTCCTGACCAAAAGTGATGGTTTCCCCACGAGAAGACGTCAAAAACGTCATAATGTGACCGCAGCATGAGTTTTCAGATGATCCTGTTGCATTCACCTCTGTTTTGAGAAACCTGTGTCTCCTGACCAAAAGTGATGGTTTCCCTACGAGAAGACGTCAAAAACGTCATAATGTGACCGCAGCATGAGTTTTCAGATGATCATGTTGCATTCACCTCTGTTTTGAGAAACGTGTGTCTCCTGACCAAAAGTGATGGTTTCCCCACGAGAAGACGTCAAAAACGTCATAATGTGACCGCAGCATGAGTTTTCAGATGATCATGTTGCATTCAGCTCTGTTTTGAGAAACTTGTGTCTCCTGACCAAAAGTGATGGTTTCCCCACGAGAAGACGTCAAAAACGTCATAATGTGACCGCAGCATGAGTTTTCAGATGATCATGTTGCATTCAGCTCTGTTTTGAGAAACGTGTGTCTCCTGACCAAAAGTGATGGTTTCCCCACGAGAAGACGTCAAAAACGTCATAATGTGACCGGAGCATGAGTTTTCAGATGATCCTGTTGCATTCACCTCTGTTTTGAGAAACCTGTGTCTCCTGACCAAAAGTGATGGTTTCCCCACGAGAAGACGTCAAAAACGTCATAATGTGACCGCAGCATGAGTTTTCAGATGATCCTGTTGCATTCACCTCTGTTTTGAGAAACCTGTGTCTCCTGACCAAAAGTGATGGTTTCCCCACGAGAAGACGTCAAAAACGTCATAATGTGATCGCAGCATGAGTTTTCAGATGATCATGTTGCATTCACCTCTGTTTTGAGAAACCTGTGTCTCCTGACCAAAAGTGATGGTTTCCCCACGAGAAGACGTCAAAAACGTCATAATGTGATCGCAGCATGAGTTTTCAGATGATCATGTTGCATTCAGCTCTGTTTTGAGAAACTTGTGTCTCCTGACCAAAAGTGATGGTTTCCCCACGAGAAGACGTCAAAAACGTCATAATGTGACCGGCGCATGAGTTTTCAGATGATCATGTTGCATTCACCTCTGTTTTGAGAAACCTGTGTCTCCTGACCAAAAGTGATGGTTTCCCCACGAGAAGACGTCAAAAACGTCATAATGTGACCGCAGCATGAGTTTTCAGATGATCATGTTGCATTCACCTCTGTTTTGGGAAACCTGTGTCTCCTGACCAAAAGTGATGGTTTCCCTACGAGAAGACGTCAAAAACGTCATAATGTGACCGCAGCATGAGTTTTCAGATGATCCTGTTGCATTCACCTCTGTTTTGAGAAACGTGTGTCTCCTGACCAAAAGTGATGGTTTCCCCACGAGAAGACGTCAAAAACGTCATAATGTGATCGCAGCATGAGTTTTCAGATGATCATGTTGCATTCAGCTCTGTTTTGAGAAACTTGTGTCTCCTGACCAAAAGTGATGATTTCCCCACGAGAAGACGTCAAAAACGTCATAATGTGACAGGAGCATGAGTTTTCAGATGATCATGTTGCATTCACCTCTGTTTTGAGAAACCTGTGTCTCCTGACCAAAAGTGATGGTTTCCCCACGAGAAGACGTCAAAAACGTCATAATGTGACCGCAGCATGAGTTTTCAGATGATCATGTTGCATTCACCTCTGTTTTGAGAAACCTGTGTCTCCTGACCAAAAGTGATGGTTTCCCCACGAGAAGACGTCAAAAACGTCATAATGTGACCGCAGCATGAGTTTTCAGATGATCCTGTTGCATTCACCTCTGTTTTGAGAAACGTGTGTCTCCTGACCAAAAGTGATGGTTTCCCCACGAGAAGACGTCAAAAACGTCATAATGTGACCGGAGCATGAGTTTTCAGATGATCATGTTGCATTCACCTCTGTTTTGAGAAACCTGTGTCTCCTGACCAAAAGTGATGGTTTCCCCACGAGAAGACGTCAAAAACGTCATAATGTGACCGCAGCATGAGTTTTCAGATGATCATGTTGCATTCACCTCTGTTTTGAGAAACGTGTGTCTCCTGACCAAAAGTGATGGTTTCCCCACGAGAAGACGTCAAAAACGTCATAATGTGACCGCAGCATGAGTTTTCAGATGATCCTGTTGCATTCACCTCTGTTTTGAGAAACGTGTGTCTCCTGACCAAAAGTGATGGTTTCCCCACGAGAAGACGTCAAAAACGTCATAATGTGACCGCAGCATGAGTTTTCAGATGATCATGTTGCATTCACCTCTGTTTTGAGAAACCTGTGTCTCCTGACCAAAAGTGATGGTTTCCCCACGAGAAGACGTCAAAAACGTCATAATGTGACCGCAGCATGAGTTTTCAGATGATCCTGTTGCATTCACCTCTGTTTTGAGAAACGTGTGTCTCCTGACCAAAAGTGATGGTTTCCCCACGAGAAGACGTCAAAAACGTCATAATGTGACCGCAGCATGAGTTTTCAGATGATCCTGTTGCATTCACCTCTGTTTTGAGAAACGTGTGTCTCCTGACCAAAAGTGATGGTTTCCCCACGAGAAGACGTCAAAAACGTCATAATGTGACCGCAGCATGAGTTTTCAGATGATCCTGTTGCATTCACCTCTGTTTTGAGAAACGTGTGTCTCCTGACCAAAAGTGATGGTTTCCCCACGAGAAGATGTCAAAAACGTCATAATGTGACCGCAGCATGAGTTTTCAGATGATCCTGTTGCATTCACCTCTGTTTTGAGAAACGTGTGTCTCCTGACCAAAAGTGATGGTTTCCCCACGAGATGACGTCAAAAACGTCATAATGTGATCGCAGCATGAGTTTTCAGATGATCATGTTGCATTCACCTCTGTTTTGAGAAACCTGTGTCTCCTGACCAAAAGTGATGGTTTCCCCACGAGAAGACGTCAAAAACGTCATAATGTGACCGGAGCATGAGTTTTCAGATGATCCTGTTGCATTCACCTCTGTTTTGAGAAACCTGTGTCTCCTGACCAAAAGTGATGGTTTCCCCACGAGAAGACGTCAAAAACGTCATAATGTGACCGCAGCATGAGTTTTCAGATGATCATGTTGCATTCACCTCTGTTTTGAGAAACCTGTGTCTCCTGACCAAAAGTGATGGTTTCCCCACGAGAAGACGTCAAAAACGTCATAATGTGACCGGAGCATGAGTTTTCAGATGATCCTGTTGCATTCACCTCTGTTTTGAGAAACCTGTGTCTCCTGACCAAAAGTGATGGTTTCCCCACGAGAAGACGTCAAAAACGTCATAATGTGACCGCAGCATGAGTTTTCAGATGATCCTGTTGCATTCACCTCTGTTTTGAGAAACCTGTGTCTCCTGACCAAAAGTGATGGTTTCCCCACGAGAAGACGTCAAAAACGTCACAATGTGATCGCAGCATGAGTTTTCAGATGATCATGTTGCATTCACCTCTGTTTTGAGAAACCTGTGTCTCCTGACCAAAAGTGATGGTTTCCCCACGAGAAGACGTCAAAAACGTCATAATGTGATCGCAGCATGAGTTTTCAGATGATCATGTTGCATTCAGCTCTGTTTTGAGAAACTTGTGTCTCCTGACCAAAAGTGATGGTTTCCCCACGAGAAGACGTCAAAAACGTCATAATGTGACCGGCGCATGAGTTTTCAGATGATCATGTTGCATTCACCTCTGTTTTGAGAAACCTGTGTCTCCTGACCAAAAGTGATGGTTTCCCCACGAGAAGACGTCAAAAACGTCATAATGTGACCGCAGCATGAGTTTTCAGATGATCATGTTGCATTCACCTCTGTTTTGGGAAACCTGTGTCTCCTGACCAAAAGTGATGGTTTCCCTACGAGAAGACGTCAAAAACGTCATAATGTGACCGCAGCATGAGTTTTCAGATGATCCTGTTGCATTCACCTCTGTTTTGAGAAACGTGTGTCTCCTGACCAAAAGTGATGGTTTCCCCACGAGAAGACGTCAAAAACGTCATAATGTGATCGCAGCATGAGTTTTCAGATGATCATGTTGCATTCAGCTCTGTTTTGAGAAACTTGTGTCTCCTGACCAAAAGTGATGATTTCCCCACGAGAAGACGTCAAAAACGTCATAATGTGACAGGAGCATGAGTTTTCAGATGATCATGTTGCATTCACCTCTGTTTTGAGAAACCTGTGTCTCCTGACCAAAAGTGATGGTTTCCCCACGAGAAGACGTCAAAAACGTCATAATGTGACCGCAGCATGAGTTTTCAGATGATCATGTTGCATTCACCTCTGTTTTGAGAAACCTGTGTCTCCTGACCAAAAGTGATGGTTTCCCCACGAGAAGACGTCAAAAACGTCATAATGTGACCGCAGCATGAGTTTTCAGATGATCCTGTTGCATTCACCTCTGTTTTGAGAAACGTGTGTCTCCTGACCAAAAGTGATGGTTTCCCCACGAGAAGACGTCAAAAACGTCATAATGTGACCGGAGCATGAGTTTTCAGATGATCATGTTGCATTCACCTCTGTTTTGAGAAACCTGTGTCTCCTGACCAAAAGTGATGGTTTCCCCACGAGAAGACGTCAAAAACGTCATAATGTGACCGCAGCATGAGTTTTCAGATGATCATGTTGCATTCACCTCTGTTTTGAGAAACCTGTGTCTCCTGACCAAAAGTGATGGTTTCCCCACGAGAAGACGTCAAAAACGTCATAATGTGATCTGTGAGAAGAATTATTATTGTTATTACTATTATCGTTTCAATGCTATAGTAAGTATTGTAAGTAGATTTAGAATGTTTAATCAAAAGGAATGTATGAGTGTTTGAATCAAGTATTGTAGCTGTTATGTACCCAGCACTGGGAGGTATCATGTTCAAGGACACGAGGAAGTCGTAGAGATGGGAGGAGAAGGAATCATGAAGTTGTTTTGATACAAATCTTGTGTGAACCAAATAAAAGAGGAGAGCGAGCAGCAGACTGACGGAGTTGAGAGAGGAAGCTTGAACTGCTCGTCAGCTCTCCCTTGCAAGGCCTCCTGTTGTTTGCGTGGTTGATCTGAGTCTAGTAAACGAACAGCGCGGGTGACCAAACATCACCCTCACAAAAATTGGTCCTTCGAGCCGGATCCCAAGACCTGGAGAGGAGCGCCGTGGGATGACCGAACGCCGAAGTCTGTGCACAGCCGGAGTCAAAAGACGTCCGAAGTGAAAGACCTTTCATCACGAGTTGACGGAAGGCCGGTCTTCGTCCCTCCCAGGGCGACCATCTCCAGTGACGGGAAGAAGGCACCAAAACAACTCAGAAAGAAACCATAGAGACAACGGAGTGAGTACAAGACACGAAAAGCGCTACACAGAAAATACCGCGGTATTGCCTGCCTGGTCATCAGGAGAGAAGCAGAGGCAAGATACACCCGCCTCCTCGGAGGTAGAAGCCTGGTGTATACTCTCCTGATCGAGAACGATTGACTATAAGGCCACGGCAGGGGGGCTGAACTAGATATCCTGTATGGATTGAGGGTTGTTCAGTCGGGAGATCAGGCGTCTCCACTCAAATACATAAAAACTGATAAATAAAGTGCAAACATGGGCAACCAACATTCCACAAAAGGTGCTGAATTCGAAAACCCAGCATCATGTAAACACATGGAAGACAAATATCCAGGTTCATGCTCATATGTTCAGCTGTGGATGACTAAGTTCGATTGGGATGGTAACTTAGACAGGCCAGGCAATATTACAAAATTAAAAGAAGTTACTATACTAACGGTACTGAAACACAGCAAGTCCTCATGTGCGTTAATGGCAAGAAATGGGGCACTGTTAGAGGAGATTGGGTCCCAGTGGATGCAGCCACTCAACAACCATGGCAGCCTGGCAGCCAAGAACTAAATGACAGACTTGACAGACTGTACGAGCGCATGCGAACTACTTTTACCAGACGAGCTGACTACAGCGCCATTACGGCCACGAGACAAAAGACTGACGAAAGTTTTGAAGACTATAGCATGAGAATGAAAGATGTGTTCCGGAAAAATAGTGGAATTCCGTATGCGGAAGAACCAGAAGGTCCCTACCAACAGCAGTTAAAGCAAGCTATACATGGGGGATCAAAATCAGAAATAAAATCATGGGTAGAGAGACAATTAGTTGATTTCGGAACTAGTAACCTAAACCGCTATGAACAACATGCTATGCATGCTGAAAGACAATGCCAAAAAAGTAAGAACCAATCAACAGGCATGTTTTTCAATGCCAACCCTCTCCCAAGCCAAGGCCGCGGCCGTGGGCGAGGCCGAGGCGGAAGGGGAGGAGGAGGCAACTCCCGTGAAAAAGATCGGTGTCATTATTGTAAAAATTATGGACACTGGGAACGTGATTGCAAAAAGAAACAACGTGACCAGAGATATAATAGAGGACAGCAGCAAGGTTCTAATCCACCTCAACAATGACTAGAACCGGAAAAAGATGTCACAAAAATTAAAACAAATCAGGGCACAAAATTTGACCAATTTGAAAAAGAAGACTTAGAAGATGTTTTAGACTTAGAAACCATCTTCCTGTTTGCTGAAGGCAAACCAGAAATACAACTGACCGTGTTAGGCAATTCTTTAACATTCTTAGTAGACACGGGTGCAGGTAAATCAGTAATTAGAGATCCAATAGCCCTAAAGCCAACTTCTACACAGATTTTTGTGAGATCAGCAAATGGTCTCATAACTAAAGAAAGAATGTCAGTTCCTGTAGATGTTTGTGACCCTGTAAGTGGAATCACACTTAAAGCCCCTTTCGTGATTTCCACCACATGTCCCGTAAATCTGTTAGGAAGAGATCTTATCTCTCAGCTTCAGTTGATGATTCGCACCACAGCCGAAGGGATGTGGTCTGTAGATAGAATGGTTAATCTGTGGGTAAGAGAAGCAGATGATGTCATTCTTAGGACTAGTGAATTTTTGCAGATCATGGATCTTAGATTATGCGAAAATAACTGCCCCTTTACAAGCATTGATGTATGATAATCCCTTAGCAATGACTGATGTGTTAACTTGGACCCCTGAAGCTGAAGAAGCATTTACACACACAAAGCAGGCCCTTGTAGGTGCTGGAGTGTTAAAGCTGCCAGACTATCAGAAGCCTTTTGAGCAGGTCGTAGATTGCAAAGGTGATTTTATGACTTCAGTTTTGTTGCAGAAGCACGGAGATAAGAGGCAGCCAGTGGCCTATTACTCCCACAAGCTAGATCCCGTAGTTTGTGCACTCCCACCATGCGTTAAAGCAGTGGTGGCAGCATCTGAGGCAGTAAAAGCCTCCGCAGGAGTGGTGCTATATCATGAGCTAACTTTGCTAGTTCCACATGCAGTATCAATACTGCTGCTACAAAGTAAGATAGCATTCCTGTCGCCAGCACGTCATCTTTCCTGCATGGCAGTGTTGCTCTCTCAGCCGAATCTGACGATTCGTCGCTGTACGACCTTAAACCCAGCAACGCTGCTACCCACCGCAGAAGAGGGACACCAGCACAACTGCCTGGATGAGGTCTCCATTACGGTCCTGCCGCGACCAGATCTCAGTGATGTCGCGTTGACTACAGGACAGACACTCTTTGTGGATGGATCATCGAGAAAGGATGAATGTGGACGCACTAGAACTGCCTATGCAGTAGTTACAGCAACTGAGGTGGTGGAGGCGAAATCACTTCCCTCCTCCTATTCTGCTCAAGCTGCAGAACTCGTCGCACTCACACGTGCCTGTGAACTAAGCAAAGGACAAGATGTTACCATTTACACAGATAGTCAATATGCATTTTCCACGCTGTTTGTGTTTGCTCAACAATGGAATTTAAGAGGGATGAAAACGTCGACCGGCAAACCGGTCATGCATGCAGAACTGTTAAAAAAGTTATTGGCAGCAGTACAGCAGCCACGCAAAATAGCTGTATGTAAATGCACTGCACACACTAACAACACAGACGCAGTCTCACAAGGCAATGCCTTTGCTGACAGAGCCGCAAAGGCTGCAGCAAATAACAACACACTTCTTGATAATGAGGAATCATTTACCTTAGAACCTGCAGATAATGATATTCTAAATGAAATGCAACAAAGTGCTCCAGAAAAAGAAAAGGCCACGTGGAAGAAGCGAGGAGCCAAACTGGATGACAAAGGACTGTTAACCATAGGGAACAAGCCAATCCTTCCCCGGAATATGCATAAATGGGCAGCATTAGTGAGCCATGGGCCATGCCATGTCTCAACAGGAGGGATGGTACAGATGGTTAATGAACATTATTACACTATAGGATTTCATACATACTCAAAAAATTTTTGTTCACAATGTGCTATTTGTGTAAAACACAGCCCACAGGGAGCCCTTAAGGCCCCTGCAGGCACTACACCATTGCCAAATCATCCATTTCACACAGTTTTTCTAGATTTTATTCAGCTAACACCATGTGAAGGTAAACAATATTGTCTAGTAGTGTTAGATGGATTTACTAGGTGGGTAGAAATTTTCCCCACAGCAAAAGCAGATGCACTGACAGTAGCAAAAGTTTTATGTAGAGAAATCATTCCCAGGTTTGGCATCCCGAAGGTCATCTGGAGCGACAATGGAAGCCATTTTGTAAATGAGATAGTGAAAACTGTAGGAGTAACTTTGGACATTGATTTGTAGAATCACTGCGCATACCACCCTCAGAGTGCAGGGTTGGTTGAAAGAGTCAACGGTACTATTAAGAACAGACTAAAGAAGTGTATGGACGAGACAGGAAAGAACTGGATGTTTTGTCTCGACCTGGTGAAATTATGGATGCACATAACACCACATAAGAAAACAGGCATCACACCCTTTGAAGCATTATATGGGCGGCCTTATTGCCTACCATACTTTGCAACAACAAATGAGCTAAAACATGTTGAAGAAACAATAGCAGATTATCTGAAAAAAGTGTTACTCAACCGATGTGTGAATACAGTAAATGTTCTGCCTAGTCCTGTGTCTTCCACAGATTCCACCCCCCAGGAACCCATTCAACCGGGCGACTACGTGTGGGTGAAGAAGTTTGTGCGAAAGAGGTGGAACACGCCTAGATGGGAAGGTCCTTATCAAGTACAGCTGACCACAAAGACTGCAGTTCGAGTGGACGGGAAACTGTCGTGGATACACCTTTCACATTGTAAGAAACAGAAAATTCTTCCAGGTGAAGGCGAGGGAGCAGTGGCGGTTAGTCCGTAAACGGCTGACGGCCTGTATAGGTCCAGCAACGGCTGAACCCCGTCGGAACCTGTGAAGAGGATTTACTGGAAAATGAAGTTGTTCTTCCTAATTGTGGTGAGTGCTGTGACGGCAGACTCGTGAGTTTTGGTCTTTGGAACTTCCGACAGGAGGGAGGTAATCAGGGACAGAAAGATGCTCTGAGACAGGATGAGAGCTACGCGCGCGCTAAACGCACCGTAGTTAGCCACTTAGAACATTCATGGTTAGAACAAAATCCAGAGTCCTCACACACTTACAGTTTGAATACATGGTGGCGCTATGCTAATTTCACAGCTCGGACACAGAATCATTCTCGTTGTTATGTTTGTTCTATGCTACCAGTTTCTGTGCATACACCGCGAGTAACTGCTGAACCGATGACAGGGAGTGTAGGACAGTGCTTCGTCCACATAGGGCTAAGCCGTGACACGAACTTCACACTCAAGTTGTTGGACGGAACGTGGTTCACTCGCAGCAACTGCACCCAAGAGCCACTACAGACAATGGCAGGGAAGGCCAATAGATTCAGATTCCCTGTGCTAGGTGCGATAAATCACACATACTGTTATGCACGGAGTGGTGGTAGAGATTTGGGGTCATTACACAAGGATGTCTGTAAAGTTGTTTATACGTCATGCGCACTGGGAGTCAATCGTGATGTGAAGTTTAACACTTCAACTAATCGGCCTTATCGGAAAACGTGTCTACAGCAAAATAAGAGTTCCAAACAGTGTGAACAGGAGTGTATTGATGACCCCCGGCACTTATGTGGTGCATATACCTTAGATGAAGCAACACAGAGGTGTCCAGAAGGTTATAACTGTACATGTAACTATCCCGCTTTCGCGCCAGGAGACAAAGGTACGCAATTAGTGGATAAGGGATGGTGGTTATGTGGACACAATGCGTATGCAGACCTACCAGCAAACTGGTCAGGAGTGTGTGCTCCAGTACATCTCAAGGATCACACAGTCATAATTTATGCTGCTAATGCTAGCTCTGCACCACAGTTGCGTTCCAGGAGAGATTTGAATGACTACGAGTTCAAACCACACGACTCAGTGTGGGGCACAGATGTACCACGAGAGTTTAAGCATTGGCCAACCGTAAATAAAGTGATCATGACACTCTTTCCGTGGCTAGGAATAGGAAAGAACATATTGAGATTGGAAACAGTTGATTACAGGTTGAAAGTATTTACTAATTTGACAAAAGTTGCTCTCACAGGAGTCAAGGAAGAAATGACAGCGCTAAGACTGATGACCATGCAGAATAGGATGGCCTTAGATCTCATAACGGCCCCCCAGGGAGGAGTTTGTGCAATGGTAGGAGATTACTGTTGTACGTTCATCCCAGAGAATGATGCGGACGGTCACCTGATAGATAGCGCATTGAGAAATTTAACTAAACTACAGAGAGCTATGATTGATGATGGCAGTCCCCCACCAGACTGGCTTACAGGGATGTTGTCAAGGTGGAGGGAACTGTTGTTCAAGATAGGAATGATGATAGGGATAGTGCTGCTAGTATTAGCCATACTAGCTTGCTGTGTAGTACCTCTTGTTCGGGGTTGCATTGGCCGGCTCGTGGGATCAGCTGTTACTAGTACTTTGCTGCAGGTGGAAGAACGATCTCTACTGGACAACGATGAAGAAGAATGGACAAATGTGATGCAAGATGTAAATGAAATGTTTAAGATGTCTTAAGCTGTACCCATGTTGAACTCTGAGTGTAAGAAATGTGTTTCTAGGAAAATGACGTAATGCATTTAAATTTCATGAAATGAAATGATGTAATACTGACAATGAGAATCTAGACGCATTTAACGATAAACAGGAGGGAAATGTGAGAAGAATTATTATTGTTATTACTATTATCGTTTCAATGCTATAGTAAGTATTGTAAGTAGATTTAGAATGTTTAATCAAAAGGAATGTATGAGTGTTTGAATCAAGTATTGTAGCTGTTATGTACCCAGCACTGGGAGGTATCATGTTCAAGGACACGAGGAAGTCGTAGAGATGGGAGGAGAAGGAATCATGAAGTTGTTTTGATACAAATCTTGTGTGAACCAAATAAAAGAGGAGAGCGAGCAGCAGACTGACGGAGTTGAGAGAGGAAGCTTGAACTGCTCGTCAGCTCTCCCTTGCAAGGCCTCCTGTTGTTTGCGTGGTTGATCTGAGTCTAGTAAACGAACAGCGCGGGTGACCAAACATCACCCTCACAGATCGCAGCATGAGTTTTCAGATGATCATGTTGCATTCACCTCTGTTTTGAGAAACCTGTGTCTCCTGACCAAAAGTGATGGTTTCCCCACGAGAAGACGTCAAAAACGTCATAATGTGATCGCAGCATGAGTTTTCAGATGATCATGTTGCATTCAGCTCTGTTTTGAGAAACTTGTGTCTCCTGACCAAAAGTGATGGTTTCCCCACGAGAAGACGTCAAAAACGTCATAATGTGACAGGAGCATGAGTTTTCAGATGATCATGTTGCATTCACCTCTGTTTTGAGAAACCTGTGTCTCCTGACCAAAAGTGATGGTTTCCCCACGAGAAGACGTCAAAAACGTCATAATGTGACCGCAGCATGAGTTTTCAGATGATCATGTTGCATTCACCTCTGTTTTGAGAAACGTGTGTCTCCTGACCAAAAGTGATGGTTTCCCCACGAGAAGACGTCAAAAACGTCATAATGTGACCGCAGCATGAGTTTTCAGATGATCCTGTTGCATTCACCTCTGTTTTGAGAAACTTGTGTCACCTGACCAAAAGTGATGGTTTCCCCACGAGAAGACGTCAAAAACGTCATAATGTGACCGCAGCATGAGTTTTCAGATGATCTTGTTGCATTCACCTCTGTTTTGAGAAACGTGTGTCTCCTGACCAAAAGTGATGGTTTCCCCACGAGAAGACGTCAAAAACGTCATAATGTGACCGCAGCATGAGTTTTCAGATGATCCTGTTGCATTCACCTCTGTTTTGAGAAACGTGTGTCTCCTGACCAAAAGTGATGGTTTCCCCACGAGAAGACGTCAAAAAAGTCATAATGTGACCGCAGCATGAGTTTTCAGATGATCATGTTGCATTCACCTCTGTTTTGAGAAACCTGTGTCTCCTGACCAAAACTGATGGTTTCCCCACGAGAAGACGTCAAAAACGTCATAATGTGGCCGCAGCATGAGTTTTCAGATGATCCTGTTGCATTCACCTCTGTTTTGAGAAACTTGTGTCTCCTCACCAAAAGTGATGGTTTCCCCACGAGAAGACGTCAAAAACGTCATAATGTGACCGCAGCATGAGTTTTCAGATGATCCTGTTGCATTCACCTCTGTTTTGAGAAACGTGTGTCTCCTGACCAAAAGTGATGGTTTCCCCACGAGAAGACGTCAAAAACGTCATAATGTGACCGCAGCATGAGTTTTCAGATGATCCTGTTGCATTCACCTCTGTTTTGAGAAACGTGTGTCTCCTGACCAAAAGTGATGGTTTCCCCACGAGAAGACGTCAAAAACGTCATAATGTGACCGGAGCATGAGTATTCAGATGATCATGTTGCATTCACCTCTGTTTTGAGAAACGTGTGTCTCCTGACCAAAAGTGATGGTTTCCCCACGAGAAGACGTCAAAAACGTCATAATGTGACCGCAGCATGAGTTTTCAGATGATCCTGTTGCATTCACCTCTGTTTTGAGAAACGGGTGTCTCCTGACCAAAAGTGATGGTTTCCCCACGAGAAGACGTCAAAAACGTCATAATGTGACCGGAGCATGAGTATTCAGATGATCATGTTGCATTCAGCTCTGTTTTGAGAAACGTGTGTCTCCTGACCAAAAGTGATGGTTTCCCCACGAGAAGACGTCAAAAACGTCATAATGTGACCGGAGCATGAGTTTTCAGATGATCATGTTGCATTCACCTCTGTTTTGAGAAACCTGTGTCTCCTGACCAAAAGTGATGGTTTCCCCACGAGAAGACGTCAAAAACGTCATAATGTGACCGCAGCATGAGTTTTCAGATGATCCTGTTGCATTCACCTCTGTTTTGAGAAACGTGTGTCTCTTGACCAAAAGTGATGGTTTCCCCACGAGATGACGTCAAAAACGTCATAATGTGATCGCAGCATGAGTTTTCAGATGATCATGTTGCATTCAGCTCTGTTTTGAGAAACTTGTGTCTCCTGACCAAAAGTGATGGTTTCCCCACGAGAAGACGTCAAAAACGTCATAATGTGACCGCAGCATGAGTTTTCAGATGATCATGTTGCATTCACCTCTGTTTTGAGAAACCTGTGTCTCCTGACCAAAAGTGATGGTTTCCGCACGAGAAGACGTCAAAAACGTCATAATGTGACCGGAGCATGAGTTTTCAGATGATCATGTTGCATTCACCTCTGTTTTGAGAAACCTGTGTCTCCTGACCAAAAGTGATGGTTTCCCCACGAGAAGACGTCAAAAACGTCATAATGTGACCGCAGCATGAGTTTTCAGATGATCCTGTTGCATTCACCTCTGTTTTGAGAAACGTGTGTCTCCTGACCAAAAGTGATGGTTTCCCCACGAGAAGACGTCAAAAACGTCAGAATGTGATCGCAGCATGAGTTTTCAGATGATCCTGTTGCAGTCACCTCTGTTTTGAGAAACTTGTGTCTCCTGACCAAAAGTGATGGTTTCCCCACGAGAAGACGTCAAAAACGTCATAATGTGACCGCAGCATGAGTTTTCAGATGATCATGTTGCATTCAGCTCTGTTTTGAGAAACGTGTGTCTCCTGACCAAAAGTGATGGTTTCCCCACGAGAAGACGTCAAAAACGTCATAATGTGACCGCAGCATGAGTTTTCAGATGATCATGTTGCATTCAGCTCTGTTTTGAGAAACGTGTGTCTCCTGACCAAAAGTGATGGTTTCCCCACGAGAAGACGTCAAAAACGTCATAATGTGACCGGAGCATGAGTTTTCAGATGATCCTGTTGCATTCACCTCTGTTTTGAGAAACGTGTGTCTCCTGACCAAAAGTGATGGTTTCCCCACGAGAAGACGTCAAAAACGTCATAATGTGACCGCAGCATGAGTTTTCAGATGATCATGTTGCATTCAGCTCTGTTTTGAGAAACTTGTGTCTCCTGACCAAAAGTGATGGTTTCCCCACGAGAAGACGTCAAAAACGTCATAATGTGACAGGAGCATGAGTTTTCAGATGATCATGTTGCATTCACCTCTGTTTTGAGAAACCTGTGTCTCCTGACCAAAAGTGATGGTTTCCCCACGAGAAGACGTCAAAAACGTCATAATGTGACCGCAGCATGAGTTTTCAGATGATCATGTTGCATTCACCTCTGTTTTGAGAAACGTGTGTCTCCTGACCAAAAGTGATGGTTTCCCCACGAGAAGACGTCAAAAACGTCATAATGTGACCGCAGCATGAGTTTTCAGATGATCCTGTTGCATTCACCTCTGTTTTGTAATAAATGTGTCTCCTTACCAAAAGTGATGGTTTCCCCACGAGAAGACGTCAAAAACGTCATAATGTGACCGCAGCATGAGTTCTCAGATGATCCTGTTGCATTCACCTCTGTTTTGAGAAACGTGTGTCTCCTGACCAAAAGTGATGGTTTCCCCACGAGAAGACGTCAAAAACGTCATAATGTGACCGCAGCATGAGTTTTCAGAAGATCCTGTTGCATTCACCTCTGTTTTGAGAAACGTGTGTCTCCTGACCAAAAGTGATGGTTTCCCCACGAGAAGACGTCAAAAACGTCATAATGTGACCGCAGCATGAGTTTTCAGATGATCCTGTTGCATTCACCTCTGTTTTGAGAAACGTGTGTCTCCTGACCAAAAGTGATGGTTTCCCCACGAGATGACGTCAAAAACGTCGTAATGTGATCGCAGCATGAGTTTTCAGATGATCATGTTGCATTCAGCTCTGTTTTGAGAAACCTGTGTCTCCTGACCAAAAGTGATGGTTTCCCCACGAGAAGACGTCAAAAACGTCATAATGTGACCGCAGCATGAGTTTTCAGAAGATCCTGTTGCATTCACCTCTGTTTTGAGAAACGTGTGTCTCCTGACCAAAAGTGATGGTTTCCCCACGAGAAGACGTCAAAAACGTCATAATGTGACCGCAGCATGAGTTTTCAGATGATCCTGTTGCATTCACCTCTGTTTTGAGAAACGTGTGTCTCCTGACCAAAAGTGATGGTTTCCCCACGAGAAGACGTCAAAAACGTCATAATGTGACCGCAGCATGAGTTTTCAGATGATCCTGTTGCATTCACCTCTGTTTTGAGAAACGTGTGTCTCCTGACCAAAAGTGATGGTTTCCCCACGAGATGACGTCAAAAACGTCATAATGTGATCGCAGCATGAGTTTTCAGAAGATCCTGTTGCATTCACCTCTGTTTTGAGAAACGTGTGTCTCCTGACCAAAAGTGATGGTTTCCCCACGAGAAGACGTCAAAAACGTCATAATGTGACCGCAGCATGAGTTTTCAGATGATCCTGTTGCATTCACCTCTGTTTTGAGAAACGTGTGTCTCCTGACCAAAAGTGATGGTTTCCCCACGAGAAGACGTCAAAAACGTCATAATGTGACCGCAGCATGAGTTTTCAGATGATCCTGTTGCATTCACCTCTGTTTTGAGAAACGTGTGTCTCCTGACCAAAAGTGATGGTTTCCCCACGAGATGACGTCAAAAACGTCATAATGTGATCGCATCATGAGTTTTCAGATGATCATGTTGCATTCAGCTCTGTTTTGAGAAACTTGTGTCTCCTGACCAAAAGTGATGGTTTCCCCACGAGAAGACGTCAAAAACGTCATAATGTGACCGCAGCATGAGTTTTCAGAAGATCCTGTTGCATTCACCTCTGTTTTGAGAAACGTGTGTCTCCTGACCAAAAGTGATGGTTTCCCCACGAGAAGACGTCAAAAACGTCATAATGTGACCGCAGCATGAGTTTTCAGATGATCCTGTTGCATTCACCTCTGTTTTGAGAAACGTGTGTCTCCTGACCAAAAGTGATGGTTTCCCCACGAGAAGACGTCAAAAACGTCATAATGTGACCGCAGCATGAGTTTTCAGATGATCCTGTTGCATTCACCTCTGTTTTGAGAAACGTGTGTCTCCTGACCAAAAGTGATGGTTTCCCCACGAGATGACGTCAAAAACGTCATAATGTGATCGCAGCATGAGTTTTCAGATGATCATGTTGCATTCAGCTCTGTTTTGAGAAACTTGTGTCTCCTGACCAAAAGTGATGGTTTCCCCACGAGAAGACGTCAAAAACGTCATAATGTGACCGCAGCATGAGTTTTCAGATGATCATGTTGCATTCACCTCTGTTTTGAGAAACCTGTGTCTCCTGACCAAAAGTGATGGTTTCCCTACGAGAAGACGTCAAAAACGTCATAATGTGACCGCAGCATGAGTTTTCAGATGATCCTGTTGCATTCACCTCTGTTTTGAGAAACGTGTGTCTCCTGACCAAAAGTGATGGTTTCCCCACGAGAAGACGTCAAAAACGTCATAATGTGACCGCAGCATGAGTTTTCAGATGATCATGTTGCATTCAGCTCTGTTTTGAGAAACGTGTGTCTCCTGACCAAAAGTGATGGTTTCCCCACGAGAAGACGTCAAAAACGTCATAATGTGACCGCAGCATGAGTTTTCAGATGATCATGTTGCATTCACCTCTGTTTTGAGAAACGTGTGTCTCCTGACCAAAAGTGATGGTTTCCCCGCGAGAAGACGTCAAAAACGTCATAATGTGACCGGAGCATGAGTTTTCAGATGATCATGTTGCATTCACCTCTGTTTTGAGAAACCTGTGTCTCCTGACCAAAAGTGATGGTTTCCCCGCGAGAAGACGTCAAAAACGTCATAATGTGACCGGAGCATGAGTTTTCAGATGATCATGTTGCATTCACCTCTGTTTTGAGAAACTTGTTTCTCCTGACCAAAAGTGATGGTTTCCCCACGAGAAGACGTCAAAAACGTCATAATGTGACCGCAGCATGAGTTTTCAGATGATCCTGTTGCATTCACCTCTGTTTTGAGAAACGTGTGTCTCCTGACCAAAAGTGATGGTTTCCCCACGAGAAGACGTCAAAAACGTCATAATGTGACCGGAGCATGAGTTTTCAGATGATCATGTTGCATTCACCTCTGTTTTGAGAAACGTGTGTCTCCTGACCAAAAGTGATGGTTTCCCTACGAGAAGACGTCAAAAACGTCATAATGTGACCGCAGCATGAGTTTTCAGATGATCCTGTTGCATTCACCTCTGTTTTGAGAAACGTGTGTCTCCTGACCAAAAGTGATGGTTTCCCCACGAGAAGACGTCAAAAACGTCATAATGTGACCGCAGCATGAGTTTTCAGATGATCATGTTGCATTCAGCTCTGTTTTGAGAAACGTGTGTCTCCTGACCAAAAGTGATGGTTTCCCCACGAGAAGACGTCAAAAACGTCATAATGTGACCGCAGCATGAGTTTTCAGATGATCATGTTGCATTCACCTCTGTTTTGAAAAACGTGTGTCTCCTGACCAAAAGTGATGGTTTCCCCACGAGAAGACGTGAAAAACGTCATAATGTGACCGCAGCATGAGTTTTCAGATGATCATGTTGCATTCACCTCTGTTTTGAGAAACGTGTGTCTCCTGACCAAAAGTGATGGTTTCCCCGCGAGAAGACGTCAAAAACGTCATAATGTGACCGGAGCATGAGTTTTCAGATGATCATGTTGCATTCACCTCTGTTTTGAGAAACCTGTGTCTCCTGACCAAAAGTGATGGTTTCCCTACGAGAAGACGTCAAAAACGTCATAATGTGACCGGAGCATGAGTTTTCAGATGATCCTGTTGCATTCACCTCTGTTTTGAGAAACGTGTGTCTCCTGACCAAAAGTGATGGTTTCCCCACGAGATGACGTCAAAAACGTCATAATGTGATCGCAGCATGAGTTTTCAGATGATCATGTTGCATTCAGCTCTGTTTTGAGAAACGTGTGTCTCCTGACCAAAAGTGATGGTTTCCCCACGAGAAGACGTCAAAAACGTCATAATGTGACCGCAGCATGAGTTTTCAGATGATCCTGTTGCATTCACCTCTGTTTTGAGAAACGTGTGTCTCCTGACCAAAAGTGATGGTTTCCCCGCGAGAAGACGTCAAAAACGTCATAATGTGACCGGAGCATGAGTTTTCAGATGATCATGTTGCATTCACCTCTGTTTTGAGAAACCTGTGTCTCCTGACCAAAAGTGATGGTTTCCCTACGAGAAGACGTCAAAAACGTCATAATGTGACCGGAGCATGAGTTTTCAGATGATCCTGTTGCATTCACCTCTGTTTTGAGAAACGTGTGTCTCCTGACCAAAAGTGATGGTTTCCCCACGAGATGACGTCAAAAACGTCATAATGTGATCGCAGCATGAGTTTTCAGATGATCATGTTGCATTCAGCTCTGTTTTGAGAAACGTGTGTCTCCTGACCAAAAGTGATGGTTTCCCCACGAGAAGACGTCAAAAACGTCATAATGTGACCGCAGCATGAGTTTTCAGATGATCCTGTTGCATTCACCTCTGTTTTGAGAAACGTGTGTCTCCTGACCAAAAGTGATGGTTTCCCCACGAGATGACGTCAAAAACGTCATAATGTGATCGCATCATGAGTTTTCAGATGATCATGTTGCATTCAGCTCTGTTTTGAGAAACTTGTGTCTCCTGACCAAAAGTGATGGTTTCCCCACGAGAAGACGTCAAAAACGTCATAATGTGACCGCAGCATGAGTTTTCAGAAGATCCTGTTGCATTCACCTCTGTTTTGAGAAACGTGTGTCTCCTGACCAAAAGTGATGGTTTCCCCACGAGAAGACGTCAAAAACGTCATAATGTGACCGCAGCATGAGTTTTCAGATGATCCTGTTGCATTCACCTCTGTTTTGAGAAACGTGTGTCTCCTGACCAAAAGTGATGGTTTCCCCACGAGAAGACGTCAAAAACGTCATAATGTGACCGCAGCATGAGTTTTCAGATGATCCTGTTGCATTCACCTCTGTTTTGAGAAACGTGTGTCTCCTGACCAAAAGTGATGGTTTCCCCACGAGATGACGTCAAAAACGTCATAATGTGATCGCAGCATGAGTTTTCAGATGATCATGTTGCATTCAGCTCTGTTTTGAGAAACTTGTGTCTCCTGACCAAAAGTGATGGTTTCCCCACGAGAAGACGTCAAAAACGTCATAATGTGACCGCAGCATGAGTTTTCAGATGATCATGTTGCATTCACCTCTGTTTTGAGAAACCTGTGTCTCCTGACCAAAAGTGATGGTTTCCCTACGAGAAGACGTCAAAAACGTCATAATGTGACCGCAGCATGAGTTTTCAGATGATCCTGTTGCATTCACCTCTGTTTTGAGAAACGTGTGTCTCCTGACCAAAAGTGATGGTTTCCCCACGAGAAGACGTCAAAAACGTCATAATGTGACCGCAGCATGAGTTTTCAGATGATCATGTTGCATTCAGCTCTGTTTTGAGAAACGTGTGTCTCCTGACCAAAAGTGATGGTTTCCCCACGAGAAGACGTCAAAAACGTCATAATGTGACCGCAGCATGAGTTTTCAGATGATCATGTTGCATTCACCTCTGTTTTGAGAAACGTGTGTCTCCTGACCAAAAGTGATGGTTTCCCCGCGAGAAGACGTCAAAAACGTCATAATGTGACCGGAGCATGAGTTTTCAGATGATCATGTTGCATTCACCTCTGTTTTGAGAAACCTGTGTCTCCTGACCAAAAGTGATGGTTTCCCCGCGAGAAGACGTCAAAAACGTCATAATGTGACCGGAGCATGAGTTTTCAGATGATCATGTTGCATTCACCTCTGTTTTGAGAAACTTGTTTCTCCTGACCAAAAGTGATGGTTTCCCCACGAGAAGACGTCAAAAACGTCATAATGTGACCGCAGCATGAGTTTTCAGATGATCCTGTTGCATTCACCTCTGTTTTGAGAAACGTGTGTCTCCTGACCAAAAGTGATGGTTTCCCCACGAGAAGACGTCAAAAACGTCATAATGTGACCGGAGCATGAGTTTTCAGATGATCATGTTGCATTCACCTCTGTTTTGAGAAACCTGTGTCTCCTGACCAAAAGTGATGGTTTCCCTACGAGAAGACGTCAAAAACGTCATAATGTGACCGCAGCATGAGTTTTCAGATGATCCTGTTGCATTCACCTCTGTTTTGAGAAACGTGTGTCTCCTGACCAAAAGTGATGGTTTCCCCACGAGAAGACGTCAAAAACGTCATAATGTGACCGCAGCATGAGTTTTCAGATGATCATGTTGCATTCAGCTCTGTTTTGAGAAACGTGTGTCTCCTGACCAAAAGTGATGGTTTCCCCACGAGAAGACGTGAAAAACGTCATAATGTGACCGCAGCATGAGTTTTCAGATGATCATGTTGCATTCACCTCTGTTTTGAAAAACGTGTGTCTCCTGACCAAAAGTGATGGTTTCCCCACGAGAAGACGTGAAAAACGTCATAATGTGACCGCAGCATGAGTTTTCAGATGATCATGTTGCATTCACCTCTGTTTTGAGAAACGTGTGTCTCCTGACCAAAAGTGATGGTTTCCCCGCGAGAAGACGTCAAAAACGTCATAATGTGACCGGAGCATGAGTTTTCAGATGATCATGTTGCATTCACCTCTGTTTTGAGAAACCTGTGTCTCCTGACCAAAAGTGATGGTTTCCCTACGAGAAGACGTCAAAAACGTCATAATGTGACCGGAGCATGAGTTTTCAGATGATCCTGTTGCATTCACCTCTGTTTTGAGAAACGTGTGTCTCCTGACCAAAAGTGATGGTTTCCCCACGAGATGACGTCAAAAACGTCATAATGTGATCGCAGCATGAGTTTTCAGATGATCATGTTGCATTCAGCTCTGTTTTGAGAAACGTGTGTCTCCTGACCAAAAGTGATGGTTTCCCCACGAGAAGACGTCAAAAACGTCATAATGTGACCGCAGCATGAGTTTTCAGATGATCATGTTGCATTCAGCTCTGTTTTGAGAAACGTGTGTCTCCTGACCAAAAGTGATGGTTTCCCCACGAGAAGACGTCAAAAACGTCATAATGTGACCGCAGCATGAGTTTTCAGATGATCGTGTTGCATTCACCTCTGTTTTGAGAAACGTGTGTCTCCTGACCAAAAGTGATGGTTTCTCCACGAGAAGACGTCAAAAACGTCATAATGTGACCGCAGCATGAGTTTTCAGATGATCCTGTTGCATTCACCTCTGTTTTGAGAAACGTGTGTCTCCTGACCAAAAGTGATGGTTTCCCCACGAGATGACGTCAAAAACGTCATAATGTGATCGCAGCATGAGTTTTCAGATGATCATGTTGCATTCACCTCTGTTTTGAGAAACGTGTGTCTCCTGACCAAAAGTGATGGTTTCCCAACGAGAAGACGTCAAAAACGTCATAATGTGACCGCAGCATGAGTTTTCAGATGATCCTGTTGCATTCACCTCTGTTTTGAGAAACGTGTGTCTCCTGACCAAAAGTGATGGTTTCCCCACGAGATGACGTCAAAAACGTCATAATGTGATCGCAGCATGAGTTTTCAGATGATCCTGTTGCATTCAGCTCTGTTTTGAGAAACTTGTGTCTCCTGACCAAAAGTGATGGTTTCCCCACGAGAAGACGTCAAAAACGTCATAATGTGACCGCAGCATGAGTTTTCAGATGATCATGTTGCATTCAGCTCTGTTTTGAGAAACGTGTGTCTCCTGACCAAAAGTGATGGTTTCCCCACGAGAAGACGTCAAAAACGTCATAATGTGACCGGAGCATGAGTTTTCAGATGATCATGTTGCATTCACCTCTGTTTTGAGAAACCTGTGTCTCCTGACCAAAAGTGATGGTTTCCCCACGAGAAGACGTCAAAAACGTCATAATGTGACCGCAGCATGAGTTTTCAGAAGATCCTGTTGCATTCACCTCTGTTTTGAGAAACGTGTGTCTCCTGACCAAAAGTGATGGTTTCCCCACGAGAAGACGTCAAAAACGTCATAATGTGACCGCAGCATGAGTTTTCAGATGATCCTGTTGCATTCACCTCTGTTTTGAGAAACGTGTGTCTCCTGACCAAAAGTGATGGTTTCCCCACGAGAAGACGTCAAAAACGTCATAATGTGACCGCAGCATGAGTTTTCAGATGATCCTGTTGCATTCACCTCTGTTTTGAGAAACGTGTGTCTCCTGACCAAAAGTGATGGTTTCCCCACGAGATGACGTCAAAAACGTCATAATGTGATCGCAGCATGAGTTTTCAGATGATCATGTTGCATTCAGCTCTGTTTTGAGAAACTTGTGTCTCCTGACCAAAAGTGATGGTTTCCCCACGAGAAGACGTCAAAAACGTCATAATGTGACCGCAGCATGAGTTTTCAGATGATCATGTTGCATTCACCTCTGTTTTGAGAAACCTGTGTCTCCTGACCAAAAGTGATGGTTTCCCTACGAGAAGACGTCAAAAAAGTCATAATGTGACCGCAGCATGAGTTTTCAGATGATCCTGTTGCATTCACCTCTGTTTTGAGAAACGTGTGTCTCCTGACCAAAAGTGATGGTTTCCCCACGAGAAGACGTCAAAAACGTCATAATGTGACCGGAGCATGAGTTTTCAGATGATCATGTTGCATTCACCTCTGTTTTGAGAAACCTGTGTCTCCTGACCAAAAGTGATGGTTTCCCTACGAGAAGACGTCAAAAACGTCATAATGTGACCGCAGCATGAGTTTTCAGATGATCCTGTTGCATTCACCTCTGTTTTGAGAAACGTGTGTCTCCTGACCAAAAGTGATGGTTTCCCCACGAGAAGACGTCAAAAACGTCATAATGTGACCGCAGCATGAGTTTTCAGATGATCATGTTGCATTCAGCTCTGTTTTGAGAAACGTGTGTCTCCTGACCAAAAGTGATGGTTTCCCCACGAGAAGACGTGAAAAACGTCATAATGTGACCGCAGCATGAGTTTTCAGATGATCATGTTGCATTCACCTCTGTTTTGAAAAACGTGTGTCTCCTGACCAAAAGTGATGGTTTCCCCACGAGAAGACGTGAAAAACGTCATAATGTGACCGCAGCATGAGTTTTCAGATGATCATGTTGCATTCACCTCTGTTTTGAGAAACGTGTGTCTCCTGACCAAAAGTGATGGTTTCCCCGCGAGAAGACGTCAAAAACGTCATAATGTGACCGGAGCATGAGTTTTCAGATGATCATGTTGCATTCACCTCTGTTTTGAGAAACCTGTGTCTCCTGACCAAAAGTGATGGTTTCCCTACGAGAAGACGTCAAAAACGTCATAATGTGACCGGAGCATGAGTTTTCAGATGATCCTGTTGCATTCACCTCTGTTTTGAGAAACGTGTGTCTCCTGACCAAAAGTGATGGTTTCCCCACGAGATGACGTCAAAAACGTCATAATGTGATCGCAGCATGAGTTTTCAGATGATCATGTTGCATTCAGCTCTGTTTTGAGAAACGTGTGTCTCCTGACCAAAAGTGATGGTTTCCCCACGAGAAGACGTCAAAAACGTCATAATGTGACCGCAGCATGAGTTTTCAGATGATCATGTTGCATTCAGCTCTGTTTTGAGAAACGTGTGTCTCCTGACCAAAAGTGATGGTTTCCCCACGAGAAGACGTCAAAAACGTCATAATGTGACCGCAGCATGAGTTTTCAGATGATCGTGTTGCATTCACCTCTGTTTTGAGAAACGTGTGTCTCCTGACCAAAAGTGATGGTTTCTCCACGAGAAGACGTCAAAAACGTCATAATGTGACCGCAGCATGAGTTTTCAGATGATCCTGTTGCATTCACCTCTGTTTTGAGAAACGTGTGTCTCCTGACCAAAAGTGATGGTTTCCCCACGAGATGACGTCAAAAACGTCATAATGTGATCGCAGCATGAGTTTTCAGATGATCATGTTGCATTCACCTCTGTTTTGAGAAACGTGTGTCTCCTGACCAAAAGTGATGGTTTCCCAACGAGAAGACGTCAAAAACGTCATAATGTGACCGCAGCATGAGTTTTCAGATGATCCTGTTGCATTCACCTCTGTTTTGAGAAACGTGTGTCTCCTGACCAAAAGTGATGGTTTCCCCACGAGATGACGTCAAAAACGTCATAATGTGATCGCAGCATGAGTTTTCAGATGATCCTGTTGCATTCAGCTCTGTTTTGAGAAACTTGTGTCTCCTGACCAAAAGTGATGGTTTCCCCACGAGAAGACGTCAAAAACGTCATAATGTGACCGCAGCATGAGTTTTCAGATGATCATGTTGCATTCAGCTCTGTTTTGAGAAACGTGTGTCTCCTGACCAAAAGTGATGGTTTCCCCACGAGAAGACGTCAAAAACGTCATAATGTGACCGGAGCATGAGTTTTCAGATGATCATGTTGCATTCACCTCTGTTTTGAGAAACCTGTGTCTCCTGACCAAAAGTGATGGTTTCCCCACGAGAAGACGTCAAAAACGTCATAATGTGACCGCAGCATGAGTTTTCAGAAGATCCTGTTGCATTCACCTCTGTTTTGAGAAACGTGTGTCTCCTGACCAAAAGTGATGGTTTCCCCACGAGAAGACGTCAAAAACGTCATAATGTGACCGCAGCATGAGTTTTCAGATGATCCTGTTGCATTCACCTCTGTTTTGAGAAACGTGTGTCTCCTGACCAAAAGTGATGGTTTCCCCACGAGAAGACGTCAAAAACGTCATAATGTGACCGCAGCATGAGTTTTCAGATGATCCTGTTGCATTCACCTCTGTTTTGAGAAACGTGTGTCTCCTGACCAAAAGTGATGGTTTCCCCACGAGATGACGTCAAAAACGTCATAATGTGATCGCAGCATGAGTTTTCAGATGATCATGTTGCATTCAGCTCTGTTTTGAGAAACTTGTGTCTCCTGACCAAAAGTGATGGTTTCCCCACGAGAAGACGTCAAAAACGTCATAATGTGACCGCAGCATGAGTTTTCAGATGATCATGTTGCATTCACCTCTGTTTTGAGAAACCTGTGTCTCCTGACCAAAAGTGATGGTTTCCCTACGAGAAGACGTCAAAAAAGTCATAATGTGACCGCAGCATGAGTTTTCAGATGATCCTGTTGCATTCACCTCTGTTTTGAGAAACGTGTGTCTCCTGACCAAAAGTGATGGTTTCCCCACGAGAAGACGTCAAAAACGACATAATGTGACCGCAGCATGAGTTTTCAGATGATCATGTTGCATTCAGCTCTGTTTTGAGAAACGTGTGTCTCCTGACCAAAAGTGATGGTTTCCCCACGAGATGACGTCAAAAACGTCATAATGTGATCGCAGCATGAGTTTTCAGATGATCATGTTGCATTCAGCTCTGTTTTGAGAAACTTGTGTCTCCTGACCAAAAGTGATGGTTTCCCCACGAGAAGACGTCAAAAACGTCATAATGTGACCGCAGCATGAGTTTTCAGATGATCATGTTGCATTCAGCTCTGTTTTGAGAAACGTGTGTCTCCTGACCAAAAGTGATGGTTTCCCCACGAGAAGACGTCAAAAACGTCATAATGTGACCGGAGCATGAGTTTTCAGATGATCATGTTGCATTCACCTCTGTTTTGAGAAACCTGTGTCTCCTGACCAAAAGTGATGGTTTCTCCACGAGAAGACGTCAAAAACGTCATAATGTGACCGCAGCATGAGTTTTCAGAAGATCCTGTTGCATTCACCTCTGTTTTGAGAAACGTGTGTCTCCTGACCAAAAGTGATGGTTTCCCCACGAGAAGACGTCAAAAACGTCATAATGTGACCGCAGCATGAGTTTTCAGATGATCCTGTTGCATTCACCTCTGTTTTGAGAAACGTGTGTCTCCTGACCAAAAGTGATGGTGTCCCCACGAGAAGACGTCAAAAACGTCATAATGTGACCGCAGCATGAGTTTTCAGATGATCCTGTTGCATTCACCTCTGTTTTGAGAAACGTGTGTCTCCTGACCAAAAGTGATGGTTTCCCCACGAGATGACGTCAAAAACGTCATAATGTGATCGCAGCATGAGTTTTCAGATGATCATGTTGCATTCAGCTCTGTTTTGAGAAACTTGTGTCTCCTGACCAAAAGTGATGGTTTCCCCACGAGAAGACGTCAAAAACGTCATAATGTGACCGCAGCATGAGTTTTCAGATGATCATGTTGCATTCACCTCTGTTTTGAGAAACCTGTGTCTCCTGACCAAAAGTGATGGTTTCCCCACGAGATGACGTCAAAAACGTCATAATGTGATCGCAGCATGAGTTTTCAGATGATCATGTTGCATTCAGCTCTGTTTTGAGAAACTTGTGTCTCCTGACCAAAAGTGATGGTTTCCCCACGAGAAGACGTCAAAAACGTCATAATGTGACCGCAGCATGAGTTTTCAGATGATCATGTTGCATTCACCTCTGTTTTGAGAAACGTGTGTCTCCTGACCAAAAGTGATGGTTTCCCCACGAGAAGACGTCAAAAACGTCATAATGTGACCGCAGCATGAGTTTTCAGATGATCCTGTTGCATTCACCTCTGTTTTGAGAAACGTGTGTCTCCTGACCAAAAGTGATGGTTTCCCCACGAGATGACGTCAAAAACGTCATAATGTGATCGCAGCATGAGTTTTCAGATGATCCTGTTGCATTCACCTCTGTTTTGAGAAACCTGTGTCTCCTGACCAAAAGTGATGGTTTCCCCACGAGAAGACGTCAAAAACGTCATAATGTGACCGCAGCATGAGTTTTCAGATGATCCTGTTGCATTCACCTCTGTTTTGAGAAACGTGTGTCTCCTGACCAAAAGTGATGGTTTCCCCACGAGATGACGTCAAAAACGTCATAATGTGATCGCAGCATGAGTTTTCAGATGATCATGTTGCATTCAGCTCTGTTTTGAGAAACTTGTGTCTCCTGACCAAAAGTGATGGTTTCCCCACGAGAAGACGTCAAAAACGTCATAATGTGACCGCAGCATGAGTTTTCAGATGATCATGTTGCATTCACCTCTGTTTTGAGAAACGTGTGTCTCCTGACCAAAAGTGATGGTTTCCCCACGAGAAGACGTCAAAAACGTCATAATGTGACCGCAGCATGAGTTTTCAGATGATCCTGTTGCATTCACCTCTGTTTTGAGAAACGTGTGTCTCCTGACCAAAAGTGATGGTTTCCCCACGAGATGACGTCAAAAACGTCATAATGTGATCGCAGCATGAGTTTTCAGATGATCCTGTTGCATTCACCTCTGTTTTGAGAAACCTGTGTCTCCTGACCAAAAGTGATGGTTTCCCCACGAGAAGACGTCAAAAACGTCATAATGTGACCGCAGCATGAGTTTTCAGAAGATCCTGTTGCATTCACCTCTGTTTTGAGAAACGTGTGTCTCCTGACCAAAAGTGATGGTTTCCCCACGAGAAGACGTCAAAAACGTCATAATGTGACCGGAGCATGAGTTTTCAGATGATCATGTTGCATTCACCTCTGTTTTGAAAAACCTGTGTCTCCTGACCAAAAGTGATGGTTTCCCCACGAGAAGACGTCAAAAACGTCATAATGTGACCGCAGCACGAGTTTTCAGATGATCATGTTGCATTCACCTCTGTTTTGAGAAACGTGTGTCTCCTGACCAAAAGTGATGGTTTCCCCACGAGAAGACGTCAAAAACGTCATAATGTGACCGGAGCATGAGTTTTCAGATGATCATGTTGCATTCACCTCTGTTTTGAGAAACCTGTGTCTCCTGACCAAAAGTGATGGTTTCCCCGCGAGAAGACGTCAAAAACGTCATAATGTGACCGGAGCATGAGTTTTCAGATGATCATGTTGCATTCACCTCTGTTTTGAGAAACTTGTTTCTCCTGACCAAAAGTGATGGTTTCCCCACGAGAAGACGTCAAAAACGTCATAATGTGACCGCAGCATGAGTTTTCAGATGATCATGTTGCATTCAGCTCTGTTTTGAGAAACCTGTGTCTCCTGACCAAAAGTGATGGTTTCCCCACGAGAAGACGTCAAAAACGTCATAATGTGACCGCAGCATGAGTTTTCAGATGATCATGTTGCATTCACCTCTGTTTTGAGAAACGTGTGTCTCCTGACCAAAAGTGATGGTTTCCCCACGAGAAGACGTCAAAAACGTCATAATGTGACCGCAGCATGAGTTTTCAGATGATCCTGTTGCATTCACCTCTGTTTTGAGAAACGTGTGTCTCCTGACCAAAAGTGATGGTTTCCCCACGAGAAGACGTCAAAAACGTCATAATGTGACCGCAGCATGAGTTCTCAGATGATCATGTTGCATTCACCTCTGTTTTGAGAAACCTGTGTCTCCTGACCAAAAGTGATGGTTTCCCTACGAGAAGACGTCAAAAAAGTCATAATGTGACCGCAGCATGAGTTTTCAGATGATCCTGTTGCATTCACCTCTGTTTTGAGAAACGTGTGTCTCCTGACCAAAAGTGATGGTTTCCCCACGAGAAGACGTCAAAAACGACATAATGTGACCGCAGCATGAGTTTTCAGATGATCATGTTGCATTCAGCTCTGTTTTGAGAAACGTGTGTCTCCTGACCAAAAGTGATGGTTTCCCCACGAGATGACGTCAAAAACGTCATAATGTGATCGCAGCATGAGTTTTCAGATGATCATGTTGCATTCAGCTCTGTTTTGAGAAACTTGTGTCTCCTGACCAAAAGTGATGGTTTCCCCACGAGAAGACGTCAAAAACGTCATAATGTGACCGCAGCATGAGTTTTCAGATGATCATGTTGCATTCAGCTCTGTTTTGAGAAACGTGTGTCTCCTGACCAAAAGTGATGGTTTCCCCACGAGAAGACGTCAAAAACGTCATAATGTGACCGGAGCATGAGTTTTCAGATGATCATGTTGCATTCACCTCTGTTTTGAGAAACCTGTGTCTCCTGACCAAAAGTGATGGTTTCTCCACGAGAAGACGTCAAAAACGTCATAATGTGACCGCAGCATGAGTTTTCAGAAGATCCTGTTGCATTCACCTCTGTTTTGAGAAACGTGTGTCTCCTGACCAAAAGTGATGGTTTCCCCACGAGAAGACGTCAAAAACGTCATAATGTGACCGCAGCATAAGTTTTCAGATGATCCTGTTGCATTCACCTCTGTTTTGAGAAACGTGTGTCTCCTGACCAAAAGTGATGGTGTCCCCACGAGAAGACGTCAAAAACGTCATAATGTGACCGCAGCATGAGTTTTCAGATGATCCTGTTGCATTCACCTCTGTTTTGAGAAACGTGTGTCTCCTGACCAAAAGTGATGGTTTCCCCACGAGATGACGTCAAAAACGTCATAATGTGATCGCAGCATGAGTTTTCAGATGATCATGTTGCATTCAGCTCTGTTTTGAGAAACTTGTGTCTCCTGACCAAAAGTGATGGTTTCCCCACGAGAAGACGTCAAAAACGTCATAATGTGACCGCAGCATGAGTTTTCAGATGATCATGTTGCATTCACCTCTGTTTTGAGAAACCTGTGTCTCCTGACCAAAAGTGATGGTTTCCCCACGAGATGACGTCAAAAACGTCATAATGTGATCGCAGCATGAGTTTTCAGATGATCATGTTGCATTCAGCTCTGTTTTGAGAAACTTGTGTCTCCTGACCAAAAGTGATGGTTTCCCCACGAGAAGACGTCAAAAACGTCATAATGTGACCGCAGCATGAGTTTTCAGATGATCATGTTGCATTCACCTCTGTTTTGAGAAACGTGTGTCTCCTGACCAAAAGTGATGGTTTCCCCACGAGAAGACGTCAAAAACGTCATAATGTGACCGCAGCATGAGTTTTCAGATGATCCTGTTGCATTCACCTCTGTTTTGAGAAACGTGTGTCTCCTGACCAAAAGTGATGGTTTCCCCACGAGATGACGTCAAAAACGTCATAATGTGATCGCAGCATGAGTTTTCAGATGATCCTGTTGCATTCACCTCTGTTTTGAGAAACCTGTGTCTCCTGACCAAAAGTGATGGTTTCCCCACGAGAAGACGTCAAAAACGTCATAATGTGACCGCAGCATGAGTTTTCAGATGATCCTGTTGCATTCACCTCTGTTTTGAGAAACGTGTGTCTCCTGACCAAAAGTGATGGTTTCCCCACGAGATGACGTCAAAAACGTCATAATGTGATCGCAGCATGAGTTTTCAGATGATCATGTTGCATTCAGCTCTGTTTTGAGAAACTTGTGTCTCCTGACCAAAAGTGATGGTTTCCCCACGAGAAGACGTCAAAAACGTCATAATGTGACCGCAGCATGAGTTTTCAGATGATCATGTTGCATTCACCTCTGTTTTGAGAAACGTGTGTCTCCTGACCAAAAGTGATGGTTTCCCCACGAGAAGACGTCAAAAACGTCATAATGTGACCGCAGCATGAGTTTTCAGATGATCCTGTTGCATTCACCTCTGTTTTGAGAAACGTGTGTCTCCTGACCAAAAGTGATGGTTTCCCCACGAGATGACGTCAAAAACGTCATAATGTGATCGCAGCATGAGTTTTCAGATGATCCTGTTGCATTCACCTCTGTTTTGAGAAACCTGTGTCTCCTGACCAAAAGTGATGGTTTCCCCACGAGAAGACGTCAAAAACGTCATAATGTGACCGCAGCATGAGTTTTCAGAAGATCCTGTTGCATTCACCTCTGTTTTGAGAAACGTGTGTCTCCTGACCAAAAGTGATGGTTTCCCCACGAGAAGACGTCAAAAACGTCATAATGTGACCGGAGCATGAGTTTTCAGATGATCATGTTGCATTCACCTCTGTTTTGAAAAACCTGTGTCTCCTGACCAAAAGTGATGGTTTCCCCACGAGAAGACGTCAAAAACGTCATAATGTGACCGCAGCACGAGTTTTCAGATGATCATGTTGCATTCACCTCTGTTTTGAGAAACGTGTGTCTCCTGACCAAAAGTGATGGTTTCCCCACGAGAAGACGTCAAAAACGTCATAATGTGACCGGAGCATGAGTTTTCAGATGATCATGTTGCATTCACCTCTGTTTTGAGAAACCTGTGTCTCCTGACCAAAAGTGATGGTTTCCCCGCGAGAAGACGTCAAAAACGTCATAATGTGACCGGAGCATGAGTTTTCAGATGATCATGTTGCATTCACCTCTGTTTTGAGAAACTTGTTTCTCCTGACCAAAAGTGATGGTTTCCCCACGAGAAGACGTCAAAAACGTCATAATGTGACCGCAGCATGAGTTTTCAGATGATCATGTTGCATTCAGCTCTGTTTTGAGAAACGTGTGTCTCCTGACCAAAAGTGATGGTTTCCCCACGAGAAGACGTCAAAAACGTCATAATGTGACCGCAGCATGAGTTTTCAGATGATCATGTTGCATTCACCTCTGTTTTGAGAAACGTGTGTCTCCTGACCAAAAGTGATGGTTTCCCCACGAGAAGACGTCAAAAACGTCATAATGTGACCGCAGCATGAGTTTTCAGATGATCCTGTTGCATTCACCTCTGTTTTGAGAAACGTGTGTCTCCTGACCAAAAGTGATGGTTTCCCCACGAGAAGACGTCAAAAACGTCATAATGTGACCGCAGCATGAGTTCTCAGATGATCCTGTTGCATTCACCTCTGTTTTGAGAAACGTGTGTCTCCTGACCAAAAGTGATGGTTTCCCCACGAGAAGACGTCAAAAACGTCATAATGTGACCGGAGCATGAGTTTTCAGATGATCCTGTTGCATTCACCTCTGTTTTGAGAAACGTGTGTCTCCTGACCAAAAGTGATGGTTTCTCCACGAGAAGACGTCAAAAACGTCATAATGTGACCGGAGCATGAGTTTTCAGATGATCATGTTGCATTCACCTCTGTTTTGAGAAACGTGTGTCTCCTGACCAAAAGTGATGGTTTCCCCACGAGAAGACGTCAAAAACGTCATAATGTGACCGCAGCATGAGTTTTCAGATGATCCTGTTGCATTCACCTCTGTTTTGAGAAACGTGTGTCTCCTGACCAAAAGTGATGGTTTCTCCACGAGAAGACGTCAAAAACGTCATAATGTGACCGATGCATGAGTTTTCAGATGATCCTGTTGCATTCACCTCTGTTTTGAGAAACGTGTGTCTCCTGACCAAAAGTGATGGTTTCCCCACGAGATGACGGCAAAAACGTCATAATGTGATCGCAGCATGAGTTTTCAGATGATCCTGTTGCATTCACCTCTGTTTTGAGAAACCTGTGTCTCCTGACCAAAAGTGATGGTTTCCCCACGAGAAGACGTCAAAAACGTCATAATGTGACCGCAGCATGAGTTTTCAGAAGATCCTGTTGCATTCACCTCTGTTTTGAGAAACGTGTGTCTCCTGACCAAAAGTGATGGTTTCCCCACGAGAAGACGTCAAAAACGTCATAATGTGACCGCAGCATGAGTTTTCAGATGATCCTGTTGCATTCACCTCTGTTTTGAGAAACGTGTGTCTCCTGACCAAAAGTGATGGTTTCCCCACGAGATGACGTCAAAAACGTCATAATGTGATCGCAGCATGAGTTTTCAGATGATCATGTTGCATTCAGCTCTGTTTTGAGAAACTTGTGTCTCCTGACCAAAAGTGATGGTTTCCCCACGAGAAGACGTCAAAAACGTCATAATGTGACCGCAGCATGAGTTTTCAGATGATCATGTTGCATTCACCTCTGTTTTGAGAAACGTGTGTCTCCTGACCAAAAGTGATGGTTTCCCCACGAGAAGACGTCAAAAACGTCATAATGTGACCGCAGCATGAGTTTTCAGATGATCCTGTTGCATTCACCTCTGTTTTGAGAAACGTGTGTCTCCTGACCAAAAGTGATGGTTTCCCCACGAGATGACGTCAAAAACGTCATAATGTGATCGCAGCATGAGTTTTCAGATGATCCTGTTGCATTCACCTCTGTTTTGAGAAACCTGTGTCTCCTGACCAAAAGTGATGGTTTCCCCACGAGAAGACGTCAAAAACGTCATAATGTGACCGCAGCATGAGTTTTCAGAAGATCCTGTTGCATTCACCTCTGTTTTGAGAAACGTGTGTCTCCTGACCAAAAGTGATGGTTTCCCCACGAGAAGACGTCAAAAACGTCATAATGTGACCGCAGCATGAGTTTTCAGATGATCCTGTTGCATTCACCTCTGTTTTGAGAAACGTGTGTCTCCTGACCAAAAGTGATGGTTTCCCCACGAGATGACGTCAAAAACGTCATAATGTGATCGCAGCATGAGTTTTCAGATGATCATGTTGCATTCAGCTCTGTTTTGAGAAACTTGTGTCTCCTGACCAAAAGTGATGGTTTCCCCACGAGAAGACGTCAAAAACGTCATAATGTGACCGCAGCATGAGTTTTCAGATGATCATGTTGCATTCACCTCTGTTTTGAGAAACCTGCGTCTCCTGACCAAAAGTGATGGTTTCCCCACGAGATGACGTCAAAAACGTCATAATGTGACCGGAGCATGAGTTTTCAGATGATCATGTTGCATTCACCTCTGTTTTGAAAAACCTGTGTCTCCTGACCAAAAGTGATGGTTTCCCCACGAGAAGACGTCAAAAACGTCATAATGTGACCGCAGCACGAGTTTTCAGATGATCATGTTGCATTCACCTCTGTTTTGAGAAACGTGTGTCTCCTGACCAAAAGTGATGGTTTCCCCACGAGAAGACGTCAAAAACGTCATAATGTGACCGGAGCATGAGTTTTCAGATGATCATGTTGCATTCACCTCTGTTTTGAGAAACCTGTGTCTCCTGACCAAAAGTGATGGTTTCCCCGCGAGAAGACGTCAAAAACGTCATAATGTGACCGGAGCATGAGTTTTCAGATGATCATGTTGCATTCACCTCTGTTTTGAGAAACTTGTTTCTCCTGACCAAAAGTGATGGTTTCCCCACGAGAAGACGTCAAAAACGTCATAATGTGACCGCAGCATGAGTTTTCAGATGATCATGTTGCATTCAGCTCTGTTTTGAGAAACGTGTGTCTCCTGACCAAAAGTGATGGTTTCCCCACGAGAAGACGTCAAAAACGTCATAATGTGACCGCAGCATGAGTTTTCAGATGATCATGTTGCATTCACCTCTGTTTTGAGAAACCTGTGTCTCCTGACCAAAAGTGATGGTTTCCCCACGAGAAGACGTCAAAAACGTCATAATGTGACCGCAGCATGAGTTTTCAGATGATCCTGTTGCATTCACCTCTGTTTTGAGAAACGTGTGTCTCCTGACCAAAAGTGATGGTTTCCCCACGAGAAGACGTCAAAAACGTCATAATGTGACCGCAGCATGAGTTCTCAGATGATCCTGTTGCATTCACCTCTGTTTTGAGAAACGTGTGTCTCCTGACCAAAAGTGATGGTTTCCCCACGAGAAGACGTCAAAAACGTCATAATGTGACCGGAGCATGAGTTTTCAGATGATCCTGTTGCATTCACCTCTGTTTTGAGAAACGTGTGTCTCCTGACCAAAAGTGATGGTTTCTCCACGAGAAGACGTCAAAAACGTCATAATGTGACCGGAGCATGAGTTTTCAGATGATCATGTTGCATTCACCTCTGTTTTGAGAAACCTGTGTCTCCTGACCAAAAGTGATGGTTTCCCCACGAGAAGACGTCAAAAACGTCATAATGTGACCGCAGCATGAGTTTTCAGAAGATCCTGTTGCATTCACCTCTGTTTTGAGAAACGTGTGTCTCCTGACCAAAAGTGATGGTTTCCCCACGAGAAGACGTCAAAAACGTCATAATGTGACCGCAGCATGAGTTTTCAGATGATCCTGTTGCATTCACCTCTGTTTTGAGAAACGTGTGTCTCCTGACCAAAAGTGATGGTTTCCCCACGAGAAGACGTCAAAAACGTCATAATGTGACCGCAGCATGAGTTTTCAGATGATCATGTTGCATTCACCTCTGTTTTGAGAAATGTGTGTCTCCTGACCAAAAGTGATGGTTTCCCCACGAGAAGACGTCAAAAACGTCATAATGTGACCGCAGCATGAGTTTTCAGATGATCCTGTTGCATTCACCTCTGTTTTGAGAAACGTGTGTCTCCTGACCAAAAGTGATGGTTTCCCCACGAGATGACGTCAAAAACGTCATAATGTGATCGCAGCATGAGTTTTCAGATGATCATGTTGCATTCAGCTCTGTTTTGAGAAACTTGTGTCTCCTGACCAAAAGTGATGGTTTCCCCACGAGAAGACGTCAAAAACGTCATAATGTGACCGCAGCATGAGTTTTCAGATGATCATGTTGCATTCACCTCTGTTTTGAGAAACCTGTGTCTCCTGACCAAAAGTGATGGTTTCCCTACGAGAAGACGTCAAAAACGTCATAATGTGACCGCAGCATGAGTTTTCAGATGATCCTGTTGCATTCACCTCTGTTTTGAGAAACGTGTGTCTCCTGACCAAAAGTGATGGTTTCCCCACGAGAAGACGTCAAAAACGTCATAATGTGACCGCAGCATGAGTTTTCAGATGATCATGTTGCATTCAGCTCTGTTTTGAGAAACGTGTGTCTCCTGACCAAAAGTGATGGTTTCCCCACGAGAAGACGTCAAAAACGTCATAATATGACCGCAGCATGAGTTTTCAGATGATCATGTTGCATTCACCTCTGTTTTGAGAAACCTGTGTCTCCTGACCAAAAGTGATGGTTTCCCCACGAGAAGACGTCAAAAACGTCATAATGTGACCGCAGCATGAGTTTTCAGATGATCCTGTTGCATTCACCTCTGTTTTGAGAAACGTGTGTCTCCTGACCAAAAGTGATGGTTTCTCCACGAGAAGACGTCAAAAACGTCATAATGTGACCGCAGCATGAGTTTTCAGATGATCCTGTTGCATTCACCTCTGTTTTGAGAAACGTGTGTCTCCTGACCAAAAGTGATGGTTTCCCCACGAGAAGACGTCAAAAACGTCATAATGTGACCGCAGCATGAGTTTTCAGATGATCATGTTGCATTCACCTCTGTTTTGAGAAACGTGTGTCTCCTGACCAAAAGTGATGGTTTCCCTACGAGAAGACGTCAAAAACGTCATAATGTGACCGCAGCATGAGTTTTCAGATGATCCTGTTGCATTCACCTCTGTTTTGAGAAACGTGTGTCTCCTGACCAAAAGTGATGGTTTCCCCACGAGAAGACGTCAAAAACGTCATAATGTGACCGCAGCATGAGTTTTCAGATGATCATGTTGCATTCAGCTCTGTTTTGAGAAACGTGTGTCTCCTGACCAAAAGTGATGGTTTCCCCACGAGAAGACGTCAAAAACGTCATAATGTGACCGCAGCATGAGTTTTCAGATGATCATGTTGCATTCACCTCTGTTTTGAGAAACCTGTGTCTCCTGACCAAAAGTGATGGTTTCCCCACGAGAAGACGTCAAAAACGTCATAATGTGACCGCAGCATGAGTTTTCAGATGATCCTGTTGCATTCACCTCTGTTTTGAGAAACGTGTGTCTCCTGACCAAAAGTGATGGTTTCCCCACGAGAAGACGTCAAAAACGTCATAATGTGACCGCAGCATGAGTTCTCAGATGATCCTGTTGCATTCACCTCTGTTTTGAGAAACGTGTGTCTCCTGACCAAAAGTGATGGTTTCCCCACGAGAAGACGTCAAAAACGTCATAATGTGACCGGAGCATGAGTTTTCAGATGATCCTGTTGCATTCACCTCTGTTTTGAGAAACGTGTGTCTCCTGACCAAAAGTGATGGTTTCTCCACGAGAAGACGTCAAAAACGTCATAATGTGACCGGAGCATGAGTTTTCAGATGATCATGTTGCATTCACCTCTGTTTTGAGAAACCTGTGTCTCCTGACCAAAAGTGATGGTTTCCCCACGAGAAGACGTCAAAAACGTCATAATGTGACCGCAGCATGAGTTTTCAGAAGATCCTGTTGCATTCACCTCTGTTTTGAGAAACGTGTGTCTCCTGACCAAAAGTGATGGTTTCCCCACGAGAAGACGTCAAAAACGTCATAATGTGACCGCAGCATGAGTTTTCAGATGATCCTGTTGCATTCACCTCTGTTTTGAGAAACGTGTGTCTCCTGACCAAAAGTGATGGTTTCCCCACGAGAAGACGTCAAAAACGTCATAATGTGACCGCAGCATGAGTTTTCAGATGATCCTGTTGCATTCACCTCTGTTTTGAGAAACGTGTGTCTCCTGACCAAAAGTGATGGTTTCCCCACGAGATGACGTCAAAAACGTCATAATGTGATCGCAGCATGAGTTTTCAGAAGATCCTGTTGCATTCACCTCTGTTTTGAGAAACGTGTGTCTCCTGACCAAAAGTGATGGTTTCCCCACGAGAAGACGTCAAAAACGTCATAATGTGACCGCAGCATGAGTTTTCAGATGATCCTGTTGCATTCACCTCTGTTTTGAGAAACGTGTGTCTCCTGACCAAAAGTGATGGTTTCCCCACGAGAAGACGTCAAAAACGTCATAATGTGACCGCAGCATGAGTTTTCAGATGATCCTGTTGCATTCACCTCTGTTTTGAGAAACCTGTGTCTCCTGACCAAAAGTGATGGTTTCCCCACGAGATGACGTCAAAAACGTCATAATGTGATCGCAGCATGAGTTTTCAGATGATCATGTTGCATTCAGCTCTGTTTTGAGAAACTTGTGTCTCCTGACCAAAAGTGATGGTTTCCCCACGAGAAGACGTCAAAAACGTCATAATGTGACCGCAGCATGAGTTTTCAGATGATCATGTTGCATTCACCTCTGTTTTGAGAAACCTGTGTCTCCTGACCAAAAGTGATGGTTTCCCTACGAGAAGACGTCAAAAACGTCATAATGTGACCGCAGCATGAGTTTTCAGATGATCCTGTTGCATTCACCTCTGTTTTGAGAAACGTGTGTCTCCTGACCAAAAGTGATGGTTTCCCCACGAGAAGACGTCAAAAACGTCATAATGTGACCGCAGCATGAGTTTTCAGATGATCATGTTGCATTCAGCTCTGTTTTGAGAAACGTGTGTCTCCTGACCAAAAGTGATGGTTTCCCCACGAGAAGACGTCAAAAACGTCATAATGTGACCGCAGCATGAGTTTTCAGATGATCATGTTGCATTCACCTCTGTTTTGAGAAACCTGTGTCTCCTGACCAAAAGTGATGGTTTCCCCACGAGAAGACGTCAAAAACGTCATAATGTGACCGCAGCATGAGTTTTCAGATGATCCTGTTGCATTCACCTCTGTTTTGAGAAACGTGTGTCTCCTGACCAAAAGTGATGGTTTCTCCACGAGAAGACGTCAAAAACGTCATAATGTGACCGCAGCATGAGTTTTCAGATGATCCTGTTGCATTCACCTCTGTTTTGAGAAACGTGTGTCTCCTGACCAAAAGTGATGGTTTCCCCACGAGATGACGTCAAAAACGTCATAATGTGATCGCAGCATGAGTTTTCAGATGATCATGTTGCATTCACCTCTGTTTTGAGAAACGTGTGTCTCCTGACCAAAAGTGATGGTTTCCCAACGAGAAGACGTCAAAAACGTCATAATGTGACCGCAGCATGAGTTTTCAGATGATCCTGTTGCATTCACCTCTGTTTTGAGAAACGTGTGTCTCCTGACCAAAAGTGATGGTTTCCCCACGAGATGACGTCAAAAACGTCATAATGTGATCGCAGCATGAGTTTTCAGATGATCATGTTGCATTCAGCTCTGTTTTGAGAAACTTGTGTCTCCTGACCAAAAGTGATGGTTTCCCCACGAGAAGACGTCAAAAACGTCATAATGTGACCGCAGCATGAGTTTTCAGATGATCATGTTGCATTCAGCTCTGTTTTGAGAAACGTGTGTCTCCTGACCAAAAGTGATGGTTTCCCCACGAGAAGACGTCAAAAACGTCATAATGTGACCGGAGCATGAGTTTTCAGATGATCATGTTGCATTCACCTCTGTTTTGAGAAACCTGTGTCTCCTGACCAAAAGTGATGGTTTCTCCACGAGAAGACGTCAAAAACGTCATAATGTGACCGCAGCATGAGTTTTCAGAAGATCCTGTTGCATTCACCTCTGTTTTGAGAAACGTGTGTCTCCTGACCAAAAGTGATGGTTTCCCCACGAGAAGACGTCAAAAACGTCATAATGTGACCGCAGCATGAGTTTTCAGATGATCCTGTTGCATTCACCTCTGTTTTGAGAAACGTGTGTCTCCTGACCAAAAGTGATGGTGTCCCCACGAGAAGACGTCAAAAACGTCATAATGTGACCGCAGCATGAGTTTTCAGATGATCCTGTTGCATTCACCTCTGTTTTGAGAAACGTGTGTCTCCTGACCAAAAGTGATGGTTTCCCCACGAGATGACGTCAAAAACGTCATAATGTGATCGCAGCATGAGTTTTCAGATGATCATGTTGCATTCAGCTCTGTTTTGAGAAACTTGTGTCTCCTGACCAAAAGTGATGGTTTCCCCACGAGAAGACGTCAAAAACGTCATAATGTGACCGCAGCATGAGTTTTCAGATGATCATGTTGCATTCACCTCTGTTTTGAGAAACCTGTGTCTCCTGACCAAAAGTGATGGTTTCCCCACGAGATGACGTCAAAAACGTCATAATGTGATCGCAGCATGAGTTTTCAGATGATCATGTTGCATTCAGCTCTGTTTTGAGAAACTTGTGTCTCCTGACCAAAAGTGATGGTTTCCCCACGAGAAGACGTCAAAAACGTCATAATGTGACCGCAGCATGAGTTTTCAGATGATCATGTTGCATTCACCTCTGTTTTGAGAAACGTGTGTCTCCTGACCAAAAGTGATGGTTTCCCCACGAGAAGACGTCAAAAACGTCATAATGTGACCGCAGCATGAGTTTTCAGATGATCCTGTTGCATTCACCTCTGTTTTGAGAAACGTGTGTCTCCTGACCAAAAGTGATGGTTTCCCCACGAGATGACGTCAAAAACGTCATAATGTGATCGCAGCATGAGTTTTCAGATGATCCTGTTGCATTCACCTCTGTTTTGAGAAACCTGTGTCTCCTGACCAAAAGTGATGGTTTCCCCACGAGAAGACGTCAAAAACGTCATAATGTGACCGCAGCATGAGTTTTCAGATGATCCTGTTGCATTCACCTCTGTTTTGAGAAACGTGTGTCTCCTGACCAAAAGTGATGGTTTCCCCACGAGAAGACGTCAAAAACGTCATAATGTGACCGCAGCATGAGTTCTCAGATGATCCTGTTGCATTCACCTCTGTTTTGAGAAACGTGTGTCTCCTGACCAAAAGTGATGGTTTCCCCACGAGAAGACGTCAAAAACGTCATAATGTGACCGGAGCATGAGTTTTCAGATGATCCTGTTGCATTCACCTCTGTTTTGAGAAACGTGTGTCTCCTGACCAAAAGTGATGGTTTCTCCACGAGAAGACGTCAAAAACGTCATAATGTGACCGATGCATGAGTTTTCAGATGATCCTGTTGCATTCACCTCTGTTTTGAGAAACGTGTGTCTCCTGACCAAAAGTGATGGTTTCCCCACGAGATGACGGCAAAAACGTCATAATGTGATCGCAGCATGAGTTTTCAGATGATCCTGTTGCATTCACCTCTGTTTTGAGAAACCTGTGTCTCCTGACCAAAAGTGATGGTTTCCCCACGAGAAGACGTCAAAAACGTCATAATGTGACCGCAGCATGAGTTTTCAGAAGATCCTGTTGCATTCACCTCTGTTTTGAGAAACGTGTGTCTCCTGACCAAAAGTGATGGTTTCCCCACGAGAAGACGTCAAAAACGTCATAATGTGATCGCAGCATGAGTTTTCAGATGATCCTGTTGCATTCACCTCTGTTTTGAGAAACGTGTGTCTCCTGACCAAAAGTGATGGTTTCCCCACGAGATGACGTCAAAAACGTCATAATGTGATCGCAGCATGAGTTTTCAGATGATCATGTTGCATTCAGCTCTGTTTTGAGAAACTTGTGTCTCCTGACCAAAAGTGATGGTTTCCCCACGAGAAGACGTCAAAAACGTCATAATGTGACCGCAGCATGAGTTTTCAGATGATCATGTTGCATTCACCTCTGTTTTGAGAAACGTGTGTCTCCTGACCAAAAGTGATGGTTTCCCCACGAGAAGACGTCAAAAACGTCATAATGTGACCGCAGCATGAGTTTTCAGATGATCCTGTTGCATTCACCTCTGTTTTGAGAAACGTGTGTCTCCTGACCAAAAGTGATGGTTTCCCCACGAGATGACGTCAAAAACGTCATAATGTGATCGCAGCATGAGTTTTCAGATGATCCTGTTGCATTCACCTCTGTTTTGAGAAACCTGTGTCTCCTGACCAAAAGTGATGGTTTCCCCACGAGAAGACGTCAAAAACGTCATAATGTGACCGCAGCATGAGTTTTCAGAAGATCCTGTTGCATTCACCTCTGTTTTGAGAAACGTGTGTCTCCTGACCAAAAGTGATGGTTTCCCCACGAGAAGACGTCAAAAACGTCATAATGTGACCGGAGCATGAGTTTTCAGATGATCATGTTGCATTCACCTCTGTTTTGAAAAACCTGTGTCTCCTGACCAAAAGTGATGGTTTCCCCACGAGAAGACGTCAAAAACGTCATAATGTGACCGCAGCACGAGTTTTCAGATGATCATGTTGCATTCACCTCTGTTTTGAGAAACGTGTGTCTCCTGACCAAAAGTGATGGTTTCCCCACGAGAAGACGTCAAAAACGTCATAATGTGACCGGAGCATGAGTTTTCAGATGATCATGTTGCATTCACCTCTGTTTTGAGAAACCTGTGTCTCCTGACCAAAAGTGATGGTTTCCCCGCGAGAAGACGTCAAAAACGTCATAATGTGACCGGAGCATGAGTTTTCAGATGATCATGTTGCATTCACCTCTGTTTTGAGAAACTTGTTTCTCCTGACCAAAAGTGATGGTTTCCCCACGAGAAGACGTCAAAAACGTCATAATGTGACCGCAGCATGAGTTTTCAGATGATCATGTTGCATTCAGCTATGTTTTGAGAAACGTGTGTCTCCTGACCAAAAGTGATGGTTTCCCCACGAGAAGACGTCAAAAACGTCATAATGTGACCGCAGCATGAGTTTTCAGATGATCATGTTGCATTCACCTCTGTTTTGAGAAACGTGTGTCTCCTGACCAAAAGTGATGGTTTCCCCACGAGAAGACGTCAAAAACGTCATAATGTGACCGCAGCATGAGTTTTCAGATGATCCTGTTGCATTCACCTCTGTTTTGAGAAACGTGTGTCTCCTGACCAAAAGTGATGGTTTCCCCACGAGAAGACGTCAAAAACGTCATAATGTGACCGCAGCATGAGTTCTCAGATGATCCTGTTGCATTCACCTCTGTTTTGAGAAACGTGTGTCTCCTGACCAAAAGTGATGGTTTCCCCACGAGAAGACGTCAAAAACGTCATAATGTGACCGGAGCATGAGTTTTCAGATGATCCTGTTGCATTCACCTCTGTTTTGAGAAACGTGTGTCTCCTGACCAAAAGTGATGGTTTCTCCACGAGAAGACGTCAAAAACGTCATAATGTGACCGGAGCATGAGTTTTCAGATGATCATGTTGCATTCACCTCTGTTTTGAGAAACCTGTGTCTCCTGACCAAAAGTGATGGTTTCCCCACGAGAAGACGTCAAAAACGTCATAATGTGACCGCAGCATGAGTTTTCAGAAGATCCTGTTGCATTCACCTCTGTTTTGAGAAACGTGTGTCTCCTGACCAAAAGTGATGGTTTCCCCACGAGAAGACGTCAAAAACGTCATAATGTGACCGCAGCATGAGTTTTCAGATGATCCTGTTGCATTCACCTCTGTTTTGAGAAACGTGTGTCTCCTGACCAAAAGTGATGGTTTCTCCACGAGAAGACGTCAAAAACGTCATAATGTGACCGATGCATGAGTTTTCAGATGATCCTGTTGCATTCACCTCTGTTTTGAGAAACGTGTGTCTCCTGACCAAAAGTGATGGTTTCCCCACGAGATGACGGCAAAAACGTCATAATGTGATCGCAGCATGAGTTTTCAGATGATCCTGTTGCATTCACCTCTGTTTTGAGAAACGTGTGTCTCCTGACCAAAAGTGATGGTTTCCCCACGAGAAGACGTCAAAAACGTCATAATGTGACCGCAGCATGAGTTTTCAGATGATCCTGTTGCATTCACCTCTGTTTTGAGAAACGTGTGTCTCCTGACCAAAAGTGATGGTTTCCCCACGAGATGACGTCAAAAACGTCATAATGTGATCGCAGCATGAGTTTTCAGATGATCATGTTGCATTCAGCTCTGTTTTGAGAAACTTGTGTCTCCTGACCAAAAGTGATGGTTTCCCCACGAGAAGACGTCAAAAACGTCATAATGTGACCGCAGCATGAGTTTTCAGATGATCATGTTGCATTCACCTCTGTTTTGAGAAACGTGTGTCTCCTGACCAAAAGTGATGGTTTCCCCACGAGAAGACGTCAAAAACGTCATAATGTGACCGCAGCATGAGTTTTCAGATGATCCTGTTGCATTCACCTCTGTTTTGAGAAACGTGTGTCTCCTGACCAAAAGTGATGGTTTCCCCACGAGATGACGTCAAAAACGTCATAATGTGATCGCAGCATGAGTTTTCAGATGATCCTGTTGCATTCACCTCTGTTTTGAGAAACCTGTGTCTCCTGACCAAAAGTGATGGTTTCCCCACGAGAAGACGTCAAAAACGTCATAATGTGACCGCAGCATGAGTTTTCAGAAGATCCTGTTGCATTCACCTCTGTTTTGAGAAACGTGTGTCTCCTGACCAAAAGTGATGGTTTCCCCACGAGAAGACGTCAAAAACGTCATAATGTGACCGCAGCATGAGTTTTCAGATGATCCTGTTGCATTCACCTCTGTTTTGAGAAACGTGTGTCTCCTGACCAAAAGTGATGGTTTCCCCACGAGATGACGTCAAAAACGTCATAATGTGATCGCAGCATGAGTTTTCAGATGATCATGTTGCATTCAGCTCTGTTTTGAGAAACTTGTGTCTCCTGACCAAAAGTGATGGTTTCCCCACGAGAAGACGTCAAAAACGTCATAATGTGACCGCAGCATGAGTTTTCAGATGATCATGTTGCATTCACCTCTGTTTTGAGAAACCTGCGTCTCCTGACCAAAAGTGATGGTTTCCCCACGAGATGACGTCAAAAACGTCATAATGTGACCGGAGCATGAGTTTTCAGATGATCATGTTGCATTCACCTCTGTTTTGAAAAACCTGTGTCTCCTGACCAAAAGTGATGGTTTCCCCACGAGAAGACGTCAAAAACGTCATAATGTGACCGCAGCACGAGTTTTCAGATGATCATGTTGCATTCACCTCTGTTTTGAGAAACGTGTGTCTCCTGACCAAAAGTGATGGTTTCCCCACGAGAAGACGTCAAAAACGTCATAATGTGACCGGAGCATGAGTTTTCAGATGATCATGTTGCATTCACCTCTGTTTGAGAAACCTGTGTCTCCTGACCAAAAGTGATGGTTTCCCCGCGAGAAGACGTCAAAAACGTCATAATGTGACCGGAGCATGAGTTTTCAGATGATCATGTTGCATTCACCTCTGTTTTGAGAAACTTGTTTCTCCTGACCAAAAGTGATGGTTTCCCCACGAGAAGACGTCAAAAACGTCATAATGTGACCGCAGCATGAGTTTTCAGATGATCATGTTGCATTCAGCTCTGTTTTGAGAAACGTGTGTCTCCTGACCAAAAGTGATGGTTTCCCCACGAGAAGACGTCAAAAACGTCATAATGTGACCGCAGCATGAGTTTTCTGATGATCATGTTGCATTCACCTCTGTTTTGAGAAACCTGTGTCTCCTGACCAAAAGTGATGGTTTCCCCACGAGAAGACGTCAAAAACGTCATAATGTGACCGCAGCATGAGTTTTCAGATGATCCTGTTGCATTCACCTCTGTTTTGAGAAACGTGTGTCTCCTGACCAAAAGTGATGGTTTCCCCACGAGAAGACGTCAAAAACGTCATAATGTGACCGCAGCATGAGTTCTCAGATGATCCTGTTGCATTCACCTCTGTTTTGAGAAACGTGTGTCTCCTGACCAAAAGTGATGGTTTCCCCACGAGAAGACGTCAAAAACGTCATAATGTGACCGGAGCATGAGTTTTCAGATGATCCTGTTGCATTCACCTCTGTTTTGAGAAACGTGTGTCTCCTGACCAAAAGTGATGGTTTCTCCACGAGAAGACGTCAAAAACGTCATAATGTGACCGGAGCATGAGTTTTCAGATGATCATGTTGCATTCACCTCTGTTTTGAGAAACCTGTGTCTCCTGACCAAAAGTGATGGTTTCCCCACGAGAAGACGTCAAAAACGTCATAATGTGACCGCAGCATGAGTTTTCAGAAGATCCTGTTGCATTCACCTCTGTTTTGAGAAACGTGTGTCTCCTGACCAAAAGTGATGGTTTCCCCACGAGAAGACGTCAAAAACGTCATAATGTGACCGCAGCATGAGTTTTCAGATGATCCTGTTGCATTCACCTCTGTTTTGAGAAACGTGTGTCTCCTGACCAAAAGTGATGGTTTCCCCACGAGAAGACGTCAAAAACGTCATAATGTGACCGGAGCATGAGTTTTCAGATGATCCTGTTGCATTCACCTCTGTTTTGAGAAACGTGTGTCTCCTGACCAAAAGTGATGGTTTCTCCACGAGAAGACGTCAAAAACGTCATAATGTGACCGGAGCATGAGTTTTCAGATGATCATGTTGCATTCACCTCTGTTTTGAGAAACCTGTGTCTCCTGACCAAAAGTGATGGTTTCCCCACGAGAAGACGTCAAAAACGTCATAATGTGACCGCAGCACGAGTTTTCAGATGATCATGTTGCATTCACCTCTGTTTTGAGAAACGTGTGTCTCCTGACCAAAAGTGATGGTTTCCCCACGAGAAGACGTCAAAAACGTCATAATGTGACCGGAGCATGAGTTTTCAGATGATCATGTTGCATTCACCTCTGTTTTGAGAAACCTGTGTCTCCTGACCAAAAGTGATGGTTTCCCCGCGAGAAGACGTCAAAAACGTCATAATGTGACCGGAGCATGAGTTTTCAGATGATCATGTTGCATTCACCTCTGTTTTGAGAAACTTGTTTCTCCTGACCAAAAGTGATGGTTTCCCCACGAGAAGACGTCAAAAACGTCATAATGTGACCGCAGCATGAGTTTTCAGATGATCATGTTGCATTCAGCTCTGTTTTGAGAAACGTGTGTCTCCTGACCAAAAGTGATGGTTTCCCCACGAGAAGACGTCAAAAACGTCATAATGTGACCGGAGCATGAGTTTTCAGATGATCCTGTTGCATTCACCTCTGTTTTGAGAAACGTGTGTCTCCTGACCAAAAGTGATGGTTTCCCCACGAGAAGACGTCAAAAACGTCATAATGTGACCGCAGCATGAGTTTTCAGATGATCCTGTTGCATTCACCTCTGTTTTGAGAAACGTGTGTCTCCTGACCAAAAGTGATGGTTTCCCCACGAGAAGACGTCAAAAACGTCATAATGTGACCGCAGCATGAGTTTTCAGATGATCCTGTTGCATTCACCTCTGTTTTGAGAAACGTGTGTCTCCTGACCAAAAGTGATGGTTTCCCCACGAGAAGACGTCAAAAACGTCATAATGTGACCGCAGCATGAGTTCTCAGATGATCCTGTTGCATTCACCTCTGTTTTGAGAAACGTGTGTCTCCTGACCAAAAGTGATGGTTTCCCCACGAGAAGACGTCAAAAACGTCATAATGTGACCGGAGCATGAGTTTTCAGATGATCCTGTTGCATTCACCTCTGTTTTGAGAAACGTGTGTCTCCTGACCAAAAGTGATGGTTTCTCCACGAGAAGACGTCAAAAACGTCATAATGTGACCGGAGCATGAGTTTTCAGATGATCATGTTGCATTCACCTCTGTTTGAGAAACCTGTGTCTCCTGACCAAAAGTGATGGTTTCCCCACGAGAAGACGTCAAAAACGTCATAATGTGACCGCAGCATGAGTTTTTCAGAAGATCCTGTTGCATTCACCTCTGTTTTGAGAAACGTGTGTCTCCTGACCAAAAGTGATGGTTTCCCCACGAGAAGACGTCAAAAACGTCATAATGTGACCGCAGCATGAGTTTTCAGATGATCCTGTTGCATTCACCTCTGTTTTGAGAAACGTGTCTCCTGACCAAAAGTGATGGTTTCCCCACGAGAAGACGTCAAAAACGTCATAATGTGACCGCAGCATGAGTTTTCAGATGATCCTGTTGCATTCACCTCTGTTTTGAGAAACGTGTGTCTCCTGACCAAAAGTGATGGTTTCCCCACGAGATGACGTCAAAAACGTCATAATGTGATCGCAGCATGAGTTTTCAGAAGATCCTGTTGCATTCACCTCTGTTTTGAGAAACGTGTGTCTCCTGACCAAAAGTGATGGTTTCCCCACGAGAAGACGTCAAAACGTCATAATGTGACCGCAGCATGAGTTTTCAGATGATCCTGTTGCATTCACCTCTGTTTTGAGAAACGTGTGTCTCCTGACCAAAAGTGATGGTTTCCCCACGAGAAGACGTCAAAAACGTCATAATGTGACCGCAGCATGAGTTTTCAGATGATCCTGTTGCATTCACCTCTGTTTTGAGAAACCTGTGTCTCCTGACCAAAAGTGATGGTTTCCCCACGAGATGACGTCAAAAACGTCATAATGTGATCGCAGCATGAGTTTTCAGATGATCATGTTGCATTCACCTCTGTTTTGAGAAACTTGTGTCTCCTGACCAAAAGTGATGGTTTCCCCACGAGAAGACGTCAAAAACGTCATAATGTGACCGGAGCATGAGTTTTCAGATGATCATGTTGCATTCACCTCTGTTTTGAGAAACCTGTGTCTCCTGACCAAAAGTGATGGTTTCCCGCGAGAAGACGTCAAAACGTCATAATGTGACCGGAGCATGAGTTTTCAGATGATCATGTTGCATTCACCTCTGTTTTGAGAAACTTGTTTCTCCTGACCAAAAGTGATGGTTTCCCCACGAGAAGACGTCAAAAACGTCATAATGTGACCGCAGCATGAGTTTTCAGATGATCATGTTGCATTCAGCTCTGTTTTGAGAAACGTGTGTCTCCTGACCAAAAGTGATGGTTTCCCCACGAGAAGACGTCAAAAACGTCATAATGTGACCGCAGCATGAGTTTTCAGATGATCATGTTGCATTCACCTCTGTTTTGAGAAACGTGTGTCTCCTGACCAAAAGTGATGGTTTCCCCACGAGAAGACGTCAAAAACGTCATAATGTGACCGCAGCATGAGTTTTCAGATGATCCTGTTGCATTCACCTCTGTTTTGAGAAACGTTGTGTCTCCTGACCAAAAGTGATGGTTTCCCCACGAGAAGACGTCAAAAACGTCATAATGTGACCGCAGCATGAGTTCTCAGATGATCCTGTTGCATTCACCTCTGTTTTGAGAAACGTGTGTCTCCTGACCAAAAGTGATGGTTTCCCCACGAGAAGACGTCAAAAACGTCATAATGTGACCGGAGCATGAGTTTTCAGATGATCCTGTTGCATTCACCTCTGTTTTGAGAACGTGTGTCTCCTGACCAAAGTGATGGTTTCTCCACGAGAAGACGTCAAAAACGTCATAATGTGACCGGAGCATGAGTTTTCAGATGATCATGTTGCATTCACCTCTGTTTTGAGAAACCTGTGTCTCCTGACCAAAAGTGATGGTTTCCCCACGAGAAGACGTCAAAAACGTCATAATGTGACCGCAGCATGAGTTTTCAGAAGATCCTGTTGCATTCACCTCTGTTTTGAGAAACGTGTGTCTCCTGACCAAAAGTGATGGTTTCCCCACGAGAAGACGTCAAAAACGTCATAATGTGACCGCAGCATGAGTTT
>JAPVLW010000032.1:0-10000 GCA_027382335.1 Takifugu ocellatus
CTAACCCTAACCCTAACCCTAACCCTAACCCTAACCCTAACCCTAACCCTAACCCTAACCCTAACCCTAACCCTAACCCTAACCCTAACCCTAACCCTAACCCTAACCCTAACCCTAACCCTAACCCTAACCCTAACCCTAACCCTAACCCTAACCCTAACCCTAACCCTAACCCTAACCCTAACCCTAACCCTAACCCTAACCCTAACCCTAACCCTAACCCTAACCCTAACCCTAACCCTAACCCTAACCCTAACTAACCCTAACCCTAACCCTAACCCTAACCCTAACCCTAACCCTAACCCTAACCCTAACCCTAACCCTAACCCTAACCCTAACCCTAACCCTAACCCTAACCCTAACCCTAACCCTAACCCTAACCCTAACCCTAACCCTAACCCTAACCCTAACCCTAACCCTAACCCTAACCCTAACCCTAACCCTAACCCTAACCCTAACCCTAACCCTAACCCTAACCCTAACCCTAACCCTAACCCTAACCCTAACCCTAACCCTAACCCTAACCCTAACCCTAACCCTAACCCTAACCCTAACCCTAACCCTAACCCTAACCCTAACCCTAACCCTAACCCTAACCCTAACCCTAACCCTAACCCTAACCCTAACCCTAACCCTAACCCTAACCCTAACCCTAACCCTAACCCTAACCCTAACCCTAACCCTAACCCTAACCCTAACCCTAACCCTAACCCTAACCCTAACCCTAACCCTAACCCTAACCCTAACCCTAACCCTAACCCTAACCCTAACCCTAACCCTAACCCTAACCCTAACCCTAACCCTAACCCTAACCCTAACCCTAACCCTAACCCTAACCCTAACCCTAACCCTAACCCTAACCCTAACCCTAACCCTAACCCTAACCCTAACCCTAACCCTAACCCTAACCCTAACCCTAACCCTAACCCTAACCCTAACCCTAACCCTAACCCTAACCCTAACCCTAACCCTAACCCTAACCCTAACCCTAACCCTAACCCTAACCCTAACCCTAACCCTAACCCTAACCCTAACCCTAACCCTAACCCTAACCCTAACCCTAACCCTAACCCTAACCCTAACCCTAACCCTAACCCTAACCCTAACCCTAACCCTAACCCTAACCCTAACCCTAACCCTAACCCTAACCCTAACCCTAACCCTAACCCTAACCCTAACCCTAACCCTAACCCTAACCCTAACCCTAACCCTAACCCTAACCCTAACCCTAACCCTAACCCTAACCCTAACCCTAACCCTAACCCTAACCCTAACCCTAACCCTAACCCTAACCCTAACCCTAACCCTAACCCTAACCCTAACCCTAACCCTAACCCTAACCCTAACCCTAACCCTAACCCTAACCCTAACCCTAACCCTAACCCTAACCCTAACCCTAACCCTAACCCTAACCCTAACCCTAACCCTAACCCTAACCCTAACCCTAACCCTAACCCTAACCCTAACCCTAACCCTAACCCTAACCCTAACCCTAACCCTAACCCTAACCCTAACCCTAACCCTAACCCTAACCCTAACCCTAACCCTAACCCTAACCCTAACCCTAACCCTAACCCTAACCCTAACCCTAACCCTAACCCTAACCCTAACCCTAACCCTAACCCTAACCCTAACCCTAACCCTAACCCTAACCCTAACCCTAACCCTAACCCTAACCCTAACCCTAACCCTAACCCTAACCCTAACCCTAACCCTAACCCTAACCCTAACCCTAACCCTAACCCTAACCCTAACCCTAACCCTAACCCTAACCCTAACCCTAACCCTAACCCTAACCCTAACCCTAACCCTAACCCTAACCCTAACCCTAACCCTAACCCTAACCCTAACCCTAACCCTAACCCTAACCCTAACCCTAACCCTAACCCTAACCCTAACCCTAACCCTAACCCTAACCCTAACCCTAACCCTAACCCTAACCCTAACCCTAACCCTAACCCTAACCCTAACCCTAACCCTAACCCTAACCCTAACCCTAACCCTAACCCTAACCCTAACCCTAACCCTAACCCTAACCCTAACCCTAACCCTAACCCTAACCCTAACCCTAACCCTAACCCTAACCCTAACCCTAACCCTAACCCTAACCCTAACCCTAACCCTAACCCTAACCCTAACCCTAACCCTAACCCTAACCCTAACCCTAACCCTAACCCTAACCCTAACCCTAACCCTAACCCTAACCCTAACCCTAACCCTAACCCTAACCCTAACCCTAACCCTAACCCTAACCCTAACCCTAACCCTAACCCTAACCCTAACCCTAACCCTAACCCTAACCCTAACCCTAACCCTAACCCTAACCCTAACCCTAACCCTAACCCTAACCCTAACCCTAACCCTAACCCTAACCCTAACCCTAACCCTAACCCTAACCCTAACCCTAACCCTAACCCTAACCCTAACCCTAACCCTAACCCTAACCCTAACCCTAACCCTAACCCTAACCCTAACCCTAACCCTAACCCTAACCCTAACCCTAACCCTAACCCTAACCCTAACCCTAACCCTAACCCTAACCCTAACCCTAACCCTAACCCTAACCCTAACCCTAACCCTAACCCTAACCCTAACCCTAACCCTAACCCTAACCCTAACCCTAACCCTAACCCTAACCCTAACCCTAACCCTAACCCTAACCCTAACCCTAACCCTAACCCTAACCCTAACCCTAACCCTAACCCTAACCCTAACCCTAACCCTAACCCTAACCCTAACCCTAACCCTAACCCTAACCCTAACCCTAACCCTAACCCTAACCCTAACCCTAACCCTAACCCTAACCCTAACCCTAACCCTAACCCTAACCCTAACCCTAACCCTAACCCTAACCCTAACCCTAACCCTAACCCTAACCCTAACCCTAACCCTAACCCTAACCCTAACCCTAACCCTAACCCTAACCCTAACCCTAACCCTAACCCTAACCCTAACCCTAACCCTAACCCTAACCCTAACCCTAACCCTAACCCTAACCCTAACCCTAACCCTAACCCTAACCCTAACCCTAACCCTAACCCTAACCCTAACCCTAACCCTAACCCTAACCCTAACCCTAACCCTAACCCTAACCCTAACCCTAACCCTAACCCTAACCCTAACCCTAACCCTAACCCTAACCCTAACCCTAACCCTAACCCTAACCCTAACCCTAACCCTAACCCTAACCCTAACCCTAACCCTAACCCTAACCCTAACCCTAACCCTAACCCTAACCCTAACCCTAACCCTAACCCTAACCCTAACCCTAACCCTAACCCTAACCCTAACCCTAACCCTAACCCTAACCCTAACCCTAACCCTAACCCTAACCCTAACCCTAACCCTAACCCTAACCCTAACCCTAACCCTAACCCTAACCCTAACCCTAACCCTAACCCTAACCCTAACCCTAACCCTAACCCTAACCCTAACCCTAACCCTAACCCTAACCCTAACCCTAACCCTAACCCTAACCCTAACCCTAACCCTAACCCTAACCCTAACCCTAACCCTAACCCTAACCCTAACCCTAACCCTAACCCTAACCCTAACCCTAACCCTAACCCTAACCCTAACCCTAACCCTAACCCTAACCCTAACCCTAACCCTAACCCTAACCCTAACCCTAACCCTAACCCTAACCCTAACCCTAACCCTAACCCTAACCCTAACCCTAACCCTAACCCTAACCCTAACCCTAACCCTAACCCTAACCCTAACCCTAACCCTAACCCTAACCCTAACCCTAACCCTAACCCTAACCCTAACCCTAACCCTAACCCTAACCCTAACCCTAACCCTAACCCTAACCCTAACCCTAACCCTAACCCTAACCCTAACCCTAACCCTAACCCTAACCCTAACCCTAACCCTAACCCTAACCCTAACCCTAACCCTAACCCTAACCCTAACCCTAACCCTAACCCTAACCCTAACCCTAACCCTAACCCTAACCCTAACCCTAACCCTAACCCTAACCCTAACCCTAACCCTAACCCTAACCCTAACCCTAACCCTAACCCTAACCCTAACCCTAACCCTAACCCTAACCCTAACCCTAACCCTAACCCTAACCCTAACCCTAACCCTAACCCTAACCCTAACCCTAACCCTAACCCTAACCCTAACCCTAACCCTAACCCTAACCCTAACCCTAACCCTAACCCTAACCCTAACCCTAACCCTAACCCTAACCCTAACCCTAACCCTAACCCTAACCCTAACCCTAACCCTAACCCTAACCCTAACCCTAACCCTAACCCTAACCCTAACCCTAACCCTAACCCTAACCCTAACCCTAACCCTAACCCTAACCCTAACCCTAACCCTAACCCTAACCCTAACCCTAACCCTAACCCTAACCCTAACCCTAACCCTAACCCTAACCCTAACCCTAACCCTAACCCTAACCCTAACCCTAACCCTAACCCTAACCCTAACCCTAACCCTAACCCTAACCCTAACCCTAACCCTAACCCTAACCCTAACCCTAACCCTAACCCTAACCCTAACCCTAACCCTAACCCTAACCCTAACCCTAACCCTAACCCTAACCCTAACCCTAACCCTAACCCTAACCCTAACCCTAACCCTAACCCTAACCCTAACCCTAACCCTAACCCTAACCCTAACCCTAACCCTAACCCTAACCCTAACCCTAACCCTAACCCTAACCCTAACCCTAACCCTAACCCTAACCCTAACCCTAACCCTAACCCTAACCCTAACCCTAACCCTAACCCTAACCCTAACCCTAACCCTAACCCTAACCCTAACCCTAACCCTAACCCTAACCCTAACCCTAACCCTAACCCTAACCCTAACCCTAACCCTAACCCTAACCCTAACCCTAACCCTAACCCTAACCCTAACCCTAACCCTAACCCTAACCCTAACCCTAACCCTAACCCTAACCCTAACCCTAACCCTAACCCTAACCCTAACCCTAACCCTAACCCTAACCCTAACCCTAACCCTAACCCTAACCCTAACCCTAACCCTAACCCTAACCCTAACCCTAACCCTAACCCTAACCCTAACCCTAACCCTAACCCTAACCCTAACCCTAACCCTAACCCTAACCCTAACCCTAACCCTAACCCTAACCCTAACCCTAACCCTAACCCTAACCCTAACCCTAACCCTAACCCTAACCCTAACCCTAACCCTAACCCTAACCCTAACCCTAACCCTAACCCTAACCCTAACCCTAACCCTAACCCTAACCCTAACCCTAACCCTAACCCTAACCCTAACCCTAACCCTAACCCTAACCCTAACCCTAACCCTAACCCTAACCCTAACCCTAACCCTAACCCTAACCCTAACCCTAACCCTAACCCTAACCCTAACCCTAACCCTAACCCTAACCCTAACCCTAACCCTAACCCTAACCCTAACCCTAACCCTAACCCTAACCCTAACCCTAACCCTAACCCTAACCCTAACCCTAACCCTAACCCTAACCCTAACCCTAACCCTAACCCTAACCCTAACCCTAACCCTAACCCTAACCCTAACCCTAACCCTAACCCTAACCCTAACCCTAACCCTAACCCTAACCCTAACCCTAACCCTAACCCTAACCCTAACCCTAACCCTAACCCTAACCCTAACCCTAACCCTAACCCTAACCCTAACCCTAACCCTAACCCTAACCCTAACCCTAACCCTAACCCTAACCCTAACCCTAACCCTAACCCTAACCCTAACCCTAACCCTAACCCTAACCCTAACCCTAACCCTAACCCTAACCCTAACCCTAACCCTAACCCTAACCCTAACCCTAACCCTAACCCTAACCCTAACCCTAACCCTAACCCTAACCCTAACCCTAACCCTAACCCTAACCCTAACCCTAACCCTAACCCTAACCCTAACCCTAACCCTAACCCTAACCCTAACCCTAACCCTAACCCTAACCCTAACCCTAACCCTAACCCTAACCCTAACCCTAACCCTAACCCTAACCCTAACCCTAACCCTAACCCTAACCCTAACCCTAACCCTAACCCTAACCCTAACCCTAACCCTAACCCTAACCCTAACCCTAACCCTAACCCTAACCCTAACCCTAACCCTAACCCTAACCCTAACCCTAACCCTAACCCTAACCCTAACCCTAACCCTAACCCTAACCCTAACCCTAACCCTAACCCTAACCCTAACCCTAACCCTAACCCTAACCCTAACCCTAACCCTAACCCTAACCCTAACCCTAACCCTAACCCTAACCCTAACCCTAACCCTAACCCTAACCCTAACCCTAACCCTAACCCTAACCCTAACCCTAACCCTAACCCTAACCCTAACCCTAACCCTAACCCTAACCCTAACCCTAACCCTAACCCTAACCCTAACCCTAACCCTAACCCTAACCCTAACCCTAACCCTAACCCTAACCCTAACCCTAACCCTAACCCTAACCCTAACCCTAACCCTAACCCTAACCCTAACCCTAACCCTAACCCTAACCCTAACCCTAACCCTAACCCTAACCCTAACCCTAACCCTAACCCTAACCCTAACCCTAACCCTAACCCTAACCCTAACCCTAACCCTAACCCTAACCCTAACCCTAACCCTAACCCTAACCCTAACCCTAACCCTAACCCTAACCCTAACCCTAACCCTAACCCTAACCCTAACCCTAACCCTAACCCTAACCCTAACCCTAACCCTAACCCTAACCCTAACCCTAACCCTAACCCTAACCCTAACCCTAACCCTAACCCTAACCCTAACCCTAACCCTAACCCTAACCCTAACCCTAACCCTAACCCTAACCCTAACCCTAACCCTAACCCTAACCCTAACCCTAACCCTAACCCTAACCCTAACCCTAACCCTAACCCTAACCCTAACCCTAACCCTAACCCTAACCCTAACCCTAACCCTAACCCTAACCCTAACCCTAACCCTAACCCTAACCCTAACCCTAACCCTAACCCTAACCCTAACCCTAACCCTAACCCTAACCCTAACCCTAACCCTAACCCTAACCCTAACCCTAACCCTAACCCTAACCCTAACCCTAACCCTAACCCTAACCCTAACCCTAACCCTAACCCTAACCCTAACCCTAACCCTAACCCTAACCCTAACCCTAACCCTAACCCTAACCCTAACCCTAACCCTAACCCTAACCCTAACCCTAACCCTAACCCTAACCCTAACCCTAACCCTAACCCTAACCCTAACCCTAACCCTAACCCTAACCCTAACCCTAACCCTAACCCTAACCCTAACCCTAACCCTAACCCTAACCCTAACCCTAACCCTAACCCTAACCCTAACCCTAACCCTAACCCTAACCCTAACCCTAACCCTAACCCTAACCCTAACCCTAACCCTAACCCTAACCCTAACCCTAACCCTAACCCTAACCCTAACCCTAACCCTAACCCTAACCCTAACCCTAACCCTAACCCTAACCCTAACCCTAACCCTAACCCTAACCCTAACCCTAACCCTAACCCTAACCCTAACCCTAACCCTAACCCTAACCCTAACCCTAACCCTAACCCTAACCCTAACCCTAACCCTAACCCTAACCCTAACCCTAACCCTAACCCTAACCCTAACCCTAACCCTAACCCTAACCCTAACCCTAACCCTAACCCTAACCCTAACCCTAACCCTAACCCTAACCCTAACCCTAACCCTAACCCTAACCCTAACCCTAACCCTAACCCTAACCCTAACCCTAACCCTAACCCTAACCCTAACCCTAACCCTAACCCTAACCCTAACCCTAACCCTAACCCTAACCCTAACCCTAACCCTAACCCTAACCCTAACCCTAACCCTAACCCTAACCCTAACCCTAACCCTAACCCTAACCCTAACCCTAACCCTAACCCTAACCCTAACCCTAACCCTAACCCTAACCCTAACCCTAACCCTAACCCTAACCCTAACCCTAACCCTAACCCTAACCCTAACCCTAACCCTAACCCTAACCCTAACCCTAACCCTAACCCTAACCCTAACCCTAACCCTAACCCTAACCCTAACCCTAACCCTAACCCTAACCCTAACCCTAACCCTAACCCTAACCCTAACCCTAACCCTAACCCTAACCCTAACCCTAACCCTAACCCTAACCCTAACCCTAACCCTAACCCTAACCCTAACCCTAACCCTAACCCTAACCCTAACCCTAACCCTAACCCTAACCCTAACCCTAACCCTAACCCTAACCCTAACCCTAACCCTAACCCTAACCCTAACCCTAACCCTAACCCTAACCCTAACCCTAACCCTAACCCTAACCCTAACCCTAACCCTAACCCTAACCCTAACCCTAACCCTAACCCTAACCCTAACCCTAACCCTAACCCTAACCCTAACCCTAACCCTAACCCTAACCCTAACCCTAACCCTAACCCTAACCCTAACCCTAACCCTAACCCTAACCCTAACCCTAACCCTAACCCTAACCCTAACCCTAACCCTAACCCTAACCCTAACCCTAACCCTAACCCTAACCCTAACCCTAACCCTAACCCTAACCCTAACCCTAACCCTAACCCTAACCCTAACCCTAACCCTAACCCTAACCCTAACCCTAACCCTAACCCTAACCCTAACCCTAACCCTAACCCTAACCCTAACCCTAACCCTAACCCTAACCCTAACCCTAACCCTAACCCTAACCCTAACCCTAACCCTAACCCTAACCCTAACCCTAACCCTAACCCTAACCCTAACCCTAACCCTAACCCTAACCCTAACCCTAACCCTAACCCTAACCCTAACCCTAACCCTAACCCTAACCCTAACCCTAACCCTAACCCTAACCCTAACCCTAACCCTAACCCTAACCCTAACCCTAACCCTAACCCTAACCCTAACCCTAACCCTAACCCTAACCCTAACCCTAACCCTAACCCTAACCCTAACCCTAACCCTAACCCTAACCCTAACCCTAACCCTAACCCTAACCCTAACCCTAACCCTAACCCTAACCCTAACCCTAACCCTAACCCTAACCCTAACCCTAACCCTAACCCTAACCCTAACCCTAACCCTAACCCTAACCCTAACCCTAACCCTAACCCTAACCCTAACCCTAACCCTAACCCTAACCCTAACCCTAACCCTAACCCTAACCCTAACCCTAACCCTAACCCTAACCCTAACCCTAACCCTAACCCTAACCCTAACCCTAACCCTAACCCTAACCCTAACCCTAACCCTAACCCTAACCCTAACCCTAACCCTAACCCTAACCCTAACCCTAACCCTAACCCTAACCCTAACCCTAACCCTAACCCTAACCCTAACCCTAACCCTAACCCTAACCCTAACCCTAACCCTAACCCTAACCCTAACCCTAACCCTAACCCTAACCCTAACCCTAACCCTAACCCTAACCCTAACCCTAACCCTAACCCTAACCCTAACCCTAACCCTAACCCTAACCCTAACCCTAACCCTAACCCTAACCCTAACCCTAACCCTAACCCTAACCCTAACCCTAACCCTAACCCTAACCCTAACCCTAACCCTAACCCTAACCCTAACCCTAACCCTAACCCTAACCCTAACCCTAACCCTAACCCTAACCCTAACCCTAACCCTAACCCTAACCCTAACCCTAACCCTAACCCTAACCCTAACCCTAACCCTAACCCTAACCCTAACCCTAACCCTAACCCTAACCCTAACCCTAACCCTAACCCTAACCCTAACCCTAACCCTAACCCTAACCCTAACCCTAACCCTAACCCTAACCCTAACCCTAACCCTAACCCTAACCCTAACCCTAACCCTAACCCTAACCCTAACCCTAACCCTAACCCTAACCCTAACCCTAACCCTAACCCTAACCCTAACCCTAACCCTAACCCTAACCCTAACCCTAACCCTAACCCTAACCCTAACCCTAACCCTAACCCTAACCCTAACCCTAACCCTAACCCTAACCCTAACCCTAACCCTAACCCTAACCCTAACCCTAACCCTAACCCTAACCCTAACCCTAACCCTAACC
>JAPVLW010000032.1:17500-87500 GCA_027382335.1 Takifugu ocellatus
AACTCCAACCCTAACCCTAACTTCAACCATAACCATAACCCTAACCCTAACCCTAACCCTAACCCTAATGCTAACCCTAACCCTAACTCCAAACCTAACCTTAACCCTAACTCCAACCCTAACTCCAACCCTAACTCCAACCCTAACTCCAACCCTAACCCTAACCCTAATGCTAACCCTAACCCTAACTCCAAACCTAAACTTAACCCTAACTCCAACCCTAACCTTAACCCTAACTCCAACCCTAACCCTAACTTCAACCATAACCCTAACCCTAACTCCCACCCTAACCCTAACTCCAACCCTAACTCCAACCCTAACCCTAACTTCAACCATAACCCTAACCCTAACTCCCACCCTAACCCTAACTCCAACCCTAACTCCAACCCTAACCCTAACTTCAACCATAACCCTAACCCTAACTCCCACCCTAACCTTAACACTAACCCTAACCCTAATGCTAACCTTAACCCTAACTCCAACCGTAACCCTAACTCTAACCCTAACCCTAATGCTAACCTTAACCCTAACTCCAAACCTAACCTTAACCCTAACTCCAACCCTAACCTCAACCCTAACTCCAACCCTAACCCTAACTCCAACCCTAACCCTCCTGTTTACTTCAGCAGGGAGGCTCAGGGAACCTTCTCCCAGCTGCCCCTCAGCTCAGGTGGAGCACTGAGGTGCAGCAGGGTGAGATGGCAGCAAAGATCTTGTTCATTTTGGGCTGTTTGAAGGTTCTCCAGCCTGACTGGGGGGCCCAGAAAAGGCTCCTGAGGTGGCCTTTACTGACTCCTTCAGGAGGCGAGTCCCTCCACACTGTCCATTGATTTACCCTAACTCCAACCCTAATGTTAACCCTAATGCTAATGCTAACCCTAATGCTAACCCTAACCCTAACTCCAAACCTAACCCTAACTTCAACCATAACCATAACCCTAACCCTAACCCTAATGCTAACCCTAACCCTAACCCTAACCCTAACCCTAACTCCAAACCTAACCTTAACCCTAACTCCAACCCTAACCCTAACTTCAACCATAACCATAACCCTAACCCTAACCCTAACCCTAACCCTAATGCTAACCCTAACCCTAACTCCAAACCTAACCTTAACCCTAACTCCAACCCTAACTCCAACCCTAACTCCAACCCTAACTCCAACCCTAACCCTAACCCTAATGCTAACCCTAACCCTAACTCCAAACCTAAACTTAACCCTAACTCCAACCCTAACCTTAACCCTAACTCCAACCCTAACCCTAACTTCAACCATAACCCTAACCCTAACTCCCACCCTAACCCTAACTCCAACCCTAACTCCAACCCTAATGCTAACCCTAATGCTAATGCTAACCCTGATGCTAATGCTAACCTTGATGCTAATGCTAACCGTAACCCTAACTCCTACCCTAATTCTAACCCTAATGCTAATGCTAACCCGAATGCTAATGCTAACCTTGATGCTAATGCTAACCCTAACTCCTACCCTAACGCTAATTCTAACCCGAATGCTAATGCTAACCCGAATGCTAATGCTAACCTTGATGCTAATGCTAACCCTAACCCCAACTCCAACCCTAACCCTAACTTCAACCATAACCATAACCCTAACCCTAACCCTAATGCTAACCCTAACCCTAACCCTAACTCCAAACCTAACCTTAACCCTAACTCCAACCCTAACCCTAACTTCAACCATAACCATAACCCTAACCCTAACCCTAACCCTAATGCTAACCCTAACCCTAACCCTAACCCTAACCCTAACCCTAACCCTAACTCCAAACCTAACCTTAACCCTAACTCCAACCCTAACTCCAACCCTAACCCTAACCCTAACTCCAAACCTAACCTTAACCCTAACTCCAAACCTAACTCCAAACCTAACTCCAACCCTAACTCCAACCCTAACCCTAACCCTAATGCTAACCCTAACCCTAACTCCAAACCTAACCTTAACCCTAACTCCAACCCTAACCTTAACCCTAACTCCAACCCTAACCCTAACCCTAACTCCAAACCTAACCTTAACCCTAACTCCAACCCTAACCCTAACTTCAACCATAACCATAACCCTAACCCTAACCCTAACCCTAATGCTAACCCTAACCCTAACTCCAAACCTAACCTTAACCCTAACTCCAACCCTAACCTCAACCCTAACTCCAACCCTAACCCTAACTTCAACCATAACCATAACCCTAACCCTAACCCTAACCCTAATGCTAACCCTAACCCTAACCCTAACCCTAACCCTAACTCCAAACCTAACCTTAACCCTAACTCCAACCCTAACCCTAACTTCAACCATAACCATAACCCTAACCCTAACCCTAACGCTAACCCTAACCCTAACCTTAATCCTAACTCCAACCCTAACCCTAACCCTAACTCCAAACCTAACCTTAACCCTAACTCCAACCCTAACCCTAACTTCAACCATAACCATAACCCTAACCCTAACCCTAACCCTAACCCTAACCCTAATGCTAACCCTAACCCTAACTCCAAACCTAACCTTAACCCTAACTCCAACCCTAACCCTAACTCCAACCCTAACCCTCCTGTTTACTTCAGCAGGGAGGATCAGGGAACCTTCTCCCAGCTGCCCCTCAGCTCAGGTGGAGCACTGAGGTGCAGCAGGGTGAGATGGCAGCAAAGATCTTGTTCATTTTGGGCTGTTTGAAGGTTCTCCAGCCTGACTGGGGGGCCAAGAAAAGGCTCCTGAGGTGGCCTTTACTGACTCCTTCAGGAGGCGAGTCCCTCCACACTGTCCATTGATTTACCCTAACTCCAACCCTAATGCTAACCCTAATGCTAATGCTAACCCTGATGCTAATGCTAACCTTGATGCTAATGCTAACCGTAACCCTAACTCCTACCCTAATTCTAACCCTAATGCTAATGCTAACCCGAATGCTAATGCTAACCCGAATGCTAATGCTAACCTTGATGCTAATGCTAACCCTAACTCCTACCCTAATGCTAATTCTAACCCGAATGCTAATGCTAACCCGAATGCTAATGCTAACCTTGATGCTAATGCTAACCCTAACCCCAACTCCAACCCTAACCCTAACTTCAACCATAACCATAACCCTAACCCTAACCCTAACCCTAATGCTAACCCTAACCCTAACCCTAACCCTAACTCCAAACCTAACCTTAACCCTAACTCCAACCCTAACCCTAACTTCAACCATAACCATAACCCTAACCCTAACCCTAATGCTAACCCTAACCCTAACTCCAAACCTAACCTTAACCCTAACTCCAACCCTAACCTCAACCCTAACTCCAACCCTAACCCTAACTTCAACCATAACCATAACCCTAACCCTAACCCTAATGCTAACCCTAACCCTAACCCTAACCCTAACCCTAACTCCAAACCTAACCTTAACCCTAACTCCAACCCTAACCCTAACTTCAACCATAACCATAACCCTAACCCTAACCCTAACGCTAACGCTAACGCTAACCCTAACCCTAATGCTAACCCTAATGCTAATGCTAACCCTGATGCTAATGCTAACCTTGATGCTAATGCTAACCGTAACCCTAACTCCTACCCTAATTCTAACCCTAATGCTAATGCTAACCCTGATGCTAATGCTAACCCTAACCCTAACCCTAACCCTAACCCTAACTCCAAACCTAACCTTAACCCTAACTCCAACCCTAACCCTAACTTCAACGATAACCATAACCCTAACCCTAACCCTAACCCTAATGCTAACCCTAACCCTAACTCCAAACCTAACCTTAACCCTAACTCCAACCCTAACTCCAACCCTAACCCTAACCCTAACTCCAAACCTAACCTTAACCCTAACTCCAACCCTAACCCTAACTTCAACCATAACCATAACCCTAACCCTAACCCTAATGCTAACCCTAACCCTAACCCTAACCCTAACCCTAACTCCAAACCTAACCTTAACCCTAACTCCAACCCTAACCCTAACTTCAACCATAACCATAACCCTAACCCTAACCCTAACGCTAACCCTAACCCTAACCCTAACCCTAACCTTAATCCTAACTCCAACCCTAACCCTAACCCTAACTCCAAACCTAACCTTAACCCTAACTCCAACCCTAACCCTAACTTCAACCATAACCATAACCCTAACCCTAACCCTAACCCTAACCCTAATGCTAACCCTAACCCTAACTCCAAACCTAACCTTAACCCTAACTCCAACCCTAACCCTAACTCCAACCCTAACCCTCCTGTTTACTTCAGCAGGGAGGCTCAGGGAACCTTCTCCCAGCTGCCCCTCAGCTCAGGTGGAGCACTGAGGTGCAGCAGGGTGAGATGGCAGCAAAGATCTTGTTCATTTTGGGCTGTTTGAAGGTTCTCCAGCCTGACTGGGGGGCCCAGAAAAGGCTCCTGAGGTGGCCTTTACTGACTCCTTCAGGAGGCGAGTCCCTCCACACTGTCCATTGATTTACCCTAACTCCAACCCTAATGCTAACCCTAATGCTAATGCTAACCCTAATGCTAATGCTAACCCTGATGCTAATGCTAACCCTAATGCTAATGCTAACCCTGATGCTAATGCTAACCTTGATGCTAATGCTAACCGTAACCCTAACTCCTACCCTAATTCTAACCCTAATGCTAATGCTAACCCGAATGCTAATGCTAACCTTGATGCTAATGCTAACCCTAACTCCTACCCTAATGCTAATTCTAACCCGAATGCTAATGCTAACCCGAATGCTAATGCTAACCCTAACCCCAACTCCAACCCTAACCCTAATGCTAACCCTAACCCTAACCCTAACCCTAACCCTAACTCCAAACCTAACCTTAACCCTAACTCCAACCCTAACCCTAACTTCAACCATAACCATAACCCTAACCCTAACCCTAACGCTAACCCCAACCCTAACCCTAACCCTAACTCCAAACCTAACCTTAACCCTAACTCCAACCCTAACCCTAACTTCAACCATAACCATAACCCTAACCCTAACCCTAACCCTAATGCTAACCCTAACCCTAACTCCGAACCGAACCTTAACCCTAACTCCAACCCTAACCTCAACCCTAACTCCAACCCTAACCTCAACCCTAACTCCAACCCTAACCCTCCTGTTTACTTCAGCAGGGAGGCTCAGGGAACCTTCTCCCAGCTGCCCCTCAGCTCAGGTGGAGCACTGAGGTGCAGCAGGGTGAGATGGCAGCAAAGATCTTGTTCATTTTGGGCTGTTTGAAGGTTCTCCAGCCTGACTGGGGGGCCCAGAAAAGGCTCCTGAGGTGGCCTTTACTGACTCCTTCAGGAGGCGAGTCCCTCCACACTGTCCATTGATTTACCCTAACTCCAACCCTAATGCTAACCCTAATGCTAATGCTAACCCTAATGCTAACCCTAACCCTAACTCCAAACCTAACCCTAACTTCAACCATAACCATAACCCTAACCCTAACCCTAATGCTAACCCTAACCCTAACCCTAACCCTAACCCTAACTCCAAACCTAACCTTAACCCTAACTCCAACCCTAACCCTAACTTCAACCATAACCCTAACCCTAACCCTAACCCTAACCCTAACCCTAATGCTAACCCTAACCCTAACTCCAAACCTAACCTTAACCCTAACTCCAACCCTAACTCCAACCCTAACTCCAACCCTAACCCTAACCCTAATGCTAACCCTAACCCTAACTCTAAACCTAAACTTAACCCTAACTCCAACCCTAACCTTAACCCTAACTCCAACCCTAACCCTAACTTCAACCATAACCCTAACCCTAACTCCCACCCTAACCCTAACTCCAACCCTAACTCCAACCCTAACCCTAACTTCAACCATAACCCTAACCCTAACTCCCACCCTAACCCTAACTCCAACCCTAACTCCAACCCTAACCCTAACTTCAACCATAACCCTAACCCTAACTCCCACCCTAACCTTAACACTAACCCTAACCCTAATGCTAACCTTAACCCTAACTCCAACCCTAACCCTAACTCTAACCCTAACCCTAATGCTAACCTTAACCCTAACTCCAAACCTAACCTTAACCCTAACTCCAACCCTAACCTCAACCCTAACTCCAACCCTAACCCTAACTCCAACCCTAACCCTCCTGTTTACTTCAGCAGGGAGGCTCAGGGAACCTTCTCCCAGCTGCCCCTCAGCTCAGGTGGAGCACTGAGGTGCAGCAGGGTGAGATGGCAGCAAAGATCTTGTTCATTTTGGGCTGTTTGAAGGTTCTCCAGCCTGACTGGGGGGCCAAGAAAAGGCTCCTGAGGTGGCCTTTACTGACTCCTTCAGGAGGCGAGTCCCTCCACACTGTCCATTGATTTACCCTAACTCCAACCCTAATGCTAACCCTAATGCTAATGCTAACCCTGATGCTAATGCTAACCTTGATGCTAATGCTAACCGTAACCCTAACTCCTACCCTAATTCTAACCCTAATGCTAACCCGAATGCTAATGCTAACCTTGATGCTAATGCTAACCCTAACTCCTACCCTAACGCTAATTCTAACCCGAATGCTAATGCTAACCCGAATGCTAATGCTAACCTTGATGCTAATGCTAACCCTAACCCCAACTCCAACCCTAACCCTAACTTCAACCATAACCATAACCCTAACCCTAACCCTAACCCTAACCCTAACTCCAAACCTAACCTTAACCCTAACTCCAACCCTAACCCTAACTTCAACCATAACCATAACCCTAACCCTAACCCTAACCCTAATGCTAACCCTAACCCTAACTCCAAACCTAACCTTAACCCTAACTCCAACCCTAACTCCAACCCTAACCCTAACCCTAACTCCAAACCTAACCTTAACCCTAACTCCAAACCTAACTCCAAACCTAACTCCAACCCTAACTCCAACCCTAACCCTAACCCTAATGCTAACCCTAACCCTAACTCCAAACCTAACCTTAACCCTAACTCCAACCCTAACCTTAACCCTAACTCCAACCCTAACCCTAACCCTAACTCCAAACCTAACCTTAACCCTAACTCCAACCCTAACCCTAACTTCAACCATAACCATAACCCTAACCCTAACCCTAATGCTAACCCTAACCCTAACTCCAAACCTAACCTTAACCCTAACTCCAACCCTAACCTCAACCCTAACTCCAACCCTAACCCTAACTTCAACCATAACCATAACCCTAACCCTAACCCTAACCCTAATGCTAACCCTAACCCTAACCCTAACCCTAACCCTAACTCCAAACCTAACCTTAACCCTAACTCCAACCCTAACCCTAACTTCAACCATAACCATAACCCTAACCCTAACCCTAACGCTAACCCTAACCCTAACCCTAACCCTAACCTTAATCCTAACTCCAACCCTAACCCTAACCCTAACTCCAAACCTAACCTTAACCCTAACTCCAACCCTAACCCTAACTTCAACCATAACCATAACCCTAACCCTAACCCTAACCCTAACCCTAACCCTAACCCTAATGCTAACCCTAACCCTAACTCCAAACCTAACCTTAACCCTAACTCCAACCCTAACCTCAACCCTAACTCCAACCCTAACCCTAACTCCAACCCTAACCCTCCTGTTTACTTCAGCAGGGAGGATCAGGGAACCTTCTCCCAGCTGCCCCTCAGCTCAGGTGGAGCACTGAGGTGCAGCAGGGTGAGATGGCAGCAAAGATCTTGTTCATTTTGGGCTGTTTGAAGGTTCTCCAGCCTGACTGGGGGGCCAAGAAAAGGCTCCTGAGGTGGCCTTTACTGACTCCTTCAGGAGGCGAGTCCCTCCACACTGTCCATTGATTTACCCTAACTCCAACCCTAATGCTAACCCTAATGCTAATGCTAACCCTGATGCTAATGCTAACCTTGATGCTAATGCTAACTGTAACCCTAACTCCTACCCTAATTCTAACCCTAATGCTAATGCTAACCCGAATGCTAATGCTAACCTTGATGCTAATGCTAACCCTAACTCCTACCCTAATGCTAATTCTAACCCGAATGCTAATGCTAACCCGAATGCTAATGCTAACCTTGATGCTAATGCTAACCCTAACCCCAACTCCAACCCTAACCCTAATGCTAACCCTAACCCTAACCCTAACCCTAACTCCAAACCTAACCTTAACCCTAACTCCAACCCTAACCCTAACTTCAACCATAACCATAACCCTAACCCTAACCCTAACCCTAATGCTAACCCTAACTCCAACCCTAACCCTAACCCTAACTCCAAACCTAACCTTAACCCTAACTCCAAACCTAACTCGAAACCTAACTCCAACCCTAACTCCAACCCTAACCCTAACCCTAATGCTAACCCTAACCCTAACTCCAAACCTAACCTTAACCCTAACTCCAACCCTAACCTTAACCCTAACTCCAACCCTAACCCTAACCCTAACTCCAAACCTAACCTTAACCCTAACTCCAACCCTAACCCTAACTTCAACCATAACCATAACCCTAACCCTAACCCTAACCCTAATGCTAACCCTAACCCTAACTCCAAACCTAACCTTAACCCTAACTCCAACCCTAACCTCAACCCTAACTCCAACCCTAACCCTAACTTCAACCATAACCATAACCCTAACCCTAACCCTAATGCTAACCCTAACCCTAACCCTAACCCTAACTCCAAACCTAACCTTAACCCTAACTCCAACCCTAACCCTAACTTCAACCATAACCATAACCCTAACCCTAACCCTAACTCCAAACCTAACCTTAACCCTAACTCCAACCCTAACCCTAACTTCAACCATAACCATAACCCTAACCCTAACCCTAACCCTAACCCTAATGCTAACCCTAACCCTAACTCCAAACCTAACCTTAACCCTAACTCCAACCCTAACCCTAACTCCAACCCTAACCCTCCTGTTTACTTCAGCAGGGAGGCTCAGGGAACCTTCTCCCAGCTGCCCCTCAGCTCAGGTGGAGCACTGAGGTGCAGCAGGGTGAGATGGCAGCAAAGATCTTGTTCATTTTGGGCTGTTTGAAGGTTCTCCAGCCTGACTGGGGGGCCCAGAAAAGGCTCCTGAGGTGGCCTTTACTGACTCCTTCAGGAGGCGAGTCCCTCCACACTGTCCATTGATTTACCCTAACTCCAACCCTAATGCTAACCCTAATGCTAATGCTAACCCTAATGCTAATGCTAACCCTGATGCTAATGCTAACCTTGATGCTAATGCTAACTGTAACCCTAACTCCTACCCTAATTCTAACCCTAATGCTAATGCTAACCTTGATGCTAATGCTAACCCAAACTCCTACCCTAATGCTAATTCTAACCCGAATGCTAATGCTAACCCGAATGCTAATGCTAACCTTGATGCTAATGCTAACCCTAACCCCAACTCCAACCCTAACCCTAATGCTAACCCTAACCCTAACCCTAACCCTAACCCTAACCCTAACTCCAAACCTAACCTTAACCCTAACTCCAACCCTAACCCTAACTTCAACCATAACCATAACCCTAACCCTAACCCTAACCCTAATGCTAACCCTAACCCTAACCCTAACCCTAACCCTAACTCCAAACCTAACCTTAACCCTAACTCCAACCCTAACCCTAACTTCAACCATAACCATAACCCTAACCCTAACCCTAACCCTAATGCTAACCCTAACCCTAACTCCAAACCTAACCTTAACCCTAACTCCAACCCTAACTCCAACCCTAACCCTAACCCTAACTCCAAACCTAACCTTAACCCTAACTCCAAACCTAACTCGAAACCTAACTCCAACCCTAACTCCAACCCTAACCCTAACCCTAATGCTAACCCTAACCCTAACTCCAAACCTAACCTTAACCCTAACTCCAACCCTAACCTTAACCCTAACTCCAACCCTAACCCTAACTTCAACCATAACCATAACCCTAACCCTAACCCTAACCCTAATGCTAACCCTAACCCTAACTCCAAACCTAACCTTAACCCTAACTCCAACCCTAACCTCAACCCTAACTCCAACCCTAACCCTAACTTCAACCATAACCATAACCCTAACCCTAACCCTAATGCTAACCCTAACCCTAACCCTAACCCTAACCCTAACTCCAAACCTAACCTTAACCCTAACTCCAACCCTAACCCTAACTTCAACCATAACCATAACCCTAACCCTAACCCTAACGCTAACCCTAACCCTAACCCTAACCCTAACCTTAATCCTAACTCCAACCCTAACCCTAACCCTAACTCCAAACCTAACCTTAACCCTAACTCCAACCCTAACCCTAACTTCAACCATAACCATAACCCTAACCCTAACCCTAACCCTAACCCTAATGCTAACCCTAACCCTAACTCCAAACCTAACCTTAACCCTAACTCCAACCCTAACCCTAACTCCAACCCTAACCCTCCTGTTTACTTCAGCAGGGAGGCTCAGGGAACCTTCTCCCAGCTGCCCCTCAGCTCAGGTGGAGCACTGAGGTGCAGCAGGGTGAGATGGCAGCAAAGATCTTGTTCATTTTGGGCTGTTTGAAGGTTCTCCAGCCTGACTGGGGGGCCCAGAAAAGGCTCCTGAGGTGGCCTTTACTGACTCCTTCAGGAGGCGAGTCCCTCCACACTGTCCATTGATTTACCCTAACTCCAACCCTAATGCTAACCCTAATGCTAATGCTAACCCTAATGCTAATGCTAACCCTGATGCTAATGCTAACCCTAATGCTAATGCTAACCCTGATGCTAATGCTAACCTTGATGCTAATGCTAACCGTAACCCTAACTCCTACCCTAATTCTAACCCTAATGCTAATGCTAACCCGAATGCTAATGCTAACCTTGATGCTAATGCTAACCCTAACTCCTACCCTAATGCTAATTCTTACCCGAATGCTAATGCTAACCCGAATGCTAATGCTAACCCTAACCCCAACTCCAACCCTAACCCTAATGCTAACCCTAACCCTAACCCTAACCCTAACCCTAACTCCAAACCTAACCTTAACCCTAACTCCAACCCTAACCCTAACTTCAACCATAACCATAACCCTAACCCTAACCCTAACGCTAACCCCAACCCTAACCCTAATCCTAACTCCAAACCTAACCTTAACCCTAACTCCAACCCTAACCCTAACTTCAACCATAACCATAACCCTAACCCTAACCCTAACCCTAATGCTAACCCTAACCCTAACTCCGAACCGAACCTTAACCCTAACTCCAACCCTAACCTCAACCCTAACTCCAACCCTAACCTCAACCCTAACTCCAACCCTAACCCTCCTGTTTACTTCAGCAGGGAGGCTCAGGGAACCTTCTCCCAGCTGCCCCTCAGCTCAGGTGGAGCACTGAGGTGCAGCAGGGTGAGATGGCAGCAAAGATCTTGTTCATTTTGGGCTGTTTGAAGGTTCTCCAGCCTGACTGGGGGGCCCAGAAAAGGCTCCTGAGGTGGCCTTTACTGACTCCTTCAGGAGGCGAGTCCCTCCACACTGTCCATTGATTTACCCTAACTCCAACCCTAATGCTAACCCTAATGCTAATGCTAACCCTAATGCTAACCCTAACCCTAACTCCAAACCTAACCCTAACTTCAACCATAACCATAACCCTAACCCTAACCCTAATGCTAACCCTAACCCTAACCCTAACCCTAACCCTAACTCCAAACCTAACCTTAACCCTAACTCCAACCCTAACCCTAACTTCAACCATAACCATAACCCTAACCCTAACCTTAACCCTAACCCTAATGCTAACCCTAACCCTAACTCCAAACCTAACCTTAACCCTAACTCCAACCCTAACTCCAACCCTAACTCCAACCCTAACCCTAACCCTAATGCTAACCCTAACCCTAACTCCAAACCTAAACTTAACCCTAACTCCAACCCTAACCTTAACCCTAACTCCAACCCTAACCCTAACTTCAACCATAACCCTAACCCTAACTCCCACCCTAACCCTAACTCCAACCCTAACTCCAACCCTAACCCTAACTTCAACCATAACCCTAACCCTAACTCCCACCCTAACCTTAACACTAACCCTAACCCTAATGCTAACCTTAACCCTAACTCCAACCCTAACCCTAACTCTAACCCTAACCCTAATGCTAACCTTAACCCTAACTCCAAACCTAACCTTAACCCTAACTCCAACCCTAACCTCAACCCTAACTCCAACCCTAACCCTAACTCCAACCCCTAACCCTCCTGTTTACTTCAGCAGGGAGGATCAGGGAACCTTCTCCCAGCTGCCCCTCAGCTCAGGTGGAGCACTGAGGTGCAGCAGGGTGAGATGGCAGCCAAGATCTTGTTCATTTTGGGCTGTTTGAAGGTTCTCCAGCCTGACTGGGGGGCCAAGAAAAGGCTCCTGAGGTGGCCTTTACTGACTCCTTCAGGAGGCGAGTCCCTCCACACTGTCCATTGATTTACCCTAACTCCAACCCTAATGCTAACCCTAATGCTAATGCTAACCCTGATGCTAATGCTAACCTTGATGCTAATGCTAACCGTAACCCTAACTCCTACCCTAATTCTAACCCTAATGCTAATGCTAACCCGAATGCTAATGCTAACCTTGATGCTAATGCTAACCCTAACTCCTACCCTAACGCTAATTCTAACCCGAATGCTAATGCTAACCCGAATGCTAATGCTAACCTTGATGCTAATGCTAACCCTAACCCCAACTCCAACCCTAACCCTAACTTCAACCATAACCATAACCCTAACCCTAACCCTAATGCTAACCCTAACCCTAACCCTAACTCCAAACCTAACCTTAACCCTAACTCCAACCCTAACCCTAACTTCAACCATAACCATAACCCTAACCCTAACCCTAACCCTAATGCTAACCCTAACCCTAACCCTAACTCCAAACCTAACCTTAACCCTAACTCCAACCCTAACCCTAACTTCAACCATAACCATAACCCTAACCCTAACCCTAACCCTAATGCTAACCCTAACCCTAACTCCAAACCTAACCTTAACCCTAACTCCAACCCTAACTCCAACCCTAACCCTAACCCTAACTCCAAACCTAACCTTAACCCTAACTCCAAACCTAACTCCAAACCTAACTCCAACCCTAACTCCAACCCTAACCCTAACCCTAATGCTAACCCTAACCCTAACTCCAAACCTAACCTTAACCCTAACTCCAACCCTAACCTTAACCCTAACTCCAACCCTAACCCTAACCCTAACTCCAAACCTAACCTTAACCCTAACTCCAACCCTAACCCTAACTTCAACCATAACCATAACCCTAACCCTAACCCTAACCCTAATGCTAACCCTAACCCTAACTCCAAACCTAACCTTAACCCTAACTCCAACCCTAACCTCAACCCTAACTCCAACCCTAACCCTAACTTCAACCATAACCATAACCCTAACCCTAACCCTAACCCTAATGCTAACCCTAACCCTAACCCTAACCCTAACTCCAAACCTAACCTTAACCCTAACTCCAACCCTAACCCTAACTTCAACCATAACCATAACCCTAACCCTAACCCTAACGCTAACCCTAACCCTAACCCTAACCCTAACCCTAACCTTAATCCTAACTCCAACCCTAACCCTAACCCTAACTCCAAACCTAACCTTAACCCTAACTCCAACCCTAACCCTAACTTCAACCATAACCATAACCCTAACCCTAACCCTAACCCTAACCCTAACCCTAATGCTAACCCTAACCCTAACTCCAAACCTAACCTTAACCCTAACTCCAACCCTAACCCTAACTCCAACCCTAACCCTCCTGTTTACTTCAGCAGGGAGGATCAGGGAACCTTCTCCCAGCTGCCCCTCAGCTCAGGTGGAGCACTGAGGTGCAGCAGGGTGAGATGGCAGCAAAGATCTTGTTCATTTTGGGCTGTTTGAAGGTTCTCCAGCCTGACTGGGGGGCCCAGAAAAGGCTCCTGAGGTGGCCTTTACTGACTCCTTCAGGAGGCGAGTCCCTCCACACTGTCCATTGATTTACCCTAACTCCAACCCTAATGCTAACCCTAATGCTAACCCTAACCCTAACTCCAAACCTAACCTTAACCCTAACTCCAACCCTAACCTCAACCCTAACTCCAACCCTAACCCTAACTCCAACCCTAACCCTCCTGTTTACTTCAGCAGGGAGGATCAGGGAACCTTCTCCCAGCTGCCCCTCAGCTCAGGTGGAGCACTGAGGTGCAGCAGGGTGAGATGGCAGCAAAGATCTTGTTCATTTTGGGCTGTTTGAAGGTTCTCCAGCCTGACTGGGGGGCCCAGAAAAGGCTCCTGAGGTGGCCTTTACTGACTCCTTCAGGAGGCGAGTCCCTCCACACTGTCCATTGATTTACCCTAACTCCAACCCTAATGCTAACCCTAATGCTAATGCTAACCCTAATGCTAATGCTAACCCTGATGCTAATGCTAACCTTGATGCTAATGCTAACTGTAACCCTAACTCCTACCCTAATTCTAACCCTAATGCTAATGCTAACCCGAATGCTAATGCTAACCTTGATGCTAATGCTAACCCTAACTCCTACCCTAATGCTAATTCTAACCCGAATGCTAATGCTAACCCGAATGCTAATGCTAACCCTGATGCTAATGCTAACCCTAACCCCAACTCCAACCCTAACCCTAATGCTAACCCTAACCCTAACCCTAACCCTAACCCTAACTCCAAACCTAACCTTAACCCTAACTCCAACCCTAACCCTAACTTCAACCATAACCATAACCCTAACCCTAACCCTAACCCTAATGCTAACCCTAACCCTAACTCCAAACCTAACCTTAACCCTAACTCCAACCCTAACCTCAACCCTAACTCCAACCCTAACCCTAACTTCAACCATAACCATAACCCTAACCCTAACCCTAATGCTAACCCTAACCCTAACCCTAACCCTAACTCCAAACCTAACCTTAACCCTAACTCCAACCCTAACCCTAACTTCAACCATAACCATAACCCTAACCCTAACCCTAACCCTAACCCTAACCCTAACCCTAACCTTAATCCTAACTCCAACCCTAACCCTAACCCTAACTCCAAACCTAACCTTAACCCTAACTCCAACCCTAACCCTAACTTCAACCATAACCATAACCCTAACCCTAACCCTAACCCTAACCCTAATGCTAACCCTAACCCTAACTCCAAACCTAACCTTAACCCTAACTCCAACCCTAACCCTAACTCCAACCCTAACCCTCCTGTTTACTTCAGCAGGGAGGCTCAGGGAACCTTCTCCCAGCTGCCCCTCAGCTCAGGTGGAGCACTGAGGTGCAGCAGGGTGAGATGGCAGCAAAGATCTTGTTCATTTTGGGCTGTTTGAAGGTTCTCCAGCCTGACTGGGGGGCCCAGAAAAGGCTCCTGAGGTGGCCTTTACTGACTCCTTCAGGAGGCGAGTCCCTCCACACTGTCCATTGATTTACCCTAACTCCAACCCTAATGCTAACCCTAATGCTAATGCTAACCCTAATGCTAACCCTAACCCTAACTCCAAACCTAACCCTAACTTCAACCATAACCATAACCCTAACCCTAACCCTAATGCTAACCCTAACCCTAACCCTAACCCTAACCCTAACTCCAAACCTAACCTTAACCCTAACTCCAACCCTAACCCTAACTTCAACCATAACCATAACCCTAACCCTAACCCTAACCCTAATGCTAACCCTAACCCTAACTCCAAACCTAACCTTAACCCTAACTCCAACCCTAACTCCAACCCTAACTCCAACCCTAACACTAACCCTAATGCTAACCCTAACCCTAACTCCAAACCTAAACTGAACCCTAACTCCAACCCTAACCTTAACCCTAACTCCAACCCTAACCCTAACTTCAACCATAACCCTAACCCTAACTCCCACCCTAACCCTAACTCCAACCCTAACTCCAACCCTAACCCTAACTTCAACCATAACCCTAACCCTAACTCCCACCCTAACCTTAACACTAACCCTAACCCTAATGCTAACCTTAACCCTAACTCCAACCCTAACCCTAACTCTAACCCTAACCCTAATGCTAACCTTAACCCTAACTCCAAACCTAACCTTAACCCTAACTCCAACCCTAACCTCAACCCTAACTCCAACCCTAACCCTAACTCCAACCCTAACCCTCCTGTTTACTTCAGCAGGGAGGCTCAGGGAACCTTCTCCCAGCTGCCCCTCAGCTCAGGTGGAGCACTGAGGTGCAGCAGGGTGAGATGGCAGCAAAGATCTTGTTCATTTTGGGCTGTTTGAAGGTTCTCCAGCCTGACTGGGGGGCCAAGAAAAGGCTCCTGAGGTGGCCTTTACTGACTCCTTCAGGAGGCGAGTCCCTCCACACTGTCCATTGATTTACCCTAACTCCAACCCTAATGCTAACCCTAATGCTAATGCTAACCCTGATGCTAATGCTAACCTTGATGCTAATGCTAACCCTAACCCTAACTCCAAACCTAACCTTAACCCTAACTCCAACCCTAACTCCAACCCTAACCCTAACCCTAACTCCAAACCTAACCTTAACCCTAACTCCAAACCTAACTCGAAACCTAACTCCAACCCTAACTCCAACCCTAACCCTAACCCTAATGCTAACCCTAACCCTAACTCCAAACCTAACCTTAACCCTAACTCCAACCCTAACCTTAACCCTAACTCCAACCCTAACCCTAACCCTAACTCCAAACCTAACCTTAACCCTAACTCCAACCCTAACCCTAACTTCAACCATAACCATAACCCTAACCCTAACCCTAACCCTAATGCTAACCCTAACCCTAACTCCAAACCTAACCTTAACCCTAACTCCAACCCTAACCTCAACCCTAACTCCAACCCTAACCCTAACTTCAACCATAACCATAACCCTAACCCTAACCCTAATGCTAACCCTAACCCTAACCCTAACCCTAACCCTAACTCCAAACCTAACCTTAACCCTAACTCCAACCCTAACCCTAACTTCAACCATAACCATAACCCTAACCCTAACCCTAACGCTAACCCTAACCCTAACCCTAACCCTAACCTTAATCCTAACTCCAACCCTAACCCTAACCCTAACTCCAAACCTAACCTTAACCCTAACTCCAACCCTAACCCTAACTTCAACCATAACCATAACCCTAACCCTAACCCTAACCCTAACCCTAATGCTAACCCTAACCCTAACTCCAAACCTAACCTTAACCCTAACTCCAACCCTAACCCTAACTCCAACCCTAACCCTCCTGTTTACTTCAGCAGGGAGGCTCAGGGAACCTTCTCCCAGCTGCCCCTCAGCTCAGGTGGAGCACTGAGGTGCAGCAGGGTGAGATGGCAGCAAAGATCTTGTTCATTTTGGGCTGTTTGAAGGTTCTCCAGCCTGACTGGGGGGCCCAGAAAAGGCTCCTGAGGTGGCCTTTACTGACTCCTTCAGGAGGCGAGTCCCTCCACACTGTCCATTGATTTACCCTAACTCCAACCCTAATGCTAACCCTAATGCTAATGCTAACCCTAATGCTAACCCTAACCCTAACTCCAAACCTAACCCTAACTTCAACCATAACCATAACCCTAACCCTAACCCTAATGCTAACCCTAACCCTAACCCTAACCCTAACCCTAACTCCAAACCTAACCTTAACCCTAACTCCAACCCTAACCCTAACTTCAACCATAACCATAACCCTAACCCTAACCCTAACCCTAACCCTAATGCTAACCCTAACCCTAACTCCAAACCTAACCTTAACCCTAACTCCAACCCTAACTCCAACCCTAACTCCAACCCTAACCCTAACCCTAATGCTAACCCTAACCCTAACTCCAAACCTGAACTGAACCCTAACTCCAACCCTAACCTTAACCCTAACTCCAACCCTAACCCTAACTTCAACCATAACCCTAACCCTAACTCCCACCCTAACCCTAACTCCAACCCTAACTCCAACCCTAACCCTAACTTCAACCATAACCCTAACCCTAACTCCCACCCTAACCTTAACACTAACCCTAACCCTAATGCTAACCTTAACCCTAACTCCAACCCTAACCCTAACTCTAACCCTAACCCTAATGCTAACCTTAACCCTAACTCCAAACCTAACCTTAACCCTAACTCCAACCCTAACCTCAACCCTAACTCCAACCCTAACCCTAACTCCAACCCTAACCCTCCTGTTTACTTCAGCAGGGAGGCTCAGGGAACCTTCTCCCAGCTGCCCCTCAGCTCAGGTGGAGCACTGAGGTGCAGCAGGGTGAGATGGCAGCAAAGATCTTGTTCATTTTGGGCTGTTTGAAGGTTCTCCAGCCTGACTGGGGGGCCAAGAAAAGGCTCCTGAGGTGGCCTTTACTGACTCCTTCAGGAGGCGAGTCCCTCCACACTGTCCATTGATTTACCCTAACTCCAACCCTAATGCTAACCCTAATGCTAATGCTAACCCTGATGCTAATGCTAACCTTGATGCTAATGCTAACCGTAACCCTAACTCCTACCCTAATTCTAACCCTAATGCTAATGCTAACCCGAATGCTAATGCTAACCTTGATGCTAATGCTAACCCTAACTCCTACCCTAACGCTAATTCTAACCCGAATGCTAATGCTAACCCGAATGCTAATGCTAACCTTGATGCTAATGCTAACCCTAACCCCAACTCCAACCCTAACCCTAACTTCAACCATAACCATAACCCTAACCCTAACCCTAATGCTAACCCTAACCCTAACCCTAACTCCAAACCTAACCTTAACCCTAACTCCAACCCTAACCCTAACTTCAACCATAACCATAACCCTAACCCTAACCCTAACCCTAATGCTAACCCTAACCCTAACCCTAACCCTAACTCCAAACCTAACCTTAACCCTAACTCCAACCCTAACCCTAACTTCAACCATAACCATAACCCTAACCCTAACCCTAACCCTAATGCTAACCCTAACCCTAACTCCAAACCTAACCTTAACCCTAACTCCAACCCTAACTCCAACCCTAACCCTAACCCTAACTCCAAACCTAACCTTAACCCTAACTCCAAACCTAACTCCAAACCTAACTCCAACCCTAACTCCAACCCTAACCCTAACCCTAATGCTAACCCTAACCCTAACTCCAAACCTAACCTTAACCCTAACTCCAACCCTAACCTTAACCCTAACTCCAACCCTAACCCTAACCCTAACTCCAAACCTAACCTTAACCCTAACTCCAACCCTAACCCTAACTTCAACCATAACCATAACCCTAACCCTAACCCTAACCCTAATGCTAACCCTAACCCTAACTCCAAACCTAACCTTAACCCTAACTCCAACCCTAACCTCAACCCTAACTCCAACCCTAACCCTAACTTCAACCATAACCATAACCCTAACCCTAACCCTAACCCTAATGCTAACCCTAACCCTAACCCTAACCCTAACCCTAACCCTAACTCCAAACCTAACCTTAACCCTAACTCCAACCCTAACCCTAACTTCAACCATAACCATAACCCTAACCCTAACCCTAACACTAACCCTAACCCTAACCCTAACCCTAACCTTAATCCTAACTCCAACCCTAACCCTAACCCTAACTCCAAACCTAACCTTAACCCTAACTCCAACCCTAACCCTAACTTCAACCATAACCATAACCCTAACCCTAACCCTAACCCTAACCCTAATGCTAACCCTAACCCTAACTCCAAACCTAACCTTAACCCTAACTCCAACCCTAACCTCAACCCTAACTCCAACCCTAACCCTAACTCCAACCCTAACCCTCCTGTTTACTTCAGCAGGGAGGATCAGGGAACCTTCTCCCAGCTGCCCCTCAGCTCAGGTGGAGCACTGAGGTGCAGCAGGGTGAGATGGCAGCAAAGATCTTGTTCATTTTGGGCTGTTTGAAGGTTCTCCAGCCTGACTGGGGGGCCCAGAAAAGGCTCCTGAGGTGGCCTTTACTGACTCCTTCAGGAGGCGAGTCCCTCCACACTGTCCATTGATTTACCCTAACTCCAACCCTAATGCTAACCCTAATGCTAACCCTAACCCTAACTCCAAACCTAACCTTAACCCTAACTCCAACCCTAACCTCAACCCTAACTCCAACCCTAACCCTAACTCCAACCCTAACCCTCCTGTTTACTTCAGCAGGGAGGATCAGGGAACCTTCTCCCAGCTGCCCCTCAGCTCAGGTGGAGCACTGAGGTGCAGCAGGGTGAGATGGCAGCAAAGATCTTGTTCATTTTGGGCTGTTTGAAGGTTCTCCAGCCTGACTGGGGGGCCCAGAAAAGGCTCCTGAGGTGGCCTTTACTGACTCCTTCAGGAGGCGAGTCCCTCCACACTGTCCATTGATTTACCCTAACTCCAACCCTAATGCTAACCCTAATGCTAATGCTAACCCTAATGCTAATGCTAACCCTGATGCTAATGCTAACCTTGATGCTAATGCTAACTGTAACCCTAACTCCTACCCTAATTCTAACCCTAATGCTAATGCTAACCCGAATGCTAATGCTAACCTTGATGCTAATGCTAACCCTAACTCCTACCCTAATGCTAATTCTAACCCGAATGCTAATGCTAACCCGAATGCTAATGCTAACCCTGATGCTAATGCTAACCCTAACCCCAACTCCAACCCTAACCCTAATGCTAACCCTAACCCTAACCCTAACCCTAACCCTAACTCCAAACCTAACCTTAACCCTAACTCCAACCCTAACCCTAACTTCAACCATAACCATAACCCTAACCCTAACCCTAACCCTAATGCTAACCCTAACCCTAACCCTAACCCTAACCCTAACTCCAAACCTAACCTTAACCCTAACTCCAACCCTAACCCTAACTTCAACCATAACCATAACCCTAACCCTAACCCTAATGCTAACCCTAACCCTAACTCCAAACCTAACCTTAACCCTAACTCCAACCCTAACTCCAACCCTAACCCTAACCCTAACTCCAAACCTAACCTTAACCCTAACTCCAAACCTAACTCGAAACCTAACTCCAACCCTAACTCCAACCCTAACCCTAACCCTAATGCTAACCCTAACCCTAACTCCAAACCTAACCTTAACCCTAACTCCAACCCTAACCCTAACCCTAACTCCAAACCTAACCTTAACCCTAACTCCAACCCTAACCCTAACTTCAACCATAACCATAACCCTAACCCTAACCCTAACCCTAATGCTAACCCTAACCCTAACTCCAAACCTAACCTTAACCCTAACTCCAACCCTAACCTCAACCCTAACTCCAACCCTAACCCTAACTTCAACCATAACCATAACCCTAACCCTAACCCTAATGCTAACCCTAACCCTAACCCTAACCCTAACTCCAAACCTAACCTTAACCCTAACTCCAACCCTAACCCTAACTTCAACCATAACCATAACCCTAACCCTAACCCTAACGCTAACCCTAACCCTAACCCTAACCCTAACCTTAATCCTAACTCCAACCCTAACCCTAACCCTAACTCCAAACCTAACCTTAACCCTAACTCCAACCCTAACCCTAACTTCAACCATAACCATAACCCTAACCCTAACCCTAACCCTAACCCTAATGCTAACCCTAACCCTAACTCCAAACCTAACCTTAACCCTAACTCCAACCCTAACCCTAACTCCAACCCTAACCCTCCTGTTTACTTCAGCAGGGAGGCTCAGGGAACCTTCTCCCAGCTGCCCCTCAGCTCAGGTGGAGCACTGAGGTGCAGCAGGGTGAGATGGCAGCAAAGATCTTGTTCATTTTGGGCTGTTTGAAGGTTCTCCAGCCTGACTGGGGGGCCCAGAAAAGGCTCCTGAGGTGGCCTTTACTGACTCCTTCAGGAGGCGAGTCCCTCCACACTGTCCATTGATTTACCCTAACTCCAACCCTAATGCTAACCCTAATGCTAATGCTAACCCTAATGCTAACCCTAACCCTAACTCCAAACCTAACCCTAACTTCAACCATAACCATAACCCTAACCCTAACCCTAATGCTAACCCTAACCCTAACCCTAACCCTAACCCTAACTCCAAACCTAACCTTAACCCTAACTCCAACCCTAACCCTAACTTCAACCATAACCATAACCCTAACCCTAACCCTAACCCTAATGCTAACCCTAACCCTAACTCCAAACCTAACCTTAACCCTAACTCCAACCCTAACTCCAACCCTAACTCCAACCCTAACACTAACCCTAATGCTAACCCTAACCCTAACTCCAAACCTAAACTGAACCCTAACTCCAACCCTAACCTTAACCCTAACTCCAACCCTAACCCTAACTTCAACCATAACCCTAACCCTAACTCCCACCCTAACCCTAACTCCAACCCTAACTCCAACCCTAACCCTAACTTCAACCATAACCCTAACCCTAACTCCCACCCTAACCTTAACACTAACCCTAACCCTAATGCTAACCTTAACCCTAACTCCAACCCTAACCCTAACTCTAACCCTAACCCTAATGCTAACCTTAACCCTAACTCCAAACCTAACCTTAACCCTAACTCCAACCCTAACCTCAACCCTAACTCCAACCCTAACCCTAACTCCAACCCTAACCCTCCTGTTTACTTCAGCAGGGAGGCTCAGGGAACCTTCTCCCAGCTGCCCCTCAGCTCAGGTGGAGCACTGAGGTGCAGCAGGGTGAGATGGCAGCAAAGATCTTGTTCATTTTGGGCTGTTTGAAGGTTCTCCAGCCTGACTGGGGGGCCAAGAAAAGGCTCCTGAGGTGGCCTTTACTGACTCCTTCAGGAGGCGAGTCCCTCCACACTGTCCATTGATTTACCCTAACTCCAACCCTAATGCTAACCCTAATGCTAATGCTAACCCTGATGCTAATGCTAACCTTGATGCTAATGCTAACCCTAACCCTAACTCCAAACCTAACCTTAACCCTAACTCCAACCCTAACTCCAACCCTAACCCTAACCCTAACTCCAAACCTAACCTTAACCCTAACTCCAAACCTAACTCGAAACCTAACTCCAACCCTAACTCCAACCCTAACCCTAACCCTAATGCTAACCCTAACCCTAACTCCAAACCTAACCTTAACCCTAACTCCAACCCTAACCTTAACCCTAACTCCAACCCTAACCCTAACCCTAACTCCAAACCTAACCTTAACCCTAACTCCAACCCTAACCCTAACTTCAACCATAACCATAACCCTAACCCTAACCCTAACCCTAATGCTAACCCTAACCCTAACTCCAAACCTAACCTTAACCCTAACTCCAACCCTAACCTCAACCCTAACTCCAACCCTAACCCTAACTTCAACCATAACCATAACCCTAACCCTAACCCTAATGCTAACCCTAACCCTAACCCTAACCCTAACCCTAACTCCAAACCTAACCTTAACCCTAACTCCAACCCTAACCCTAACTTCAACCATAACCATAACCCTAACCCTAACCCTAACGCTAACCCTAACCCTAACCCTAACCCTAACCTTAATCCTAACTCCAACCCTAACCCTAACCCTAACTCCAAACCTAACCTTAACCCTAACTCCAACCCTAACCCTAACTTCAACCATAACCATAACCCTAACCCTAACCCTAACCCTAACCCTAATGCTAACCCTAACCCTAACTCCAAACCTAACCTTAACCCTAACTCCAACCCTAACCCTAACTCCAACCCTAACCCTCCTGTTTACTTCAGCAGGGAGGCTCAGGGAACCTTCTCCCAGCTGCCCCTCAGCTCAGGTGGAGCACTGAGGTGCAGCAGGGTGAGATGGCAGCAAAGATCTTGTTCATTTTGGGCTGTTTGAAGGTTCTCCAGCCTGACTGGGGGGCCCAGAAAAGGCTCCTGAGGTGGCCTTTACTGACTCCTTCAGGAGGCGAGTCCCTCCACACTGTCCATTGATTTACCCTAACTCCAACCCTAATGCTAACCCTAATGCTAATGCTAACCCTAATGCTAACCCTAACCCTAACTCCAAACCTAACCCTAACTTCAACCATAACCATAACCCTAACCCTAACCCTAATGCTAACCCTAACCCTAACCCTAACCCTAACCCTAACTCCAAACCTAACCTTAACCCTAACTCCAACCCTAACCCTAACTTCAACCATAACCATAACCCTAACCCTAACCCTAACCCTAACCCTAATGCTAACCCTAACCCTAACTCCAAACCTAACCTTAACCCTAACTCCAACCCTAACTCCAACCCTAACTCCAACCCTAACCCTAACCCTAATGCTAACCCTAACCCTAACTCCAAACCTGAACTGAACCCTAACTCCAACCCTAACCTTAACCCTAACTCCAACCCTAACCCTAACTTCAACCATAACCCTAACCCTAACTCCCACCCTAACCCTAACTCCAACCCTAACTCCAACCCTAACCCTAACTTCAACCATAACCCTAACCCTAACTCCCACCCTAACCTTAACACTAACCCTAACCCTAATGCTAACCTTAACCCTAACTCCAACCCTAACCCTAACTCTAACCCTAACCCTAATGCTAACCTTAACCCTAACTCCAAACCTAACCTTAACCCTAACTCCAACCCTAACCTCAACCCTAACTCCAACCCTAACCCTAACTCCAACCCTAACCCTCCTGTTTACTTCAGCAGGGAGGCTCAGGGAACCTTCTCCCAGCTGCCCCTCAGCTCAGGTGGAGCACTGAGGTGCAGCAGGGTGAGATGGCAGCAAAGATCTTGTTCATTTTGGGCTGTTTGAAGGTTCTCCAGCCTGACTGGGGGGCCAAGAAAAGGCTCCTGAGGTGGCCTTTACTGACTCCTTCAGGAGGCGAGTCCCTCCACACTGTCCATTGATTTACCCTAACTCCAACCCTAATGCTAACCCTAATGCTAATGCTAACCCTGATGCTAATGCTAACCTTGATGCTAATGCTAACCGTAACCCTAACTCCTACCCTAATTCTAACCCTAATGCTAATGCTAACCCGAATGCTAATGCTAACCTTGATGCTAATGCTAACCCTAACTCCTACCCTAACGCTAATTCTAACCCGAATGCTAATGCTAACCCGAATGCTAATGCTAACCTTGATGCTAATGCTAACCCTAACCCCAACTCCAACCCTAACCCTAACTTCAACCATAACCATAACCCTAACCCTAACCCTAATGCTAACCCTAACCCTAACCCTAACTCCAAACCTAACCTTAACCCTAACTCCAACCCTAACCCTAACTTCAACCATAACCATAACCCTAACCCTAACCCTAACCCTAATGCTAACCCTAACCCTAACCCTAACCCTAACTCCAAACCTAACCTTAACCCTAACTCCAACCCTAACCCTAACTTCAACCATAACCATAACCCTAACCCTAACCCTAACCCTAATGCTAACCCTAACCCTAACTCCAAACCTAACCTTAACCCTAACTCCAACCCTAACTCCAACCCTAACCCTAACCCTAACTCCAAACCTAACCTTAACCCTAACTCCAAACCTAACTCCAAACCTAACTCCAACCCTAACTCCAACCCTAACCCTAACCCTAATGCTAACCCTAACCCTAACTCCAAACCTAACCTTAACCCTAACTCCAACCCTAACCTTAACCCTAACTCCAACCCTAACCCTAACCCTAACTCCAAACCTAACCTTAACCCTAACTCCAACCCTAACCCTAACTTCAACCATAACCATAACCCTAACCCTAACCCTAACCCTAATGCTAACCCTAACCCTAACTCCAAACCTAACCTTAACCCTAACTCCAACCCTAACCTCAACCCTAACTCCAACCCTAACCCTAACTTCAACCATAACCATAACCCTAACCCTAACCCTAACCCTAATGCTAACCCTAACCCTAACCCTAACCCTAACCCTAACTCCAAACCTAACCTTAACCCTAACTCCAACCCTAACCCTAACTTCAACCATAACCATAACCCTAACCCTAACCCTAACGCTAACCCTAACCCTAACCCTAACCCTAACCTTAATCCTAACTCCAACCCTAACCCTAACCCTAACTCCAAACCTAACCTTAACCCTAACTCCAACCCTAACCCTAACTTCAACCATAACCATAACCCTAACCCTAACCCTAACCCTAACCCTAATGCTAACCCTAACCCTAACTCCAAACCTAACCTTAACCCTAACTCCAACCCTAACCTCAACCCTAACTCCAACCCTAACCCTAACTCCAACCCTAACCCTCCTGTTTACTTCAGCAGGGAGGATCAGGGAACCTTCTCCCAGCTGCCCCTCAGCTCAGGTGGAGCACTGAGGTGCAGCAGGGTGAGATGGCAGCAAAGATCTTGTTCATTTTGGGCTGTTTGAAGGTTCTCCAGCCTGACTGGGGGGCCAAGAAAAGGCTCCTGAGGTGGCCTTTACTGACTCCTTCAGGAGGCGAGTCCCTCCACACTGTCCATTGATTTACCCTAACTCCAACCCTAATGCTAACCCTAATGCTAATGCTAACCCTGATGCTAATGCTAACCTTGATGCTAATGCTAACCCTAACTCCTACCCTAACGCTAATTCTAACCCGAATGCTAATGCTAACCCGAATGCTAATGCTAACCTTGATGCTAATGCTAACCCTAACCCCAACTCCAACCCTAACCCTAACTTCAACCATAACCATAACCCTAACCCTAACCCTAATGCTAACCCTAACCCTAACCCTAACTCCAAACCTAACCTTAACCCTAACTCCAACCCTAACCCTAACTTCAACCATAACCATAACCCTAACCCTAACCCTAACCCTAATGCTAACCCTAACCCTAACTTCAACCATAACCATAACCCTAACCCTAACCCTAACCCTAATGCTAACCCTAACCCTAACTCCAAACCTAACCTTAACCCTAACTCCAACCCTAACTCCAACCCTAACCCTAACCCTAACTCCAAACCTAACCTTAACCCTAACTCCAAACCTAACTCCAAACCTAACTCCAACCCTAACTCCAACCCTAACCCTAACCCTAATGCTAACCCTAACCCTAACTCCAAACCTAACCTTAACCCTAACTCCAACCCTAACCTTAACCCTAACTCCAACCCTAACCCTAACCCTAACTCCAAACCTAACCTTAACCCTAACTCCAACCCTAACCCTAACTTCAACCATAACCATAACCCTAACCCTAACCCTAACCCTAATGCTAACCCTAACCCTAACTCCAAACCTAACCTTAACCCTAACTCCAACCCTAACCTCAACCCTAACTCCAACCCTAACCCTAACTTCAACCATAACCATAACCCTAACCCTAACCCTAACCCTAATGCTAACCCTAACCCTAACCCTAACCCTAACCCTAACCCTAACTCCAAACCTAACCTTAACCCTAACTCCAACCCTAACCCTAACTTCAACCATAACCATAACCCTAACCCTAACCCTAACGCTAACCCTAACCCTAACCCTAACCCTAACCTTAATCCTAACTCCAACCCTAACCCTAACCCTAACTCCAAACCTAACCTTAACCCTAACTCCAACCCTAACCCTAACTTCAACCATAACCATAACCCTAACCCTAACCCTAACCCTAACCCTAATGCTAACCCTAACCCTAACTCCAAACCTAACCTTAACCCTAACTCCAACCCTAACCTCAACCCTAACTCCAACCCTAACCCTAACTCCAACCCTAACCCTCCTGTTTACTTCAGCAGGGAGGATCAGGGAACCTTCTCCCAGCTGCCCCTCAGCTCAGGTGGAGCACTGAGGTGCAGCAGGGTGAGATGGCAGCAAAGATCTTGTTCATTTTGGGCTGTTTGAAGGTTCTCCAGCCTGACTGGGGGGCCAAGAAAAGGCTCCTGAGGTGGCCTTTACTGACTCCTTCAGGAGGCGAGTCCCTCCACACTGTCCATTGATTTACCCTAACTCCAACCCTAATGCTAACCCTAATGCTAATGCTAACCCTGATGCTAATGCTAACCTTGATGCTAATGCTAACCCTAACTCCTACCCTAATGCTAATTCTAACCCGAATGCTAATGCTAACCCGAATGCTAATGCTAACCTTGATGCTAATGCTAACCCTAACCCCAACTCCAACCCTAACCCTAACTTCAACCATAACCATAACCCTAACCCTAACCCTAACCCTAATGCTAACCCTAACCCTAACCCTAACCCTAACTCCAAACCTAACCTTAACCCTAACTCCAACCCTAACCCTAACTTCAACCATAACCATAACCCTAACCCTAACCCTAACCCTAATGCTAACCCTAACCCTAACCCTAACCCTAACCCTAACTCCAAACCTAACCTTAACCCTAACTCCAACCCTAACCCTAACTTCAACCATAACCATAACCCTAACCCTAACCCTAATGCTAACCCTAACCCTAACTCCAAACCTAACCTTAACCCTAACTCCAACCCTAACCTCAACCCTAACTCCAACCCTAACCCTAACTTCAACCATAACCATAACCCTAACCCTAACCCTAATGCTAACCCTAACCCTAACCCTAACCCTAACCCTAACTCCAAACCTAACCTTAACCCTAACTCCAACCCTAACCCTAACTTCAACCATAACCATAACCCTAACCCTAACCCTAACGCTAACCCTAACCCTAACCCTAACCTTAATCCTAACTCCAACCCTAACCCTAACCCTAACTCCAAACCTAACCTTAACCCTAACTCCAACCCTAACCCTAACTTCAACCATAACCATAACCCTAACCCTAACCCTAACCCTAACCCTAATGCTAACCCTAACCCTAACTCCAAACCTAACCTTAACCCTAACTCCAACCCTAACCTCAACCCTAACTCCAACCCTAACCCTAACTCCAACCCTAACCCTCCTGTTTACTTCAGCAGGGAGGATCAGGGAACCTTCTCCCAGCTGCCCCTCAGCTCAGGTGGAGCACTGAGGTGCAGCAGGGTGAGATGGCAGCAAAGATCTTGTTCATTTTGGGCTGTTTGAAGGTTCTCCAGCCTGACTGGGGGGCCAAGAAAAGGCTCCTGAGGTGGCCTTTACTGACTCCTTCAGGAGGCGAGTCCCTCCACACTGTCCATTGATTTACCCTAACTCCAACCCTAATGCTAACCCTAATGCTAATGCTAACCCTAATGCTAATGCTAACCCTGATGCTAATGCTAACCTTGATGCTAATGCTAACTGTAACCCTAACTCCTACCCTAATTCTAACCCTAATGCTAATGCTAACCCGAATGCTAATGCTAACCTTGATGCTAATGCTAACCCTAACTCCTACCCTAATGCTAATTCTAACCCGAATGCTAATGCTAACCCGAATGCTAATGCTAACCTTGATGCTAATGCTAACCCTAACCCCAACTCCAACCCTAACCCTAATGCTAACCCTAACCCTAACCCTAACCCTAACCCTAACTCCAAACCTAACCTTAACCCTAACTCCAACCCTAACCCTAACTTCAACCATAACCATAACCCTAACCCTAACCCTAACCCTAATGCTAACCCTAACCCTAACTCCAAACCTAACCTTAACCCTAACTCCAACCCTAACTCCAAACCTAACCTTAACCCTAACTCCAACCCTAACCCTAACTTCAACCATAACCATAACCCTAACCCTAACCCTAACGCTAACCCTAACCCTAACCCTAACCCTAACCCTAACCTTAACCCTAACTCCAACCCTAACCCTAACCCTAACTCCAAACCTAACCTTAACCCTAACTCCAACCCTAACCTCAACCCTAACTCCAACCCTAACCCTAACTCCAACCCTAACCCTCCTGTTTACTTCAGCAGGGAGGATCAGGGAACCTTCTCCCAGCTGCCCCTCAGCTCAGGTGGAGCACTGAGGTGCAGCAGGGTGAGATGGCAGCAAAGATCTTGTTCATTTTGGGCTGTTTGAAGGTTCTCCAGCCTGACTGGGGGGCCAAGAAAAGGCTCCTGAGGTGGCCTTTACTGACTCCTTCAGGAGGCGAGTCCCTCCACACTGTCCATTGATTTACCCTAACTCCAACCCTAATGCTAACCCTAATGCTAATGCTAACCCTAATGCTAATGCTAACCCTGATGCTAATGCTAACCTTGATGCTAATGCTAACTGTAACCCTAACTCCTACCCTAATTCTAACCCTAATGCTAATGCTAACCCGAATGCTAATGCTAACCTTGATGCTAATGCTAACCCTAACTCCTACCCTAATGCTAATTCTAACCCGAATGCTAATGCTAACCCGAATGCTAATGCTAACCCGAATGCTAATGCTAACCTTGATGCTAATGCTAACCCTAACCCCAACTCCAACCCTAACCCTAATGCTAACCCTAACCCTAACCCTAACCCTAACCCTAACCCTAACCCTAACTCCAAACCTAACCTTAACCCTAACTCCAACCCTAACCCTAACTTCAACCATAACCATAACCCTAACCCTAACCCTAACCCTAACCCTAACCCTAATGCTAACCCTAACCCTAACTCCAAACCTAACCTTAACCCTAACTCCAACCCTAACTCCAAACCTAACCTTAACCCTAACTCCAACCCTAACCCTAACTTCAACCATAACCATAACCCTAACCCTAACCCTAACGCTAACCCTAACCCTAACCCTAACCCTAACCCTAAGCTTAACCCTAACTCCAACCCTAACCCTAACCCTAACTCCAAACCTAACCTTAACCCTAACTCCAACCCTAACCCTAACTTCAACCATAACCATAACCCTAACCCTAACCCTAACCCTAATGCTAACCCTAACCCTAACTCCAAACCTAACCTTAACCCTAACTCCAACCCTAACCTCAACCCTAACTCCAACCCTAACCCTAACTTCAACCATAACCATAACCCTAACCCTAACCCTAACCCTAATGCTAACCCTAACCCTAACCCTAACTCCAAACCTAACCTTAACCCTAACTCCAACCCTAACCCTAACTTCAACCATAACCATAACCCTAACCCTAACCCTAACCCTAACTCCAAACCTAACCTTAACCCTAACTCCAACCCTAACTCCAAACCTAACCCTAACTTCAACCATAACCATAACCCTAACCCTAACCCTAATGCTAACCCTAACCCTAACCCTAACCCTAACTCCAAACCTAACCTTAACCCTAACTCCAACCCTAACCCTAACTCCAACCCTAACCCTCCTGTTTACTTCAGCAGGGAGGATCAGGGAACCTTCTCCCAGCTGCCCCTCAGCTCAGGTGGAGCACTGAGGTGCAGCAGGGTGAGATGGCAGCAAAGATCTTGTTCATTTTGGGCTGTTTGAAGGTTCTCCAGCCTGACTGGGGGGCCAAGAAAAGGCTCCTGAGGTGGCCTTTACTGACTCCTTCAGGAGGCGAGTCCCTCCACACTGTCCATTGATTTACCCTAACTCCAACCCTAATGCTAACCCTAATGCTAATGCTAACCCTAATGCTAATGCTAACTGTAACCCTAACTCCTACCCTAATTCTAACCCTAATGCTAATGCTAACCCGAATGCTAATGCTAACCTTGATGCTAATGCTAACCCTAACTCCTACCCTAATGCTAATTCTAACCCGAATGCTAATGCTAACCCGAATGCTAATGCTAACCTTGATGCTAATGCTAACCCTAACCCCAACTCCAACCCTAACCCTAATGCTAACCCTAACCCTAACCCTAACCCTAACTCCAAACCTAACCTTAACCCTAACTCCAACCCTAACCCTAACTTCAACCATAACCATAACCCTAACCCTAACCCTAACCCTAACCCTAATGCTAACCCTAACCCTAACTCCAAACCTAACCTTAACCCTAACTCCAACCCTAACTCCAAACCTAACCTTAACCCTAACTCCAACCCTAACCCTAACTTCAACCATAACCATAACCCTAACCCTAACCCTAACCCTAACGCTAACCCTAACCCTAACCCTAATCCTAACCCTAACCTTAACCCTAACTCCAACCCTAACCCTAACCCTAACTCCAAACCTAACCTTAACCCTAACTCCAACCCTAACCCTAACTTCAACCATAACCATAACCCTAACCCTAACCCTAACCCTAATGCTAACCCTAACCCTAACTCCAAACCTAACCTTAACCCTAACTCCAACCCTAACCTCAACCCTAACTCCAACCCTAACCCTAACTTCAACCATAACCATAACCCTAACCCTAACCCTAACCCTAATGCTAACCCTAACCCTAACCCTAACCCTAACCCTAACTCCAAACCTAACCTTAACCCTAACTCCAACCCTAACCCTAACTTCAACCATAACCATAACCCTAACCCTAACCCTAACCCTAACCCTAACTCCAAACCTAACCTTAACCCTAACTCCAACCCTAACTCCAAACCTAACCTTAACCCTAACTCCAACCCTAACCCTAACTTCAACCATAACCATAACCCTAACCCTAACCCTAACGCTAACCCTAACCCTAACCCTAACCCTAACCTTAACCCTAACTCCAACCCTAACCCTAACCCTAACTCCAAACCTAACCTTAACCCTAACTCCAACCCTAACCCTAACTTCAACCATAACCATAACCCTAACCCTAACCCTAATGCTAACCCTAACCCTAACTCCAAACCTAACCTTAACCCTAACTCCAACCCTAACCTCAACCCTAACTCCAACCCTAACCCTAACTTCAACCATAACCATAACCCTAACCCTAACCCTAATGCTAACCCTAACCCTAACCCTAACCCTAACCCTAACTCCAAACCTAACCTTAACCCTAACTCCAACCCTAACCCTAACTTCAACCATAACCCTAACCCTAACCCTAACCCTAACCCTAATGCTAACCCTAATCCTAACCCTAACTCCAAACCTAACCTTAACCCTAACTCCAACCCTAACTCCAAACCTAACCTTAACCCTAACTCCAACCCTAACCCTAACTTCAACCATAACCATAACCCTAACCCTAACCCTAACCCTAATGCTAACCCTAACCCTAACCCTAACCCTAACTCCAAACCTAACCTTAACCCTAACTCCAACCCTAACCCTAACTTCAACCATAACCATAACCCTAACCCTAACCCTAATGCTAACCCTAACCCTAACCCTAACCCTAACCTTAACCCTAACTCCAACCCTAACCCTAACCCTAACTCCAAACCTAACCTTAACCCTAACTCCAACCCTAACCCTAACTTCAACCATAACCATAACCCTAACCCTAACCCTAACCCTAACCCTAACCCTAATGCTAACCCTAACCCTAACTCCAAACCTAACCTTAACCCTAACTCCAACCCTAACCTCAACCCTAACTCCAACCCTAACCCTAACTCCAACCCTAACCTCAACCCTAACTCCAACCCTAACCCTAACTTCAACCATAACCATAACCCTAACCCTAACCCTAACGCTAACCCTAACCCTAACCCTAACCCTAACCTTAATCCTAACTCCAACCCTAACCCTAACCCTAACTCCAAACCTAACCTTAACCCTAACTCCAACCCTAACCCTAACTTCAACCATAACCATAACCCTAACCCTAACCCTAACCCTAACCTTAACCCTAACTCCAACCCTAACCCTAACCCTAACTCCAACCCTAACCTCAACCCTAACTCCAACCCTAACCCTAACTCCAACCCTAACCCTCCTGTTTACTTCAGCAGGGAGGATCAGGGAACCTTCTCCCAGCTGCCCCTCAGCTCAGGTGGAGCACTGAGGTGCAGCAGGGTGAGATGGCAGCAAAGATCTTGTTCATTTTGGGCTGTTTGAAGGTTCTCCAGCCTGACTGGGGGGCCAAGAAAAGGCTCCTGAGGTGGCCTTTACTGACTCCTTCAGGAGGCGAGTCCCTCCACACTGTCCATTGATTTACCCTAACTCCAACCCTAATGCTAACCCTAATGCTAATGCTAATCCTAATGCTAATGCTAACCCTGATGCTAATGCTAACCTTGATGCTAATGCTAACTGTAACCCTAACTCCTACCCTAATTCTAACCCTAATGCTAATGCTAACCCGAATGCTAATGCTAACCTTGATGCTAATGCTAACCCTAACTCCTACCCTAATGCTAATTCTAACCCGAATGCTAATGCTAACCCGAATGCTAATGCTAACCTTGATGCTAATGCTAACCCTAACCCCAACTCCAACCCTAACCCTAATGCTAACCCTAACCCTAACCCTAACCCTAACCCTAACCCTAACTCCAAACCTAACCTTAACCCTAACTCCAACCCTAACCCTAACTTCAACCATAACCATAACCCTAACCCTAACCCTAACCCTAACCCTAACCCTAATGCTAACCCTAACCCTAACTCCAAACCTAACCTTAACCCTAACTCCAACCCTAACTCCAAACCTAACCTTAACCCTAACTCCAACCCTAACCCTAACTTCAACCATAACCATAACCCTAACCCTAACCCTAACGCTAACCCTAACCCTAACCCTAACCCTAACCCTAACCTTAACCCTAACTCCAACCCTAACCCTAACCCTAACTCCAAACCTAACCTTAACCCTAACTCCAACCCTAACCCTAACTTCAACCATAACCATAACCCTAACCCTAACCCTAACCCTAATGCTAACCCTAACCCTAACTCCAAACCTAACCTTAACCCTAACTCCAACCCTAACCTCAACCCTAACTCCAACCCTAACCCTAACTTCAACCATAACCATAACCCTAACCCTAACCCTAACCCTAATGCTAACCCTAACCCTAACCCTAACCCTAACTCCAAACCTAACCTTAACCCTAACTCCAACCCTAACCCTAACTTCAACCATAACCATAACCCTAACCCTAACCCTAACCCTAACTCCAAACCTAACCTTAACCCTAACTCCAACCCTAACTCCAAACCTAACCCTAACTTCAACCATAACCATAACCCTAACCCTAACCCTAATGCTAACCCTAACCCTAACCCTAACTCCAAACCTAACCTTAACCCTAACTCCAACCCTAACCCTAACTCCAACCCTAACCCTCCTGTTTACTTCAGCAGGGAGGATCAGGGAACCTTCTCCCAGCTGCCCCTCAGCTCAGGTGGAGCACTGAGGTGCAGCAGGGTGAGATGGCAGCAAAGATCTTGTTCATTTTGGGCTGTTTGAAGGTTCTCCAGCCTGACTGGGGGGCCAAGAAAAGGCTCCTGAGGTGGCCTTTACTGACTCCTTCAGGAGGCGAGTCCCTCCACACTGTCCATTGATTTACCCTAACTCCAACCCTAATGCTAACCCTAATGCTAATGCTAACCCTAATGCTAATGCTAACCCTGATGCTAATGCTAACCTTGATGCTAATGCTAACTGTAACCCTAACTCCTACCCTAATTCTAACCCTAATGCTAATGCTAACCCGAATGCTAATGCTAACCTTGATGCTAATGCTAACCCTAACTCCTACCCTAATGCTAATTCTAACCCGAATGCTAATGCTAACCCGAATGCTAATGCTAACCTTGATGCTAATGCTAACCCTAACCCCAACTCCAACCCTAACCCTAATGCTAACCCTAACCCTAACCCTAACCCTAACTCCAAACCTAACCTTAACCCTAACTCCAACCCTAACCCTAACTTCAACCATAACCATAACCCTAACCCTAACCCTAACCCTAACCCTAATGCTAACCCTAACCCTAACTCCAAACCTAACCTTAACCCTAACTCCAACCCTAACTCCAAACCTAACCTTAACCCTAACTCCAACCCTAACCCTAACTTCAACCATAACCATAACCCTAACCCTAACCCTAACCCTAACGCTAACCCTAACCCTAACCCTAATCCTAACCCTAACCTTAACCCTAACTCCAACCCTAACCCTAACCCTAACTCCAAACCTAACCTTAACCCTAACTCCAACCCTAACCCTAACTTCAACCATAACCATAACCCTAACCCTAACCCTAACCCTAATGCTAACCCTAACCCTAACTCCAAACCTAACCTTAACCCTAACTCCAACCCTAACCTCAACCCTAACTCCAACCCTAACCCTAACTTCAACCATAACCATAACCCTAACCCTAACCCTAACCCTAATGCTAACCCTAACCCTAACCCTAACCCTAACCCTAACTCCAAACCTAACCTTAACCCTAACTCCAACCCTAACCCTAACTTCAACCATAACCATAACCCTAACCCTAACCCTAACCCTAACCCTAACTCCAAACCTAACCTTAACCCTAACTCCAACCCTAACTCCAAACCTAACCTTAACCCTAACTCCAACCCTAACCCTAACTTCAACCATAACCATAACCCTAACCCTAACCCTAACGCTAACCCTAACCCTAACCCTAACCCTAACCTTAACCCTAACTCCAACCCTAACCCTAACCCTAACTCCAAACCTAACCTTAACCCTAACTCCAACCCTAACCCTAACTTCAACCATAACCATAACCCTAACCCTAACCCTAATGCTAACCCTAACCCTAACTCCAAACCTAACCTTAACCCTAACTCCAACCCTAACCTCAACCCTAACTCCAACCCTAACCCTAACTTCAACCATAACCATAACCCTAACCCTAACCCTAATGCTAACCCTAACCCTAACCCTAACCCTAACCCTAACTCCAAACCTAACCTTAACCCTAACTCCAACCCTAACCCTAACTTCAACCATAACCCTAACCCTAACCCTAACCCTAACCCTAACCCTAATGCTAACCCTAATCCTAACCCTAACTCCAAACCTAACCTTAACCCTAACTCCAACCCTAACTCCAAACCTAACCTTAACCCTAACTCCAACCCTAACCCTAACTTCAACCATAACCATAACCCTAACCCTAACCCTAACCCTAATGCTAACCCTAACCCTAACCCTAACCCTAACTCCAAACCTAACCTTAACCCTAACTCCAACCCTAACCCTAACTTCAACCATAACCATAACCCTAACCCTAACCCTAATGCTAACCCTAACCCTAACCCTAACCCTAACCTTAACCCTAACTCCAACCCTAACCCTAACCCTAACTCCAAACCTAACCTTAACCCTAACTCCAACCCTAACCCTAACTTCAACCATAACCATAACCCTAACCCTAACCCTAACCCTAACCCTAACCCTAATGCTAACCCTAACCCTAACTCCAAACCTAACCTTAACCCTAACTCCAACCCTAACCTCAACCCTAACTCCAACCCTAACCCTAACTCCAACCCTAACCTCAACCCTAACTCCAACCCTAACCCTAACTTCAACCATAACCATAACCCTAACCCTAACCCTAACGCTAACCCTAACCCTAACCCTAACCCTAACCTTAATCCTAACTCCAACCCTAACCCTAACCCTAACTCCAAACCTAACCTTAACCCTAACTCCAACCCTAACCCTAACTTCAACCATAACCATAACCCTAACCCTAACCCTAACCCTAACCCTAATGCTAACCCTAACCCTAACTCCAAACCTAACCTTAACCCTAACTCCAACCCTAACCTCAACCCTAACTCCAACCCTAACCCTAACTCCAACCCTAACCCTCCTGTTTACTTCAGCAGGGAGGATCAGGGAACCTTCTCCCAGCTGCCCCTCAGCTCAGGTGGAGCACTGAGGTGCAGCAGGGTGAGATGGCAGCAAAGATCTTGTTCATTTTGGGCTGTTTGAAGGTTCTCCAGCCTGACTGGGGGGCCAAGAAAAGGCTCCTGAGGTGGCCTTTACTGACTCCTTCAGGAGGCGAGTCCCTCCACACTGTCCATTGATTTACCCTAACTCCAACCCTAATGCTAACCCTAATGCTAATGCTAACCCTAATGCTAATGCTAACCCTGATGCTAATGCTAACCTTGATGCTAATGCTAACTGTAACCCTAACTCCTACCCTAATTCTAACCCTAATGCTAATGCTAACCCGAATGCTAATGCTAACCTTGATGCTAATGCTAACCCTAACTCCTACCCTAATGCTAATTCTAACCCGAATGCTAATGCTAACCCGAATGCTAATGCTAACCTTGATGCTAATGCTAACCCTAACCCCAACTCCAACCCTAACCCTAATGCTAACCCTAACCCTAACCCTAACCCTAATGCTAACCCTAACCCTAACTCCAAACCTAACCTTAACCCTAACTCCAACCCTAACTCCAAACCTAACCTTAACCCTAACTCCAACCCTAACCCTAACTTCAACCATAACCATAACCATAACCCTAACCCTAACCCTAACGCTAACCCTAACCCTAACCCTAACCCTAACCCTAACCTTAACCCTAACTCCAACCCTAACCCTAACCCTAACTCCAAACCTAACCTTAACCCTAACTCCAACCCTAACCCTAACTTCAACCATAACCATAACCCTAACCCTAACCCTAACCCTAATGCTAACCCTAACCCTAACTCCAAACCTAACCTTAACCCTAACTCCAACCCTAACCTCAACCCTAACCCTAACTTCAACCATAACCATAACCCTAACCCTAACCCTAACCCTAATGCTAACCCTAACCCTAACCCTAACCCTAACTCCAAACCTAACCTTAACCCTAACTCCAACCCTAACTCCAAACCTAACCCTAACTTCAACCATAACCATAACCCTAACCCTAACCCTAATGCTAACCCTAACCCTAACCCTAACCCTAACTCCAAACCTAACCTTAACCCTAACTCCAACCCTAACCCTAACTCCAACCCTAACCCTCCTGTTTACTTCAGCAGGGAGGATCAGGGAACCTTCTCCCAGCTGCCCCTCAGCTCAGGTGGAGCACTGAGGTGCAGCAGGGTGAGATGGCAGCAAAGATCTTGTTCATTTTGGGCTGTTTGAAGGTTCTCCAGCCTGACTGGGGGGCCAAGAAAAGGCTCCTGAGGTGGCCTTTACTGACTCCTTCAGGAGGCGAGTCCCTCCACACTGTCCATTGATTTACCCTAACTCCAACCCTAATGCTAACCCTAATGCTAATGCTAACCCTAATGCTAATGCTAACCTTGATGCTAATGCTAACTGTAACCCTAACTCCTACCCTAATTCTAACCCTAATGCTAATGCTAACCCGAATGCTAATGCTAACCTTGATGCTAATGCTAACCCTAACTCCTACCCTAATGCTAATTCTAACCCGAATGCTAATGCTAACCCGAATGCTAATGCTAACCTTGATGCTAATGCTAACCCTAACCCCAACTCCAACCCTAACCCTAATGCTAACCCTAACCCTAACCCTAACCCTAACTCCAAACCTAACCTTAACCCTAACTCCAACCCTAACCCTAACTTCAACCATAACCATAACCCTAACCCTAACCCTAACCCTAACCCTAATGCTAACCCTAACCCTAACTCCAAACCTAACCTTAACCCTAACTCCAACCCTAACTCCAAACCTAACCTTAACCCTAACTCCAACCCTAACCCTAACTTCAACCATAACCATAACCCTAACCCTAACCCTAACCCTAACGCTAACCCTAACCCTAACCCTAATCCTAACCCTAACCTTAACCCTAACTCCAACCCTAACCCTAACCCTAACTCCAAACCTAACCTTAACCCTAACTCCAACCCTAACCCTAACTTCAACCATAACCATAACCCTAACCCTAACCCTAACCCTAATGCTAACCCTAACCCTAACTCCAAACCTAACCTTAACCCTAACTCCAACCCTAACCTCAACCCTAACTCCAACCCTAACCCTAACTTCAACCATAACCATAACCCTAACCCTAACCCTAACCCTAATGCTAACCCTAACCCTAACCCTAACCCTAACCCTAACTCCAAACCTAACCTTAACCCTAACTCCAACCCTAACCCTAACTTCAACCATAACCATAACCCTAACCCTAACCCTAACCCTAACCCTAACCCTAACTCCAAACCTAACCTTAACCCTAACTCCAACCCTAACTCCAAACCTAACCTTAACCCTAACTCCAACCCTAACCCTAACTTCAACCATAACCATAACCCTAACCCTAACCCTAACGCTAACCCTAACCCTAACCCTAACCCTAACCTTAACCCTAACTCCAACCCTAACCCTAACCCTAACTCCAAACCTAACCTTAACCCTAACTCCAACCCTAACCCTAACTTCAACCATAACCATAACCCTAACCCTAACCCTAATGCTAACCCTAACCCTAACTCCAAACCTAACCTTAACCCTAACTCCAACCCTAACCTCAACCCTAACTCCAACCCTAACCCTAACTTCAACCATAACCATAACCCTAACCCTAACCCTAATGCTAACCCTAACCCTAACCCTAACCCTAACCCTAACTCCAAACCTAACCTTAACCCTAACTCCAACCCTAACCCTAACTTCAACCATAACCCTAACCCTAACCCTAACCCTAACCCTAATGCTAACCCTAATCCTAACCCTAACTCCAAACCTAACCTTAACCCTAACTCCAACCCTAACTCCAAACCTAACCTTAACCCTAACTCCAACCCTAACCCTAACTTCAACCATAACCATAACCCTAACCCTAACCCTAACCCTAATGCTAACCCTAACCCTAACCCTAACCCTAACTCCAAACCTAACCTTAACCCTAACTCCAACCCTAACCCTAACTTCAACCATAACCATAACCCTAACCCTAACCCTAATGCTAACCCTAACCCTAACCCTAACCCTAACCTTAACCCTAACTCCAACCCTAACCCTAACCCTAACTCCAAACCTAACCTTAACCCTAACTCCAACCCTAACCCTAACTTCAACCATAACCATAACCCTAACCCTAACCCTAACCCTAACCCTAACCCTAATGCTAACCCTAACCCTAACTCCAAACCTAACCTTAACCCTAACTCCAACCCTAACCTCAACCCTAACTCCAACCCTAACCCTAACTCCAACCCTAACCTCAACCCTAACTCCAACCCTAACCCTAACTTCAACCATAACCATAACCCTAACCCTAACCCTAACGCTAACCCTAACCCTAACCCTAACCCTAACCTTAATCCTAACTCCAACCCTAACCCTAACCCTAACTCCAAACCTAACCTTAACCCTAACTCCAACCCTAACCCTAACTTCAACCATAACCATAACCCTAACCCTAACCCTAACCCTAACCTTAACCCTAACTCCAACCCTAACCCTAACCCTAACTCCAACCCTAACCTCAACCCTAACTCCAACCCTAACCCTAACTCCAACCCTAACCCTCCTGTTTACTTCAGCAGGGAGGATCAGGGAACCTTCTCCCAGCTGCCCCTCAGCTCAGGTGGAGCACTGAGGTGCAGCAGGGTGAGATGGCAGCAAAGATCTTGTTCATTTTGGGCTGTTTGAAGGTTCTCCAGCCTGACTGGGGGGCCAAGAAAAGGCTCCTGAGGTGGCCTTTACTGACTCCTTCAGGAGGCGAGTCCCTCCACACTGTCCATTGATTTACCCTAACTCCAACCCTAATGCTAACCCTAATGCTAATGCTAATCCTAATGCTAATGCTAACCCTGATGCTAATGCTAACCTTGATGCTAATGCTAACTGTAACCCTAACTCCTACCCTAATTCTAACCCTAATGCTAATGCTAACCCGAATGCTAATGCTAACCTTGATGCTAATGCTAACCCTAACTCCTACCCTAATGCTAATTCTAACCCGAATGCTAATGCTAACCCGAATGCTAATGCTAACCTTGATGCTAATGCTAACCCTAACCCCAACTCCAACCCTAACCCTAATGCTAACCCTAACCCTAACCCTAACCCTAACCCTAACCCTAACTCCAAACCTAACCTTAACCCTAACTCCAACCCTAACCCTAACTTCAACCATAACCATAACCCTAACCCTAACCCTAACCCTAACCCTAACCCTAATGCTAACCCTAACCCTAACTCCAAACCTAACCTTAACCCTAACTCCAACCCTAACTCCAAACCTAACCCTAACTCCAACCCTAACCCTCCTGTTTACTTCAGCAGGGAGGATCAGGGAACCTTCTCCCAGCTGCCCCTCAGCTCAGGTGGAGCACTGAGGTGCAGCAGGGTGAGATGGCAGCAAAGATCTTGTTCATTTTGGGCTGTTTGAAGGTTCTCCAGCCTGACTGGGGGGCCAAGAAAAGGCTCCTGAGGTGGCCTTTACTGACTCCTTCAGGAGGCGAGTCCCTCCACACTGTCCATTGATTTACCCTAACTCCAACCCTAATGCTAACCCTAATGCTAATGCTAACCCTAATGCTAATGCTAACCCTGATGCTAATGCTAACCTTGATGCTAATGCTAACTGTAACCCTAACTCCTACCCTAATTCTAACCCTAATGCTAATGCTAACCCGAATGCTAATGCTAACCTTGATGCTAATGCTAACCCTAACTCCTACCCTAATGCTAATTCTAACCCGAATGCTAATGCTAACCCGAATGCTAATGCTAACCTTGATGCTAATGCTAACCCTAACCCCAACTCCAACCCTAACCCTAATGCTAACCCTAACCCTAACCCTAACCCTAATGCTAACCCTAACCCTAACTCCAAACCTAACCTTAACCCTAACTCCAACCCTAACTCCAAACCTAACCTTAACCCTAACTCCAACCCTAACCCTAACTTCAACCATAACCATAACCATAACCCTAACCCTAACCCTAACGCTAACCCTAACCCTAACCCTAACCCTAACCCTAACCTTAACCCTAACTCCAACCCTAACCCTAACCCTAACTCCAAACCTAACCTTAACCCTAACTCCAACCCTAACCCTAACTTCAACCATAACCATAACCCTAACCCTAACCCTAACCCTAATGCTAACCCTAACCCTAACTCCAAACCTAACCTTAACCCTAACTCCAACCCTAACCTCAACCCTAACCCTAACTTCAACCATAACCATAACCCTAACCCTAACCCTAACCCTAATGCTAACCCTAACCCTAACCCTAACCCTAACTCCAAACCTAACCTTAACCCTAACTCCAACCCTAACTCCAAACCTAACCCTAACTTCAACCATAACCATAACCCTAACCCTAACCCTAATGCTAACCCTAACCCTAACCCTAACCCTAACTCCAAACCTAACCTTAACCCTAACTCCAACCCTAACCCTAACTCCAACCCTAACCCTCCTGTTTACTTCAGCAGGGAGGATCAGGGAACCTTCTCCCAGCTGCCCCTCAGCTCAGGTGGAGCACTGAGGTGCAGCAGGGTGAGATGGCAGCAAAGATCTTGTTCATTTTGGGCTGTTTGAAGGTTCTCCAGCCTGACTGGGGGGCCAAGAAAAGGCTCCTGAGGTGGCCTTTACTGACTCCTTCAGGAGGCGAGTCCCTCCACACTGTCCATTGATTTACCCTAACTCCAACCCTAATGCTAACCCTAATGCTAATGCTAACCCTAATGCTAATGCTAACCTTGATGCTAATGCTAACTGTAACCCTAACTCCTACCCTAATTCTAACCCTAATGCTAATGCTAACCCGAATGCTAATGCTAACCTTGATGCTAATGCTAACCCTAACTCCTACCCTAATGCTAATTCTAACCCGAATGCTAATGCTAACCCGAATGCTAATGCTAACCTTGATGCTAATGCTAACCCTAACCCCAACTCCAACCCTAACCCTAATGCTAACCCTAACCCTAACCCTAACTCCAAACCTAACCTTAACCCTAACTCCAACCCTAACCCTAACTTCAACCATAACCATAACCCTAACCCTAACCCTAACCCTAACCCTAATGCTAACCCTAACCCTAACTCCAAACCTAACCTTAACCCTAACTCCAACCCTAACTCCAAACCTAACCTTAACCCTAACTCCAACCCTAACCCTAACTTCAACCATAACCATAACCCTAACCCTAACCCTAACCCTAACGCTAACCCTAACCCTAACCCTAATCCTAACCCTAACCTTAACCCTAACTCCAACCCTAACCCTAACCCTAACTCCAAACCTAACCTTAACCCTAACTCCAACCCTAACCCTAACTTCAACCATAACCATAACCCTAACCCTAACCCTAACCCTAATGCTAACCCTAACCCTAACTCCAAACCTAACCTTAACCCTAACTCCAACCCTAACCTCAACCCTAACTCCAACCCTAACCCTAACTTCAACCATAACCATAACCCTAACCCTAACCCTAACCCTAATGCTAACCCTAACCCTAACCCTAACCCTAACCCTAACTCCAAACCTAACCTTAACCCTAACTCCAACCCTAACCCTAACTTCAACCATAACCATAACCCTAACCCTAACCCTAACCCTAACCCTAACCCTAACTCCAAACCTAACCTTAACCCTAACTCCAACCCTAACTCCAAACCTAACCTTAACCCTAACTCCAACCCTAACCCTAACTTCAACCATAACCATAACCCTAACCCTAACCCTAACGCTAACCCTAACCCTAACCCTAACCCTAACCTTAACCCTAACTCCAACCCTAACCCTAACCCTAACTCCAAACCTAACCTTAACCCTAACTCCAACCCTAACCCTAACTTCAACCATAACCATAACCCTAACCCTAACCCTAATGCTAACCCTAACCCTAACTCCAAACCTAACCTTAACCCTAACTCCAACCCTAACCTCAACCCTAACTCCAACCCTAACCCTAACTTCAACCATAACCATAACCCTAACCCTAACCCTAATGCTAACCCTAACCCTAACCCTAACCCTAACCCTAACTCCAAACCTAACCTTAACCCTAACTCCAACCCTAACCCTAACTTCAACCATAACCCTAACCCTAACCCTAACCCTAACCCTAATGCTAACCCTAATCCTAACCCTAACTCCAAACCTAACCTTAACCCTAACTCCAACCCTAACTCCAAACCTAACCTTAACCCTAACTCCAACCCTAACCCTAACTTCAACCATAACCATAACCCTAACCCTAACCCTAACCCTAATGCTAACCCTAACCCTAACCCTAACCCTAACTCCAAACCTAACCTTAACCCTAACTCCAACCCTAACCCTAACTTCAACCATAACCATAACCCTAACCCTAACCCTAATGCTAACCCTAACCCTAACCCTAACCCTAACCTTAACCCTAACTCCAACCCTAACCCTAACCCTAACTCCAAACCTAACCTTAACCCTAACTCCAACCCTAACCCTAACTTCAACCATAACCATAACCCTAACCCTAACCCTAACCCTAACCCTAACCCTAATGCTAACCCTAACCCTAACTCCAAACCTAACCTTAACCCTAACTCCAACCCTAACCTCAACCCTAACTCCAACCCTAACCCTAACTCCAACCCTAACCTCAACCCTAACTCCAACCCTAACCCTAACTTCAACCATAACCATAACCCTAACCCTAACCCTAACGCTAACCCTAACCCTAACCCTAACCCTAACCTTAATCCTAACTCCAACCCTAACCCTAACCCTAACTCCAAACCTAACCTTAACCCTAACTCCAACCCTAACCCTAACTTCAACCATAACCATAACCCTAACCCTAACCCTAACCCTAACCTTAACCCTAACTCCAACCCTAACCCTAACCCTAACTCCAACCCTAACCTCAACCCTAACTCCAACCCTAACCCTAACTCCAACCCTAACCCTCCTGTTTACTTCAGCAGGGAGGATCAGGGAACCTTCTCCCAGCTGCCCCTCAGCTCAGGTGGAGCACTGAGGTGCAGCAGGGTGAGATGGCAGCAAAGATCTTGTTCATTTTGGGCTGTTTGAAGGTTCTCCAGCCTGACTGGGGGGCCAAGAAAAGGCTCCTGAGGTGGCCTTTACTGACTCCTTCAGGAGGCGAGTCCCTCCACACTGTCCATTGATTTACCCTAACTCCAACCCTAATGCTAACCCTAATGCTAATGCTAATCCTAATGCTAATGCTAACCCTGATGCTAATGCTAACCTTGATGCTAATGCTAACTGTAACCCTAACTCCTACCCTAATTCTAACCCTAATGCTAATGCTAACCCGAATGCTAATGCTAACCTTGATGCTAATGCTAACCCTAACTCCTACCCTAATGCTAATTCTAACCCGAATGCTAATGCTAACCCGAATGCTAATGCTAACCTTGATGCTAATGCTAACCCTAACCCCAACTCCAACCCTAACCCTAATGCTAACCCTAACCCTAACCCTAACCCTAACCCTAACCCTAACTCCAAACCTAACCTTAACCCTAACTCCAACCCTAACCCTAACTTCAACCATAACCATAACCCTAACCCTAACCCTAACCCTAACCCTAACCCTAATGCTAACCCTAACCCTAACTCCAAACCTAACCTTAACCCTAACTCCAACCCTAACTCCAAACCTAACCTTAACCCTAACTCCAACCCTAACCCTAACTTCAACCATAACCATAACCCTAACCCTAACCCTAACGCTAACCCTAACCCTAACCCTAACCCTAACCCTAACCTTAACCCTAACTCCAACCCTAACCCTAACCCTAACTCCAAACCTAACCTTAACCCTAACTCCAACCCTAACCCTAACTTCAACCATAACCATAACCCTAACCCTAACCCTAACCCTAATGCTAACCCTAACCCTAACTCCAAACCTAACCTTAACCCTAACTCCAACCCTAACCTCAACCCTAACTCCAACCCTAACCCTAACTTCAACCATAACCATAACCCTAACCCTAACCCTAACCCTAATGCTAACCCTAACCCTAACCCTAACCCTAACTCCAAACCTAACCTTAACCCTAACTCCAACCCTAACCCTAACTTCAACCATAACCATAACCCTAACCCTAACCCTAACCCTAACTCCAAACCTAACCTTAACCCTAACTCCAACCCTAACTCCAAACCTAACCCTAACTTCAACCATAACCATAACCCTAACCCTAACCCTAATGCTAACCCTAACCCTAACCCTAACTCCAAACCTAACCTTAACCCTAACTCCAACCCTAACCCTAACTCCAACCCTAACCCTCCTGTTTACTTCAGCAGGGAGGATCAGGGAACCTTCTCCCAGCTGCCCCTCAGCTCAGGTGGAGCACTGAGGTGCAGCAGGGTGAGATGGCAGCAAAGATCTTGTTCATTTTGGGCTGTTTGAAGGTTCTCCAGCCTGACTGGGGGGCCAAGAAAAGGCTCCTGAGGTGGCCTTTACTGACTCCTTCAGGAGGCGAGTCCCTCCACACTGTCCATTGATTTACCCTAACTCCAACCCTAATGCTAACCCTAATGCTAATGCTAACCCTAATGCTAATGCTAACCCTGATGCTAATGCTAACCTTGATGCTAATGCTAACTGTAACCCTAACTCCTACCCTAATTCTAACCCTAATGCTAATGCTAACCCGAATGCTAATGCTAACCTTGATGCTAATGCTAACCCTAACTCCTACCCTAATGCTAATTCTAACCCGAATGCTAATGCTAACCCGAATGCTAATGCTAACCTTGATGCTAATGCTAACCCTAACCCCAACTCCAACCCTAACCCTAATGCTAACCCTAACCCTAACCCTAACCCTAACTCCAAACCTAACCTTAACCCTAACTCCAACCCTAACCCTAACTTCAACCATAACCATAACCCTAACCCTAACCCTAACCCTAACCCTAATGCTAACCCTAACCCTAACTCCAAACCTAACCTTAACCCTAACTCCAACCCTAACTCCAAACCTAACCTTAACCCTAACTCCAACCCTAACCCTAACTTCAACCATAACCATAACCCTAACCCTAACCCTAACCCTAACGCTAACCCTAACCCTAACCCTAACCCTAATCCTAACCCTAACCTTAACCCTAACTCCAACCCTAACCCTAACCCTAACTCCAAACCTAACCTTAACCCTAACTCCAACCCTAACCCTAACTTCAACCATAACCATAACCCTAACCCTAACCCTAACCCTAATGCTAACCCTAACCCTAACTCCAAACCTAACCTTAACCCTAACTCCAACCCTAACCTCAACCCTAACTCCAACCCTAACCCTAACTTCAACCATAACCATAACCCTAACCCTAACCCTAACCCTAATGCTAACCCTAACCCTAACCCTAACCCTAACCCTAACTCCAAACCTAACCTTAACCCTAACTCCAACCCTAACCCTAACTTCAACCATAACCATAACCCTAACCCTAACCCTAACCCTAACCCTAACTCCAAACCTAACCTTAACCCTAACTCCAACCCTAACTCCAAACCTAACCTTAACCCTAACTCCAACCCTAACCCTAACTTCAACCATAACCATAACCCTAACCCTAACCCTAACGCTAACCCTAACCCTAACCCTAACCCTAACCTTAACCCTAACTCCAACCCTAACCCTAACCCTAACTCCAAACCTAACCTTAACCCTAACTCCAACCCTAACCCTAACTTCAACCATAACCATAACCCTAACCCTAACCCTAATGCTAACCCTAACCCTAACTCCAAACCTAACCTTAACCCTAACTCCAACCCTAACCTCAACCCTAACTCCAACCCTAACCCTAACTTCAACCATAACCATAACCCTAACCCTAACCCTAATGCTAACCCTAACCCTAACCCTAACCCTAACCCTAACTCCAAACCTAACCTTAACCCTAACTCCAACCCTAACCCTAACTTCAACCATAACCCTAACCCTAACCCTAACCCTAACCCTAACCCTAATGCTAACCCTAATCCTAACCCTAACTCCAAACCTAACCTTAACCCTAACTCCAACCCTAACTCCAAACCTAACCTTAACCCTAACTCCAACCCTAACCCTAACTTCAACCATAACCATAACCCTAACCCTAACCCTAACCCTAATGCTAACCCTAACCCTAACCCTAACCCTAACCCTAACTCCAAACCTAACCTTAACCCTAACTCCAACCCTAACCCTAACTTCAACCATAACCATAACCCTAACCCTAACCCTAATGCTAACCCTAACCCTAACCCTAACCCTAACCTTAACCCTAACTCCAACCCTAACCCTAACCCTAACTCCAAACCTAACCTTAACCCTAACTCCAACCCTAACCCTAACTTCAACCATAACCATAACCCTAACCCTAACCCTAACCCTAACCCTAACCCTAATGCTAACCCTAACCCTAACTCCAAACCTAACCTTAACCCTAACTCCAACCCTAACCTCAACCCTAACTCCAACCCTAACCCTAACTCCAACCCTAACCTCAACCCTAACTCCAACCCTAACCCTAACTTCAACCATAACCATAACCCTAACCCTAACCCTAACGCTAACCCTAACCCTAACCCTAACCCTAACCCTAACCTTAATCCTAACTCCAACCCTAACCCTAACCCTAACTCCAAACCTAACCTTAACCCTAACTCCAACCCTAACCCTAACTTCAACCATAACCATAACCCTAACCCTAACCCTAACCCTAACCCTAATGCTAACCCTAACCCTAACTCCAAACCTAACCTTAACCCTAACTCCAACCCTAACCTCAACCCTAACTCCAACCCTAACCCTAACTCCAACCCTAACCCTCCTGTTTACTTCAGCAGGGAGGATCAGGGAACCTTCTCCCAGCTGCCCCTCAGCTCAGGTGGAGCACTGAGGTGCAGCAGGGTGAGATGGCAGCAAAGATCTTGTTCATTTTGGGCTGTTTGAAGGTTCTCCAGCCTGACTGGGGGGCCAAGAAAAGGCTCCTGAGGTGGCCTTTACTGACTCCTTCAGGAGGCGAGTCCCTCCACACTGTCCATTGATTTACCCTAACTCCAACCCTAATGCTAACCCTAATGCTAATGCTAACCCTAATGCTAATGCTAACCCTGATGCTAATGCTAACCTTGATGCTAATGCTAACTGTAACCCTAACTCCTACCCTAATTCTAACCCTAATGCTAATGCTAACCCGAATGCTAATGCTAACCTTGATGCTAATGCTAACCCTAACTCCTACCCTAATGCTAATTCTAACCCGAATGCTAATGCTAACCCGAATGCTAATGCTAACCTTGATGCTAATGCTAACCCTAACCCCAACTCCAACCCTAACCCTAATGCTAACCCTAACCCTAACCCTAACCCTAATGCTAACCCTAACCCTAACTCCAAACCTAACCTTAACCCTAACTCCAACCCTAACTCCAAACCTAACCTTAACCCTAACTCCAACCCTAACCCTAACTTCAACCATAACCATAACCATAACCCTAACCCTAACCCTAACGCTAACCCTAACCCTAACCCTAACCCTAACCTTAACCCTAACTCCAACCCTAACCCTAACCCTAACTCCAAACCTAACCTTAACCCTAACTCCAACCCTAACCCTAACTTCAACCATAACCATAACCCTAACCCTAACCCTAACCCTAATGCTAACCCTAACCCTAACTCCAAACCTAACCTTAACCCTAACTCCAACCCTAACCTCAACCCTAACCCTAACTTCAACCATAACCATAACCCTAACCCTAACCCTAACCCTAATGCTAACCCTAACCCTAACCCTAACCCTAACTCCAAACCTAACCTTAACCCTAACTCCAACCCTAACCCTAACTTCAACCATAACCATAACCCTAACCCTAACCCTAACCCTAACTCCAAACCTAACCTTAACCCTAACTCCAACCCTAACTCCAAACCTAACCCTAACTTCAACCATAACCATAACCCTAACCCTAACCCTAATGCTAACCCTAACCCTAACCCTAACCCTAACTCCAAACCTAACCTTAACCCTAACTCCAACCCTAACCCTAACTCCAACCCTAACCCTCCTGTTTACTTCAGCAGGGAGGATCAGGGAACCTTCTCCCAGCTGCCCCTCAGCTCAGGTGGAGCACTGAGGTGCAGCAGGGTGAGATGGCAGCAAAGATCTTGTTCATTTTGGGCTGTTTGAAGGTTCTCCAGCCTGACTGGGGGGCCAAGAAAAGGCTCCTGAGGTGGCCTTTACTGACTCCTTCAGGAGGCGAGTCCCTCCACACTGTCCATTGATTTACCCTAACTCCAACCCTAATGCTAACCCTAATGCTAATGCTAACCCTAATGCTAATGCTAACCCTGATGCTAATGCTAACCTTGATGCTAATGCTAACTGTAACCCTAACTCCTACCCTAATTCTAACCCTAATGCTAATGCTAACCCGAATGCTAATGCTAACCTTGATGCTAATGCTAACCCTAACTCCTACCCTAATGCTAATTCTAACCCGAATGCTAATGCTAACCCGAATGCTAATGCTAACCTTGATGCTAATGCTAACCCTAACCCCAACTCCAACCCTAACCCTAATGCTAACCCTAACCCTAACCCTAACTCCAAACCTAACCTTAACCCTAACTCCAACCCTAACCCTAACTTCAACCATAACCATAACCCTAACCCTAACCCTAACCCTAACCCTAATGCTAACCCTAACCCTAACTCCAAACCTAACCTTAACCCTAACTCCAACCCTAACTCCAAACCTAACCTTAACCCTAACTCCAACCCTAACCCTAACTTCAACCATAACCATAACCCTAACCCTAACCCTAACCCTAACGCTAACCCTAACCCTAACCCTAATCCTAACCCTAACCTTAACCCTAACTCCAACCCTAACCCTAACCCTAACTCCAAACCTAACCTTAACCCTAACTCCAACCCTAACCCTAACTTCAACCATAACCATAACCCTAACCCTAACCCTAACCCTAATGCTAACCCTAACCCTAACTCCAAACCTAACCTTAACCCTAACTCCAACCCTAACCCTCCTGTTTACTTCAGCAGGGAGGATCAGGGAACCTTCTCCCAGCTGCCCCTCAGCTCAGGTGGAGCACTGAGGTGCAGCAGGGTGAGATGGCAGCAAAGATCTTGTTCATTTTGGGCTGTTTGAAGGTTCTCCAGCCTGACTGGGGGGCCAAGAAAAGGCTCCTGAGGTGGCCTTTACTGACTCCTTCAGGAGGCGAGTCCCTCCACACTGTCCATTGATTTACCCTAACTCCAACCCTAATGCTAACCCTAATGCTAATGCTAACCCTAATGCTAATGCTAACCCTGATGCTAATGCTAACCTTGATGCTAATGCTAACTGTAACCCTAACTCCTACCCTAATTCTAACCCTAATGCTAATGCTAACCCGAATGCTAATGCTAACCTTGATGCTAATGCTAACCTAACTCCTACCCTAATGCTAATTCTAACCCGAATGCTAATGCTAACCCGAATGCTAATGCTAACCTTGATGCTAATGCTAACCCTAACCCCAACTCCAACCCTAACCCTAATGCTAACCCTAACCCTAACCCTAACCCTAATGCTAACCCTAACCCTAACTCCAAACCTAACCTTAACCCTAACTCCAACCCTAACTCCAAACCTAACCTTAACCCTAACTCCAACCCTAACCCTAACTTCAACCATAACCATAACCATAACCCTAACCCTAACCCTAACGCTAACCCTAACCCTAACCCTAACCCTAACCCTAACCTTAACCCTAACTCCAACCCTAACCCTAACCCTAACTCCAAACCTAACCTTAACCCTAACTCCAACCCTAACCCTAACTTCAACCATAACCATAACCCTAACCCTAACCCTAACCCTAATGCTAACCCTAACCCTAACTCCAAACCTAACCTTAACCCTAACTCCAACCCTAACCTCAACCCTAACCCTAACTTCAACCATAACCATAACCCTAACCCTAACCCTAACCCTAATGCTAACCCTAACCCTAACCCTAACCCTAACTCCAAACCTAACCTTAACCCTAACTCCAACCCTAACCCTAACTTCAACCATAACCATAACCCTAACCCTAACCCTAACCCTAACTCCAAACCTAACCTTAACCCTAACTCCAACCCTAACTCCAAACCTAACCCTAACTTCAACCATAACCATAACCCTAACCCTAACCCTAATGCTAACCCTAACCCTAACCCTAACCCTAACTCCAAACCTAACCTTAACCCTAACTCCAACCCTAACCCTAACTCCAACCCTAACCCTCCTGTTTACTTCAGCAGGGAGGATCAGGGAACCTTCTCCCAGCTGCCCCTCAGCTCAGGTGGAGCACTGAGGTGCAGCAGGGTGAGATGGCAGCAAAGATCTTGTTCATTTTGGGCTGTTTGAAGGTTCTCCAGCCTGACTGGGGGGCCAAGAAAAGGCTCCTGAGGTGGCCTTTACTGACTCCTTCAGGAGGCGAGTCCCTCCACACTGTCCATTGATTTACCCTAACTCCAACCCTAATGCTAACCCTAATGCTAATGCTAACCCTAATGCTAATGCTAACCCTGATGCTAATGCTAACCTTGATGCTAATGCTAACTGTAACCCTAACTCCTACCCTAATTCTAACCCTAATGCTAATGCTAACCCGAATGCTAATGCTAACCTTGATGCTAATGCTAACCCTAACTCCTACCCTAATGCTAATTCTAACCCGAATGCTAATGCTAACCCGAATGCTAATGCTAACCTTGATGCTAATGCTAACCCTAACCCCAACTCCAACCCTAACCCTAATGCTAACCCTAACCCTAACCCTAACCCTAACTCCAAACCTAACCTTAACCCTAACTCCAACCCTAACCCTAACTTCAACCATAACCATAACCCTAACCCTAACCCTAACCCTAACCCTAATGCTAACCCTAACCCTAACTCCAAACCTAACCTTAACCCTAACTCCAACCCTAACTCCAAACCTAACCTTAACCCTAACTCCAACCCTAACCCTAACTTCAACCATAACCATAACCCTAACCCTAACCCTAACCCTAACGCTAACCCTAACCCTAACCCTAATCCTAACCCTAACCTTAACCCTAACTCCAACCCTAACCCTAACCCTAACTCCAAACCTAACCTTAACCCTAACTCCAACCCTAACCCTAACTTCAACCATAACCATAACCCTAACCCTAACCCTAACCCTAATGCTAACCCTAACCCTAACTCCAAACCTAACCTTAACCCTAACTCCAACCCTAACCTCAACCCTAACTCCAACCCTAACCCTAACTTCAACCATAACCATAACCCTAACCCTAACCCTAACCCTAATGCTAACCCTAACCCTAACCCTAACCCTAACTCCAAACCTAACCTTAACCCTAACTCCAACCCTAACCCTAACTTCAACCATAACCATAACCCTAACCCTAACCCTAACCCTAACCCTAACTCCAAACCTAACCTTAACCCTAACTCCAACCCTAACTCCAAACCTAACCTTAACCCTAACTCCAACCCTAACCCTAACTTCAACCATAACCATAACCCTAACCCTAACCCTAACGCTAACCCTAACCCTAACCCTAACCCTAACCTTAACCCTAACTCCAACCCTAACCCTAACCCTAACTCCAAACCTAACCTTAACCCTAACTCCAACCCTAACCCTAACTTCAACCATAACCATAACCCTAACCCTAACCCTAATGCTAACCCTAACCCTAACTCCAAACCTAACCTTAACCCTAACTCCAACCCTAACCTCAACCCTAACTCCAACCCTAACCCTAACTTCAACCATAACCATAACCCTAACCCTAACCCTAATGCTAACCCTAACCCTAACCCTAACCCTAACCCTAACTCCAAACCTAACCTTAACCCTAACTCCAACCCTAACCCTAACTTCAACCATAACCCTAACCCTAACCCTAACCCTAACCCTAACCCTAATGCTAACCCTAATCCTAACCCTAACTCCAAACCTAACCTTAACCCTAACTCCAACCCTAACTCCAAACCTAACCTTAACCCTAACTCCAACCCTAACCCTAACTTCAACCATAACCATAACCCTAACCCTAACCCTAACCCTAATGCTAACCCTAACCCTAACCCTAACCCTAACTCCAAACCTAACCTTAACCCTAACTCCAACCCTAACCCTAACTTCAACCATAACCATAACCCTAACCCTAACCCTAATGCTAACCCTAACCCTAACCCTAACCCTAACCTTAACCCTAACTCCAACCCTAACCCTAACCCTAACTCCAAACCTAACCTTAACCCTAACTCCAACCCTAACCCTAACTTCAACCATAACCATAACCCTAACCCTAACCCTAACCCTAACCCTAACCCTAATGCTAACCCTAACCCTAACTCCAAACCTAACCTTAACCCTAACTCCAACCCTAACCTCAACCCTAACTCCAACCCTAACCCTAACTCCAACCCTAACCTCAACCCTAACTCCAACCCTAACCCTAACTTCAACCATAACCATAACCCTAACCCTAACCCTAACGCTAACCCTAACCCTAACCCTAACCCTAACCTTAATCCTAACTCCAACCCTAACCCTAACCCTAACTCCAAACCTAACCTTAACCCTAACTCCAACCCTAACCCTAACTTCAACCATAACCATAACCCTAACCCTAACCCTAACCCTAACCCTAATGCTAACCCTAACCCTAACTCCAAACCTAACCTTAACCCTAACTCCAACCCTAACCTCAACCCTAACTCCAACCCTAACCCTAACTCCAACCCTAACCCTCCTGTTTACTTCAGCAGGGAGGATCAGGGAACCTTCTCCCAGCTGCCCCTCAGCTCAGGTGGAGCACTGAGGTGCAGCAGGGTGAGATGGCAGCAAAGATCTTGTTCATTTTGGGCTGTTTGAAGGTTCTCCAGCCTGACTGGGGGGCCAAGAAAAGGCTCCTGAGGTGGCCTTTACTGACTCCTTCAGGAGGCGAGTCCCTCCACACTGTCCATTGATTTACCCTAACTCCAACCCTAATGCTAACCCTAATGCTAATGCTAATCCTAATGCTAATGCTAACCCTGATGCTAATGCTAACCTTGATGCTAATGCTAACTGTAACCCTAACTCCTACCCTAATTCTAACCCTAATGCTAATGCTAACCCGAATGCTAATGCTAACCTTGATGCTAATGCTAACCCTAACTCCTACCCTAATGCTAATTCTAACCCGAATGCTAATGCTAACCCGAATGCTAATGCTAACCTTGATGCTAATGCTAACCCTAACCCCAACTCCAACCCTAACCCTAATGCTAACCCTAACCCTAACCCTAACCCTAACCCTAACCCTAACTCCAAACCTAACCTTAACCCTAACTCCAACCCTAACCCTAACTTCAACCATAACCATAACCCTAACCCTAACCCTAACCCTAACCCTAACCCTAATGCTAACCCTAACCCTAACTCCAAACCTAACCTTAACCCTAACTCCAACCCTAACTCCAAACCTAACCTTAACCCTAACTCCAACCCTAACCCTAACTTCAACCATAACCATAACCCTAACCCTAACCCTAACGCTAACCCTAACCCTAACCCTAACCCTAACCCTAACCCTAACCTTAACCCTAACTCCAACCCTAACCCTAACCCTAACTCCAAACCTAACCTTAACCCTAACTCCAACCCTAACCCTAACTTCAACCATAACCATAACCCTAACCCTAACCCTAATGCTAACCCTAACCCTAACTCCAAACCTAACCTTAACCCTAACTCCAACCCTAACCTCAACCCTAACTCCAACCCTAACCCTAACTTCAACCATAACCATAACCCTAACCCTAACCCTAATGCTAACCCTAACCCTAACCCTAACCCTAACCCTAACTCCAAACCTAACCTTAACCCTAACTCCAACCCTAACCCTAACTTCAACCATAACCCTAACCCTAACCCTAACCCTAACCCTAACCCTAATGCTAACCCTAATCCTAACCCTAACTCCAAACCTAACCTTAACCCTAACTCCAACCCTAACTCCAAACCTAACCTTAACCCTAACTCCAACCCTAACCCTAACTTCAACCATAACCATAACCCTAACCCTAACCCTAACCCTAATGCTAACCCTAACCCTAACCCTAACCCTAACTCCAAACCTAACCTTAACCCTAACTCCAACCCTAACCCTAACTTCAACCATAACCATAACCCTAAACCTAACCCTAATGCTAACCCTAACCCTAACCCTAACCCTAACCTTAACCCTAACTCCAACCCTAACCCTAACCCTAACTCCAAACCTAACCTTAACCCTAACTCCAACCCTAACCCTAACTTCAACCATAACCATAACCCTAACCCTAACCCTAACCCTAACCCTAACCCTAATGCTAACCCTAACCCTAACTCCAAACCTAACCTTAACCCTAACTCCAACCCTAACCTCAACCCTAACTCCAACCCTAACCCTAACTCCAACCCTAACCTCAACCCTAACTCCAACCCTAACCCTAACCCTAACCCTAACCCTAACGCTAACCCTAACCCTAACCCTAACCCTAACCTTAATCCTAACTCCAACCCTAACCCTAACCCTAACTCCAAACCTAACCTTAACCCTAACTCCAACCCTAACCCTAACTTCAACCATAACCATAACCCTAACCCTAACCCTAACCCTAACCCTAATGCTAACCCTAACCCTAACTCCAAACCTAACCTTAACCCTAACTCCAACCCTAACCTCAACCCTAACTCCAACCCTAACCCTAACTCCAACCCTAACCCTCCTGTTTACTTCAGCAGGGAGGATCAGGGAACCTTCTCCCAGCTGCCCCTCAGCTCAGGTGGAGCACTGAGGTGCAGCAGGGTGAGATGGCAGCAAAGATCTTGTTCATTTTGGGCTGTTTGAAGGTTCTCCAGCCTGACTGGGGGGCCAAGAAAAGGCTCCTGAGGTGGCCTTTACTGACTCCTTCAGGAGGCGAGTCCCTCCACACTGTCCATTGATTTACCCTAACTCCAACCCTAATGCTAACCCTAATGCTAATGCTAACCCTAATGCTAATGCTAACCCTGATGCTAATGCTAACCTTGATGCTAATGCTAACTGTAACCCTAACTCCTACCCTAATTCTAACCCTAATGCTAATGCTAACCCGAATGCTAATGCTAACCTTGATGCTAATGCTAACCCTAACTCCTACCCTAATGCTAATTCTAACCCGAATGCTAATGCTAACCCGAATGCTAATGCTAACCTTGATGCTAATGCTAACCCTAACCCCAACTCCAACCCTAACCCTAACCCTAACTCCAAACCTAACCTTAACCCTAACTCCAACCCTAACCCTAACTTCAACCATAACCATAACCCTAACCCTAACCCTAACGCTAACCCTAACCCTAACCCTAACCTTAACCCTAACTCCAACCCTAACCCTAACCCTAACTCCAAACCTAACCTTAACCCTAACTCCAACCCTAACCCTAACTTCAACCATAACCATAACCCTAACCCTAACCCTAATGCTAACCCTAACCCTAACTCCAAACCTAACCTTAACCCTAACTCCAACCCTAACCTCAACCCTAACTCCAACCCTAACCCTAACTTCAACCATAACCATAACCCTAACCCTAACCCTAATGCTAACCCTAACCCTAACCCTAACCCTAACCCTAACTCCAAACCTAACCTTAACCCTAACTCCAACCCTAACCCTAACTTCAACCATAACCCTAACCCTAACCCTAACCCTAACCCTAACCCTAATGCTAACCCTAATCCTAACCCTAACTCCAAACCTAACCTTAACCCTAACTCCAACCCTAACTCCAAACCTAACCTTAACCCTAACTCCAACCCTAACCCTAACTTCAACCATAACCATAACCCTAACCCTAACCCTAACCCTAATGCTAACCCTAACCCTAACCCTAACCCTAACTCCAAACCTAACCTTAACCCTAACTCCAACCCTAACCCTAACTTCAACCATAACCATAACCCTAAACCTAACCCTAATGCTAACCCTAACCCTAACCCTAACCCTAACCTTAACCCTAACTCCAACCCTAACCCTAACCCTAACTCCAAACCTAACCTTAACCCTAACTCCAACCCTAACCCTAACTTCAACCATAACCATAACCCTAACCCTAACCCTAACCCTAACCCTAACCCTAATGCTAACCCTAACCCTAACTCCAAACCTAACCTTAACCCTAACTCCAACCCTAACCTCAACCCTAACTCCAACCCTAACCCTAACTCCAACCCTAACCTCAACCCTAACTCCAACCCTAACCCTAACCCTAACCCTAACCCTAACGCTAACCCTAACCCTAACCCTAACCCTAACCTTAATCCTAACTCCAACCCTAACCCTAACCCTAACTCCAAACCTAACCTTAACCCTAACTCCAACCCTAACCCTAACTTCAACCATAACCATAACCCTAACCCTAACCCTAACCCTAACCCTAACCCTAATGCTAACCCTAACCCTAACTCCAAACCTAACCTTAACCCTAACTCCAACCCTAACCTCAACCCTAACTCCAACCCTAACCCTAACTCCAACCCTAACCCTCCTGTTTACTTCAGCAGGGAGGATCAGGGAACCTTCTCCCAGCTGCCCCTCAGCTCAGGTGGAGCACTGAGGTGCAGCAGGGTGAGATGGCAGCAAAGATCTTGTTCATTTTGGGCTGTTTGAAGGTTCTCCAGCCTGACTGGGGGGCCAAGAAAAGGCTCCTGAGGTGGCCTTTACTGACTCCTTCAGGAGGCGAGTCCCTCCACACTGTCCATTGATTTACCCTAACTCCAACCCTAATGCTAACCCTAATGCTAATGCTAACCCTAATGCTAATGCTAACCCTGATGCTAATGCTAACCTTGATGCTAATGCTAACTGTAACCCTAACTCCTACCCTAATTCTAACCCTAATGCTAATGCTAACCCGAATGCTAATGCTAACCTTGATGCTAATGCTAACCCTAACTCCTACCCTAATGCTAATTCTAACCCGAATGCTAATGCTAACCCGAATGCTAATGCTAACCTTGATGCTAATGCTAACCCTAACCCCAACTCCAACCCTAACCCTAATGCTAACCCTAACCCTAACCCTAACCCTAATGCTAACCCTAACCCTAACTCCAAACCTAACCTTAACCCTAACTCCAACCCTAACTCCAAACCTAACCTTAACCCTAACTCCAACCCTAACCCTAACTTCAACCATAACCATAACCATAACCCTAACCCTAACCCTAACGCTAACCCTAACCCTAACCCTAACCCTAACCCTAACCTTAACCCTAACTCCAACCCTAACCCTAACCCTAACTCCAAACCTAACCTTAACCCTAACTCCAACCCTAACCCTAAATTCAACCATAACCATAACCCTAACCCTAACCCTAACCCTAATGCTAACCCTAACCCTAACTCCAAACCTAACCTTAACCCTAACTCCAACCCTAACCTCAACCCTAACTCCAACCCTAACCCTAACTTCAACCATAACCATAACCCTAACCCTAACCCTAACCCTAATGCTAACCCTAACCCTAACCCTAACCCTAACTCCAAACCTAACCTTAACCCTAACTCCAACCCTAACCCTAACTTCAACCATAACCATAACCCTAACCCTAACCCTAACCCTAACTCCAAACCTAACCTTAACCCTAACTCCAACCCTAACTCCAAACCTAACCCTAGCTTCAACCATAACCATAACCCTAACCCTAACCCTAATGCTAACCCTAACCCTAACCCTAACCCTAACTCCAAACCTAACCTTAACCCTAACTCCAACCCTAACCCTAACTCCAACCCTAACCCTCCTGTTTACTTCAGCAGGGAGGATCAGGGAACCTTCTCCCAGCTGCCCCTCAGCTCAGGTGGAGCACTGAGGTGCAGCAGGGTGAGATGGCAGCAAAGATCTTGTTCATTTTGGGCTGTTTGAAGGTTCTCCAGCCTGACTGGGGGGCCAAGAAAAGGCTCCTGAGGTGGCCTTTACTGACTCCTTCAGGAGGCGAGTCCCTCCACACTGTCCATTGATTTACCCTAACTCCAACCCTAATGCTAACCCTAATGCTAATGCTAACCCTGATGCTAATGCTAACCTTGATGCTAATGCTAACTGTAACCCTAACTCCTACCCTAATTCTAACCCTAATGCTAATGCTAACCCGAATGCTAATGCTAACCTTGATGCTAATGCTAACCCTAACTCCTACCCTAATGCTAATTCTAACCCGAATGCTAATGCTAACCCGAATGCTAATGCTAACCTTGATGCTAATGCTAACCCTAACCCCAACTCCAACCCTAACCCTAATGCTAACCCTAACCCTAACCCTAACCCTAACTCCAAACCTAACCTTAACCCTAACTCCAACCCTAACCCTAACTTCAACCATAACCATAACCCTAACCCTAACCCTAACCCTAACCCTAATGCTAACCCTAACCCTAACTCCAAACCTAACCTTAACCCTAACTCCAACCCTAACTCCAAACCTAACCTTAACCCTAACTCCAACCCTAACCCTAACTTCAACCATAACCATAACCCTAACCCTAACCCTAACCCTAACGCTAACCCTAACCCTAACCCTAATCCTAACCCTAACCTTAACCCTAACTCCAACCCTAACCCTAACCCTAACTCCAAACCTAACCTTAACCCTAACTCCAACCCTAACCCTAACTTCAACCATAACCATAACCCTAACCCTAACCCTAACCCTAATGCTAACCCTAACCCTAACTCCAAACCTAACCTTAACCCTAACTCCAACCCTAACCTCAACCCTAACTCCAACCCTAACCCTAACTTCAACCATAACCATAACCCTAACCCTAACCCTAATGCTAACCCTAACCCTAACCCTAACCCTAACCCTAACTCCAAACCTAACCTTAACCCTAACTCCAACCCTAACCCTAACTTCAACCATAACCATAACCCTAACCCTAACCCTAACCCTAACTCCAAACCTAACCTTAACCCTAACTCCAACCCTAACTCCAAACCTAACCTTAACCCTAACTCCAACCCTAACCCTAACTTCAACCATAACCATAACCCTAACCCTAACCCTAACGCTAACCCTAACCCTAACCCTAACCCTAACCTTAACCCTAACTCCAACCCTAACCCTAACCCTAACTCCAAACCTAACCTTAACCCTAACTCCAACCCTAACCCTAACTTCAACCATAACCATAACCCTAACCCTAACCCTAATGCTAACCCTAACCCTAACTCCAAACCTAACCTTAACCCTAACTCCAACCCTAACCTCAACCCTAACTCCAACCCTAACCCTAACTTCAACCATAACCATAACCCTAACCCTAACCCTAATGCTAACCCTAACCCTAACCCTAACCCTAACCCTAACTCCAAACCTAACCTTAACCCTAACTCCAACCCTAACCCTAACTTCAACCATAACCCTAACCCTAACCCTAACCCTAACCCTAACCCTAATGCTAACCCTAATCCTAACCCTAACTCCAAACCTAACCTTAACCCTAACTCCAACCCTAACTCCAAACCTAACCTTAACCCTAACTCCAACCCTAACCCTAACTTCAACCATAACCATAACCCTAACCCTAACCCTAACCCTAATGCTAACCCTAACCCTAACCCTAACCCTAACTCCAAACCTAACCTTAACCCTAACTCCAACCCTAACCCTAACTTCAACCATAACCATAACCCTAACCCTAACCCTAATGCTAACCCTAACCCTAACCCTAACCCTAACCTTAACCCTAACTCCAACCCTAACCCTAACCCTAACTCCAAACCTAACCTTAACCCTAACTCCAACCCTAACCCTAACTTCAACCATAACCATAACCCTAACCCTAACCCTAACCCTAACCCTAACCCTAATGCTAACCCTAACCCTAACTCCAAACCTAACCTTAACCCTAACTCCAACCCTAACCTCAACCCTAACTCCAACCCTAACCCTAACTCCAACCCTAACCTCAACCCTAACTCCAACCCTAACCCTAACTTCAACCATAACCATAACCCTAACCCTAACCCTAACGCTAACCCTAACCCTAACCCTAACCCTAACCTTAATCCTAACTCCAACCCTAACCCTAACCCTAACTCCAAACCTAACCTTAACCCTAACTCCAACCCTAACCCTAACTTCAACCATAACCATAACCCTAACCCTAACCCTAACCCTAACCCTAATGCTAACCCTAACCCTAACTCCAAACCTAACCTTAACCCTAACTCCAACCCTAACCTCAACCCTAACTCCAACCCTAACCCTAACTCCAACCCTAACCCTCCTGTTTACTTCAGCAGGGAGGATCAGGGAACCTTCTCCCAGCTGCCCCTCAGCTCAGGTGGAGCACTGAGGTGCAGCAGGGTGAGATGGCAGCAAAGATCTTGTTCATTTTGGGCTGTTTGAAGGTTCTCCAGCCTGACTGGGGGGCCAAGAAAAGGCTCCTGAGGTGGCCTTTACTGACTCCTTCAGGAGGCGAGTCCCTCCACACTGTCCATTGATTTACCCTAACTCCAACCCTAATGCTAACCCTAATGCTAATGCTAACCCTAATGCTAATGCTAACCCTGATGCTAATGCTAACCTTGATGCTAATGCTAACTGTAACCCTAACTCCTACCCTAATTCTAACCCTAATGCTAATGCTAACCCGAATGCTAATGCTAACCTTGATGCTAATGCTAACCCTAACTCCTACCCTAATGCTAATTCTAACCCGAATGCTAATGCTAACCCGAATGCTAATGCTAACCTTGATGCTAATGCTAACCCTAACCCCAACTCCAACCCTAACCCTAATGCTAACCCTAACCCTAACCCTAACCCTAACTCCAAACCTAACCTTAACCCTAACTCCAACCCTAACCCTAACTTCAACCATAACCATAACCCTAACCCTAACCCTAACCCTAATGCTAACCCTAACCCTAACTCCAAACCTAACCTTAACCCTAACTCCAACCCTAACCTCAACCCTAACTCCAACCCTAACCCTAACTTCAACCATAACCATAACCCTAACCCTAACCCTAACCCTAATGCTAACCCTAACCCTAACCCTAACCCTAACTCCAAACCTAACCTTAACCCTAACTCCAACCCTAACCCTAACTTCAACCATAACCATAACCCTAACCCTAACCCTAACTCCAAACCTAACCTTAACCCTAACTCCAACCCTAACTCCAAACCTAACCCTAACTTCAACCATAACCATAACCCTAACCCTAACCCTAATGCTAACCCTAACCCTAACCCTAACCCTAACTCCAAACCTAACCTTAACCCTAACTCCAACCCTAACCCTAACTCCAACCCTAACCCTCCTGTTTACTTCAGCAGGGAGGATCAGGGAACCTTCTCCCAGCTGCCCCTCAGCTCAGGTGGAGCACTGAGGTGCAGCAGGGTGAGATGGCAGCAAAGATCTTGTTCATTTTGGGCTGTTTGAAGGTTCTCCAGCCTGACTGGGGGGCCAAGAAAAGGCTCCTGAGGTGGCCTTTACTGACTCCTTCAGGAGGCGAGTCCCTCCACACTGTCCATTGATTTACCCTAACTCCAACCCTAATGCTAACCCTAATGCTAATGCTAATCCTAATGCTAACCCTGATGCTAATGCTAACCTTGATGCTAATGCTAACTGTAACCCTAACTCCTACCCTAATTCTAACCCTAATGCTAATGCTAACCCGAATGCTAATGCTAACCTTGATGCTAATGCTAACCCTAACTCCTACCCTAATGCTAATTCTAACCCGAATGCTAATGCTAACCCGAATGCTAATGCTAACCTTGATGCTAATGCTAACCCTAACCCCAACTCCAACCCTAACCCTAATGCTAACCCTAACCCTAACCCTAACCCTAACCCTAACCCTAACCCTAACTCCAAACCTAACCTTAACCCTAACTCCAACCCTAACCCTAACTTCAACCATAACCATAACCCTAACCCTAACCCTAACCCTAACCCTAACCCTAATGCTAACCCTAACCCTAACTCCAAACCTAACCTTAACCCTAACTCCAACCCTAACCCTAACTTCAACCATAACCATAACCCTAACCCTAACCCTAACGCTAACCCTAACCCTAACCCTAACCCTAACCCTAACCCTAACCTTAACCCTAACTCCAACCCTAACCCTAACCCTAACTCCAAACCTAACCTTAACCCTAACTCCAACCCTAACCCTAACTTCAACCATAACCATAACCCTAACCCTAACCCTAACCCTAATGCTAACCCTAACCCTAACTCCAAACCTAACCTTAACCCTAACTCCAACCCTAACCTCAACCCTAACTCCAACCCTAACCCTAACTTCAACCATAACCATAACCCTAACCCTAACCCTAACCCTAATGCTAACCCTAACCCTAACCCTAACCCTAACTCCAAACCTAACCTTAACCCTAACTCCAACCCTAACCCTAACTTCAACCATAACCATAACCCTAACCCTAACCCTAACTCCAAACCTAACCTTAACCCTAACTCCAACCCTAACTCCAAACCTAACCCTAACTTCAACCATAACCATAACCCTAACCCTAACCCTAATGCTAACCCTAACCCTAACCCTAACCCTAACTCCAAACCTAACCTTAACCCTAACTCCAACCCTAACCCTAACTCCAACCCTAACCCTCCTGTTTACTTCAGCAGGGAGGATCAGGGAACCTTCTCCCAGCTGCCCCTCAGCTCAGGTGGAGCACTGAGGTGCAGCAGGGTGAGATGGCAGCAAAGATCTTGTTCATTTTGGGCTGTTTGAAGGTTCTCCAGCCTGACTGGGGGGCCAAGAAAAGGCTCCTGAGGTGGCCTTTACTGACTCCTTCAGGAGGCGAGTCCCTCCACACTGTCCATTGATTTACCCTAACTCCAACCCTAATGCTAACCCTAATGCTAATGCTAACCCTAATGCTAATGCTAACCCTGATGCTAATGCTAACCTTGATGCTAATGCTAACTGTAACCCTAACTCCTACCCTAATTCTAACCCTAATGCTAATGCTAACCCGAATGCTAATGCTAACCTTGATGCTAATGCTAACCCTAACTCCTACCCTAATGCTAATTCTAACCCGAATGCTAATGCTAACCCGAATGCTAATGCTAACCTTGATGCTAATGCTAACCCTAACCCCAACTCCAACCCTAACCCTAATGCTAACCCTAACCCTAACCCTAACCCTAACTCCAAACCTAACCTTAACCCTAACTCCAACCCTAACCCTAACTTCAACCATAACCATAACCCTAACCCTAACCCTAACCCTAACCCTAATGCTAACCCTAACCCTAACTCCAAACCTAACCTTAACCCTAACTCCAAACCTAACCTTAACCCTAACTCCAACCCTAACCCTAACTTCAACCATAACCATAACCCTAACCCTAACCCTAACCCTAACGCTAACCCTAACCCTAACCCTAATCCTAACCCTAACCTTAACCCTAACTCCAACCCTAACCCTAACTTCAACCATAACCATAACCCTAACCCTAACCCTAACCCTAATGCTAACCCTAACCCTAACTCCAAACCTAACCTTAACCCTAACTCCAACCCTAACCTCAACCCTAACTCCAACCCTAACCCTAACTTCAACCATAACCATAACCCTAACCCTAACCCTAACCCTAACCCTAACCCTAATGCTAACCCTAACCCTAACTCCAAACCTAACCTTAACCCTAACTCCAACCCTAACCTCAACCCTAACTCCAACCCTAACCCTAACTCCAACCCTAACCCTCCTGTTTACTTCAGCAGGGAGGATCAGGGAACCTTCTCCCAGCTGCCCCTCAGCTCAGGTGGAGCACTGAGGTGCAGCAGGGTGAGATGGCAGCAAAGATCTTGTTCATTTTGGGCTGTTTGAAGGTTCTCCAGCCTGACTGGGGGGCCAAGAAAAGGCTCCTGAGGTGGCCTTTACTGACTCCTTCAGGAGGCGAGTCCCTCCACACTGTCCATTGATTTACCCTAACTCCAACCCTAATGCTAACCCTAATGCTAATGCTAACCCTAATGCTAATGCTAACCCTGATGCTAATGCTAACCTTGATGCTAATGCTAACTGTAACCCTAACTCCTACCCTAATTCTAACCCTAATGCTAATGCTAACCCGAATGCTAATGCTAACCTTGATGCTAATGCTAACCCTAACTCCTACCCTAATGCTAATTCTAACCCGAATGCTAATGCTAACCCGAATGCTAATGCTAACCTTGATGCTAATGCTAACCCTAACCCCAACTCCAACCCTAACCCTAATGCTAACCCTAACCCTAACCCTAACCCTAATGCTAACCCTAACCCTAACTCCAAACCTAACCTTAACCCTAACTCCAACCCTAACTCCAAACCTAACCTTAACCCTAACTCCAACCCTAACCCTAACTTCAACCATAACCATAACCATAACCCTAACCCTAACCCTAACGCTAACCCTAACCCTAACCCTAACCCTAACCCTAACCTTAACCCTAACTCCAACCCTAACCCTAACCCTAACTCCAAACCTAACCTTAACCCTAACTCCAACCCTAACCCTAACTTCAACCATAACCATAACCCTAACCCTAACCCTAACCCTAATGCTAACCCTAACCCTAACTCCAAACCTAACCTTAACCCTAACTCCAACCCTAACCTCAACCCTAACTCCAACCCTAACCCTAACTTCAACCATAACCATAACCCTAACCCTAACCCTAACCCTAATGCTAACCCTAACCCTAACCCTAACCCTAACTCCAAACCTAACCTTAACCCTAACTCCAACCCTAACCCTAACTTCAACCATAACCATAACCCTAACCCTAACCCTAACCCTAACTCCAAACCTAACCTTAACCCTAACTCCAACCCTAACTCCAAACCTAACCCTAACTTCAACCATAACCATAACCCTAACCCTAATGCTAACCCTAACCCTAACCCTAACCCTAACTCCAAACCTAACCTTAACCCTAACTCCAACCCTAACCCTAACTCCAACCCTAACCCTCCTGTTTACTTCAGCAGGGAGGATCAGGGAACCTTCTCCCAGCTGCCCCTCAGCTCAGGTGGAGCACTGAGGTGCAGCAGGGTGAGATGGCAGCAAAGATCTTGTTCATTTTGGGCTGTTTGAAGGTTCTCCAGCCTGACTGGGGGGCCAAGAAAAGGCTCCTGAGGTGGCCTTTACTGACTCCTTCAGGAGGCGAGTCCCTCCACACTGTCCATTGATTTACCCTAACTCCAACCCTAATGCTAACCCTAATGCTAATGCTAACCCTAATGCTAATGCTAACCCTGATGCTAATGCTAACCTTGATGCTAATGCTAACTGTAACCCTAACTCCTACCCTAATTCTAACCCTAATGCTAATGCTAACCCGAATGCTAATGCTAACCTTGATGCTAATGCTAACCCTAACTCCTACCCTAATGCTAATTCTAACCCGAATGCTAATGCTAACCCGAATGCTAATGCTAACCTTGATGCTAATGCTAACCCTAACCCCAACTCCAACCCTAACCCTAATGCTAACCCTAACCCTAACCCTAACCCTAACTCCAAACCTAACCTTAACCCTAACTCCAACCCTAACCCTAACTTCAACCATAACCATAACCCTAACCCTAACCCTAACCCTAACCCTAATGCTAACCCTAACCCTAACTCCAAACCTAACCTTAACCCTAACTCCAACCCTAACTCCAAACCTAACCTTAACCCTAACTCCAACCCTAACCCTAACTTCAACCATAACCATAACCCTAACCCTAACCCTAACCCTAACGCTAACCCTAACCCTAACCCTAATCCTAACCCTAACCTTAACCCTAACTCCAACCCTAACCCTAACCCTAACTCCAAACCTAACCTTAACCCTAACTCCAACCCTAACCCTAACTTCAACCATAACCATAACCCTAACCCTAACCCTAACCCTAATGCTAACCCTAACCCTAACTCCAAACCTAACCTTAACCCTAACTCCAACCCTAACCTCAACCCTAACTCCAACCCTAACCCTAACTTCAACCATAACCATAACCCTAACCCTAACCCTAACCCTAATGCTAACCCTAACCCTAACCCTAACCCTAACCCTAACCCTAACTCCAAACCTAACCTTAACCCTAACTCCAACCCTAACCCTAACTTCAACCATAACCATAACCCTAACCCTAACCCTAACCCTAACCCTAACCCTAACTCCAAACCTAACCTTAACCCTAACTCCAACCCTAACTCCAAACCTAACCTTAACCCTAACTCCAACCCTAACCCTAACTTCAACCATAACCATAACCCTAACCCTAACCCTAACGCTAACCCTAACCCTAACCCTAACCCTAATGCTAACCCTAACCCTAACTCCAAACCTAACCTTAACCCTAACTCCAACCCTAACCTCAACCCTAACTCCAACCCTAACCCTAACTTCAACCATAACCATAACCCTAACCCTAACCCTAATGCTAACCCTAACCCTAACCCTAACCCTAACCCTAACTCCAAACCTAACCTTAACCCTAACTCCAACCCTAACCCTAACTTCAACCATAACCCTAACCCTAACCCTAACCCTAACCCTAACCCTAACCCTAATGCTAACCCTAACCCTAACCCTAACTCCAAACCTAACCTTAACCCTAACTCCAACCCTAACTCCAAACCTAACCTTAACCCTAACTCCAACCCTAACCCTAACTTCAACCATAACCATAACCCTAACCCTAACCCTAACCCTAATGCTAACCCTAACCCTAACCCTAACCCTAACTCCAAACCTAACCTTAACCCTAACTCCAACCCTAACCCTAACCCTAACTTCAACCATAACCATAACCCTAACCCTAACCCTAATGCTAACCCTAACCCTAACCCTAACCCTAACCTTAACCCTAACTCCAACCCTAACCCTAACCCTAACTCCAAACCTAACCTTAACCCTAACTCCAACCCTAACCCTAACTTCAACCATAACCATAACCCTAACCCTAACCCTAACCCTAACCCTAACCCTAATGCTAACCCTAACCCTAACTCCAAACCTAACCTTAACCCTAACTCCAACCCTAACCTCAACCCTAACTCCAACCCTAACCCTAACTCCAACCCTAACCTCAACCCTAACTCCAACCCTAACCCTAACCCTCCTGTTTACTTCAGCAGGGAGGATCAGGGAACCTTCTCCCAGCTGCCCCTCAGCTCAGGTGGAGCACTGAGGTGCAGCAGGGTGAGATGGCAGCAAAGATCTTGTTCATTTTGGGCTGTTTGAAGGTTCTCCAGCCTGACTGGGGGGCCCAGAAAAGGCTCCTGAGGTGGCCTTTACTGACTCCTTCAGGAGGCGAGTCCCTCCACACTGTCCATTGATTTACCCTAACTCCAACCCTAATGCTAACCCTAATGCTAATGCTAACCCTGATGCTAATGCTAACCTTGATGCTAATGCTAA